>CM058043.1:15647885-15779649 GCA_030169165.1 Centaurea solstitialis
AACAAAGAATTTAATTGAGGACAAGCTAGAAGCATCAAGAAGTGGCGAGCCACCGGCAAGATGGTTGAAGTCAATTCCAAAGAAGATAGCTATATTCATATGGAGAGCAAGAATAGGAAGAATCCCAACCCGGGATGTGCTTCACAAAATGGGTATCAATTTGGATTCCGCTCTATGTCCACGATGCTTATCGGAAGCGGAGTCAGTAAATCACGCTCTTTTCGATTGCGCGAAGGTAAAAAGTCTATGGCAGAAAGTGGCTCATTGGTGGAACTTGGACTTACGAAATGTATAAAGTGGCTCATTGGTGGAACGTGGACTTACGAAATGTAGAATTCTTATCAAGCTTATTAGTAATGGCAAGTGGTGGGGATGATAAGATTAATATTCCGAAGTTATGGGAAAGGTGGTGTGGTCAGTATTGTATCTAATATGGTCTCATCGGAACCGGTTAGTTTTTGATAAAGCGAGAAGGAAAATAGGGGACCACTTTTTCCAGTTTCAAAGGACTTCATTCGAATGGATCGAGAGAAGACTCATCAACGTAAAGCTAAATTGGGCAACATGGCTTTCAAATCCAAAGGAGGTATTAAGCTCTCGTTGTAACAACTAAAAATTGAGCTGGTTGGCTGCTCGTTTTGTCATCAAATCTGTGTAAAAGGTGCTTCGTGAGGGCCATGTAGAGTCGTGACGGTTGTGGTCGTGGTTCTGGCAGCGAAGTGATTCCTGTAGCAATGCGGGCTCCTATTAACAATTTTGGAACAAGCTATTGTCAGAAGGTTTCGGCTGGTCTAGGAGGTCGTACAGAGTTTGTTTAGAGACGGTGGTTCAAAGTCTCGTGTGCTGCTAAGGGTGGCGGAATCTGATTATTTCTCATAATCGATTTGGCCGGATTATGCAGCGTTTTACATCTGTGCTGTTTTGTTTTTGGCTACTGGTTGGTGTGGTGTAGCTTCTGTGGTTGAATTGTTGTTGGTTTGGCTTTGTGTGGTGTTGTATGATGTGGTTTGGTTTTAATAAATTGAGTTTGCCTTTAAAAAAAACAAATAAACGCAATCTTCTTCCTATTAATTAATTTATACTTGTAAGATACTAATTTGTAAAAGGAAAAAAACAAATCAAAACACATATTATCACGATGGATATGAGTAGATCAAATTTATACGAAACCACATAGGAAGAGTAGTGATAAAAAAACCATTTCTAGTTGCTACAAACATATGATAGAGATGGATGTCCACATAAATCTTATCGCTATTGTTTACCAAAAACTATCCGACACCGGCATCAAGCATTCTTTTGTATGTCGGCACATTTAGTCTCCTACATGTTAAAAAGAAAAGAATCAGTCCAAATATTGAAAATTACAAACCATAATTAATCTCAAGAGTTAGTGATAGACAGAAAACCCAAGACTAGCTTGTGAACAAAAGATCTCTAAAGAAATCAATCTATGAAAAAAAAATATAGAGAGAGAGAGGAAAGTTCGAATGGAAACTCATATTTCCTTGTGAACATGTGAACAACAAAGAGTACGTCATGTGTGATATTCAGTCTGAATAATACAAAATTTATCTTTATTATATTATTTGAGATTTATCTTTATATAAAAATATTTACATTTGATTATTTATTCAAGATGTTATTTTTTATCATACATATTTATAAAATGATTTTTGTCAAACATAATTTGTTCATTTGTCAACTTAATCTACGTGCTGGGTCATCAATTATTAGCAGGCAGCCTTAGATAATATTAAATCCTTTAACCATCATTTTCAAATCTTTCCAGTAAATTATTATCAAGAAACTAAATATCAAATAATTAAATAGCTCACCAAATATTGGTTCTACAAAAAAGAGAATTTGGTGAAAGTAGCCAATATACAACTCAAAATTTACCTCTTAGCTTTTTCTCTTTCATTTTACCAAAATAGCCATTGACTTTATGCTCTTGACTCCTTGTCCCTTTGATTGGACCAAAATTGAAAGAATTTTTAACAAAGTCACGGAGTCAACCATTATTGACTCCTTACTCCTTGACTTGGACACGTGTCGCCGTTCTATTGGATAATAGGTGATGTCGGTCAACATTTAGTCAAGATCACGGAGTCGGCTAAGTCGTGACTCCGTGATCAAAGGAGTCGGGATGGCAAGGAGGGCAAGGACTCGGGAGGGCATGGAGTTGGGACGGGTCACGACTCCGTGACTTCGTACCTTCATGACAAGTGTCGGGCTAGGGAGTATGGCACGGAGTTGGTCTTGGGCAAGGAGTCACCACTCCGTGACCGAGAGCTATGGCTTGGCAAGGAGTCAAAGAGAAGGACGAAGTGGGTTGGGCAAGGATTGGTCTTGGGCACGGAGTCACGACTCCGTGACCGAGGTATGGCTTGGGCAAGGATTCAAAGAGAAAACATGCGGAGCACGGAGTGGGTCTTGGGCAAGGAATGGTGACTCCCTGACTTGTACCTTGTTCCAATAGAACGGCAACACGTGTCCAAGTCAAGAAGTAAGGAGTCAATAATTGTTGACTCCGTGACTTTGTTAAAAATTCTTTCAATTTTGGTCCAATCAAGGGGCCAAGGAGTCAAGAGCATGACGTGAAGGGCTATTTTGGTTTGGTAAAATGTTAGAGAAAAAGCTAAGAGCTAAATTTTGAGTTGTATATTGTCTACTTTTACCAAATTCTCTACAAAAAATGATAACGTTACTTTCACAAAATGAAAACAAAAAATGATTACGGTTTTATTCCTAAAAAAGAAAAAGAAAGTGAAAAAGAAAACAAATGCTAAGGTTGAAAAAACGACAAACACAATAGAGTAATGGTACGTTCTCATAGGTCCACCAGTCAAATGATGTTTACTTTCACGAGTTTAGTGTCAGAATGAACAGTAAATTGGACTTTGAATATAGTAAACTACAATTTGATCCCTGTGGTTTATATAAATATATGAGAATGGTCCTTATACTTCAATATCTACGATTTTTATCTTTACTATTTAGATTTTGCTTTGAAAATAATCCATACTCATTAATACCGTTAAACATCTTCGTTTAATATATTAAATTATTAATCTATATATTTTTAATTATAAAAGTTGAATTTTCACATATTATTTTAAATGCCTACTTCATTAGCCTTAAAATATAAAAGGATGTTTTAAGGTCCTTATTATTATTATTTTTGTATTATGTTGAAGATTAGAAAAATCACCATTTTTATGTTGTTAATGAAATCTTGAATATGGCCTTAATAATGAAAGGCTATACATGTAAAAGTATAAAAGGAAAAATACGGACCATTTCTTTGTTATCTCAATTAAATTATCAACCAAATGACTCACTCACGTGTGTATGTCATTATAAAATTTTCATGTTTAAATTTATGTAAATTATTGGATATATTAGTTGGTTATTATGTTGGCTGACAAGTTACATGATAATATAAAATGATATAGTGTAAAAAATATAATTAGAAAGATATAAAAATTATAATTTAAATTTATAAAAATGAAAAAAATTCTTTAATCTATTAAGACACTATGAAATAACTTTTTAAAAAGTTAATTAATGAATTGTCAACAGAGCTCTTTTAGTAAACCGTAGAGAAGAGGGTGGTCCTTCACAACGTAAAGTCGTAAACCCAATTCAAGTTTTTAATTAAAAAATATTGGCATACAAAAAATGCACCTGCTAAAGTTTGGAGATGCTTTGAAATGTTATAGAAATTAAAGGGTCATATGTGTACTTGATGAAAACCCTTTCAATTTAGTTCTGGAGCATAGACATCACGGACTCAATAGTCTACATAAACAAAACAAAAAACATCAAATACATGATTATAAATTTTCAATTTCAGATATTTTATCAACTATTAGATAACTAAAATATTTAATACTAAATCAAGGGTAATTTCTTATTTTCCATTTAAATCGTTGATTAATTATAATTATTTTTACTAAATTATTATTTTCCACTTACTCAATTTTTAAAAAAAAGCTTTAAATAAACGATTGAAAAAAATTTAATTTAAATGTTGTATATATAATTTCCTAAATGGCTATGATTAAACTAAATCATTAATGTTATTTTATCAACTAAGTCATATTTATATTATTAATTGGATATTACGTTTGATTTATGGTAAATTATTTGTTAACTTTATAATGCAAATGTTAATTCTGATTAGAAACTAAAACAATATGTTTAAATCGTCCGTGTATTACACGGGCCATTAACTAGTACATATTATAGAGCTTTTAATTTTATATTTTTAAAGCCAACGAAACTACATAAACAAAGGCCTTAAGCCTCCTCACCCCTGTTATGCAGCTCATGCAACTTCTACTTTTATTCGAACAATCGGACCCCATGGTCGCAACTTGTGCAAACTCCGGACAGCTCTCTGTGTCTCGCACTCACTAAATCACCCTCTCAATCTCTCAATCGGGTTTTCTCCTAAAACTTAACTCAAATTAAAAAAAAAATGTCCGAAATTAATTAGTTATAATGTTATACAAGTATATATGTCTACATTATTATTTATGTGTGTGTCCTAAATTTGATGTTAGTCATTTTCCAATATTAGTCTATCCTCTCTCTCCCTCTCTCACATTCTCTTTTTTTTTTCTTTTTTCTTATTGTATTAGTTATTTGGTTTGAGAGGGTTCGAGTACTAAACAGATAGGGCTCCAAAGGGTTATTATAAGTTTATGGAAAAGTTGATGTAGTGCTGATGTGGCGGTGGAGCTCAGAGGGTTTGCAAGGCATAGCCTAACATGTATCAACTATCAAGGTGGTATGTAAGGGGGAAAGACTAACACAAAAATAAGCAACAACAGGAGAGATTGGGTATGTGAATGTGATTCAAGTTTAAATTTGAAAAAACTTTTAGGTCCCATATGGTAAGGTAATGAAGTCTGCAAGAGTGACTGGGACATTCATGAGTGAAATAGGGCCAAAGATAAAGATGAAAATTTATCATAATGAAAAATAAATAACCAAGGAACTATAATTGTAATATATATCATAATGAAAAAATCATTATAATTATTAGTGTAAATATATTTGCAAATATATACCAAATAAATTCCATAAAATTTTAAATTTATTCCCTTTAAGTTATTTTAAAGGTATTAAAACTTTTATAATGATGTAATCTATAAATGGAATACGTATTTTCAATGTAACCATAGTATTATAGAAAGAACTAAAAAAGTAGGAAAGAAAAGAAAAAACTACAAACCACAAAAGTGTAATTGTAATTTACTATATTATGTAACTGGAAACAAAAAAAAAAGATGAAGAAAAGGTTAAAAATTAAAACAAAATGACAATTATAGTAATTAAAATTATAATTAGTTTAAAAGATAAATCAAATTTGATAATAAATGAAAACTATGACAATAAAAAATGTGATTTAATTAAAATAATATTAAATCCTACTAAACATCTTTTTTAAATCTTTTTAATAAATAGATTGACTAAACATCTTTTTTAAATCTTTTTAATAAATTGATGTGTATGCACAAAGCCCCACCCCCACTTTGCACAAATACCCTTAAAAGGCCGTTATGCACATTGCGCCGTTATAACGGCCCAAAACGCCGTTATAACGGCGTTTTGGGCCGTTATAACGTCGTTTTGGGCCGTTATAACGTCGTTTTGGGCCGTTATAGCGCCGTTATGGTGTGAGTATATGTGCAAAGGGGAGCACCGTTATGGGCATAATGGCAAAGCTCTCGTGAAATAGGTCTTATCAGAAGAAATGCTGATGTACACAAGAGAGAATCATGGTACGGCTTTCATACGTCCAATCGCATTGTACACATGACCCACATCACATAGAAAATGTACAGCTTTCTTTTCTTTATTAAATTGGACTTTTGAAGTTTGAATAATAATTAGTAATACTATTTAATTTTGGTTTACTAGGAGAAATTATATTTTTTTCTACCTTTTTAACGCATTTATCTTTTTACTTATTTCATTATTGACAAGTGTTAAAATTTAGGATATGATATGGAGAAAGAGAATGAGTGCATTACACATGTTAAATGATGAATTGATTGGGAAGATGGATAGGTTAAAAAGGTAAAAGAAAATATAATTTCTCATTTACAAGTCTTCACAATTGGAAGTTAACTCAAATAGTTAAAACAGGTAATATTTATGTCCGTAATTTACCGACCTAGTTAAAAGACGTAAAAAACGATGATTTATTTTGCACAACAATGAGAACTTTTATTACCAACTAAAAAGAAGGATACAAATTTGGAACTTTTTGTTACTATTTTACCATTTCAATTAGGAGTTCCAAATGCTAATATCAATTCGAGGTGACCCAAAAAACCTTGAAAAATGTCAATTCAAGGTAACCCGATGTATAATCGATATAAAGTTAGAGCAAAAGATGTTTCACTGGGTTGGAATCGAGATAGTCCCAAATTAATCCGACCACCTGATAACCCCCCTGATGGAAGTTGTAGCGTCTTCTCTAAACTTATTTGTATTTTTCTCTAATATGTATGTGTTACTGAAAACGGCTTGGGATCAAACAACGAGTAACTGAACTCTTAGGAGGACATTAATTGAAAATTATATGTAATACCTAGCTATTTAATGAAGTCGTATATTCTATTGAATAATTGACTGTATCTTAAAAAAGATTTTCCTTTATCTTTATGTATCCAATGTTCATGATTTTACTTTGTGTAAATACACCCAACCAACCCCAATGAGTCCGATTGTATTTTGTTAGGTTGTGTTGAAATTTTCAAACTCTTAACATTGTGCATAGTTGTTCAAAACCTTTAATTTGAGGTATATGTGTTTTGCTCTTAGATATATATATATTTTTTAACGACATATAACTCACACATACGTTTCAACACAAAGTCGACAAGGCACCCAGGATATATACGAACACCCGACTAATCCTCGGCAACCATGGACTGACCGAAAAACAATCCATGGTCAGGGTATCATTACATGCTCACCCCATGAATCAAATCCGGGTAGACAAAGATGCCATCAACTGTCATGTCCCTTCCAAAGATGTTACCGATCGACCACTAGGCCACTAATGCTTTAATTTCTCTTTCATATTTTTATTTTTGCTTTATTGGTGGTGTGTCTCTATCATTACGAGAATCCAATGATTTCCATATTCTATAAAATATGATTTTAACTTCTAAAGACCATGCCAACTTCATTTCTTTGATACTTTAACAGATCATGGCTTCTCATCTGGCTTACTATGACGTATTTCTAAGCTTCAGAGGCGAAGATACTCGTCATTCTTTTACCGATCATCTATATGATGCCTTGGGACGAGAAGGAATTTCCACTTTTAGGGATGATGTCGAAATTAGTAGAGGTGAAGAGGTCGGGCCAGAGATTGAAAAAGCAATAAGAGCATCCAAGGGTTCGATAGTTGTATTGTCCAAGAACTATGCAACTTCCACTTGGTGCCTTGACGAGCTTTCTTTGATCCTCGAGCGAAGACAGAAGTCCACGCATTTTGTTCTACCGGTTTTTTATCATGTTGAGCCTTCTGATGTTAAGAAACAAGATGGTACTTTCAACATAGAAGTTAAAACCTCCTCAAAGTGGACAGAGGAAAACGTGATACGTTGGAAAAAAGCGCTTACAGAGGTTGCCAACTTATCAGGCTTGGTTCTCTCCGGGTATGCTTTTCTACCTCAGCTTATAATTTAATTACCGTTGAAGTATATTTACGTTGATGGCAATTGGCAACGCTTTAATTTAACATATGAATCTAGGTAAGTTCTTTTTATTGATTCTCAAACAGAACATATAAAATAAGGCTGAGTTCCGGCGAGAAGTTAAAAGGTTACATGAATGAGAAGCGTTAGAAGTGGTTAGAAACCGTTGGGTGTAGATGGATGCACCAAAATACACCTTGTCAATTCCCTTCTAAAACATAATTCATTGACGGGGATGAGATTAAAAGTCATCAACGGTCCAGATCAGCTCTTACACTTCCTACGTTAATTTCAACTTCTCACATGATCTTTCTCATATATATATATATATAGAGAGAGAGAGAGAGAGAGAGAGAGTGAGAGAGAGAGAGAGTGTTGTTTCTAGGGTTCTAATATAGACTAAGAAAGGATAGAAGATATCTACTACTTATTGCTTTCAAGGCGAGTGAATCTCTATCCTTAAAGCAATTTCGCCCCCACCGTGTGTGCTTTGGGATTTGGCGAATCGCTTCTCAAGATACAATGAAGCAACGTTTGTAGAACGATTATCAACACCGCACTAGTGATAATAATCCCGGTTAAACTACCGAGTTTCAAGGATTTCAAGAAACTAAGAAGTTGTGTTTCTATAGCAACACAACCCCTAGCAATCTGGCGTATAGAAAAAATGAAAAGGTTAGATTCGATCTTGGAATGCAAGTGGGTATTTATAGACATACATAACACCCGTTTGAATAGTCGCAACTATTCCAACAAACAGGACCTTTCGCGACGGTAGGAACAGTCGCAACTGCTCCAATAGGTGTCTTATGAACCTTTGTGTGTATCTGCGACGGTTTTGGAAACCATCGCACCTGTTCAGACGCACCCTTTGATGCGAACCGTTGCATCTGTATAGGAATCGACGCAACCCTCTACGGACCGTCGCGGTAGTTCTTGAGGCATCACGTTTAACCGCCATAACTGTCAGATAAGAGCGAACCATTGCGACTTCTGGGATGAAACCCGTCGCATCTGCTCGTGGTAACCGCCAGGAATCACGCCATCAAAGCGCCACATTGCGCCCACGCCCACGGTCGCGCGCGTGAGGGTGCGTTGCACCCTTGTGAAGCCCTCATCATTTCCAATATATTAATTTAATATGTAGAAACATCTTTCACTTATAAACCCACTTTACTTTTCCTTTTTCTCCTATGTGGGACAAGGAGAAACCAATAACTTGTTCTTTTCATTTCTCTTCCTAAAACTCAAACTCAAACCCAAAACTAAAACTTATATTTTATTTTGAAAATAAACCCAACAGAGAGGAAAGTTCAAATGTGAACTCAATTTTGGTCGTGAACATGACGACGAATCTCAGCCACTCATCCGGTCAATAAAGGCCGCTTTGACCGGGTCCCTCCTTTAATAATCTCCACCCTCCCATGAATCGCGTCAATCCTCCATGATCGCGTCCACCGCAACCAAATATGTGTGGCTGAGATTCGTTCTCACTTTTTGGTTATGGACGAGAGGACAACCCAGAGCGCGACACGTGGCAATCTGACTTCCGCGGGTCAAGACTATTCAGTCTGTATAAACCCGCGGGTTAGTGTTATTCATACCGCATAACGCTATTATGCAAACTGAATAAGCCTGGAATAAAGCTAACCCGCGGCTAACCCGCCCACGTCAGAGTGCGACCAAGCCTTATGCATACTGCATAACACTTTATTCAGTCTGACTGATAGCGTTATGCAGTATGCATAAGCTTAGTCGAGGAAATTTCAGATTGCCACGTGGCGCGCTCTGGGCTGTCCTCACGTTCACAACCAAAAAACTTTCTTCTGTGTGTGTGTGTGTGTGTGTGTATATATATAATATAACTTTTTAAGAAAACGCGAGAAGCAATCTCAACCACTCATCTCGGTCAACCAAGGCGGCTTTGACCGGTCCCCCTCTTTAATAATCTCTACCCTCCCATGAATCACGTCAATCCTCCGTGATCACGTCCACCGTAACCGCAAGATGAGTGGCCGAGATTGCTCCTCACTTTTTCTTAAATTGACATGTTTCTCGTTTGAACCTTCCCCTATATATATGTATATATATATAGGTAGGTTCATACAAGAACAACCCCATTTGCAAGAACAAAGAACCCATTTTGAGCCATACATTGATGTAGGCCCATGTGGGTCCCACATAATAAAAAATCAGATATGATTATTGGTGGGACCCACCTGAATCATATATGATTTTATATTATGTGGGACCCACATGAGCCCACATTACATGTGATCCAGAATTGTCCCTTTGTTCTTGCAAATTGAGTTTGTTCTTGTTTGAACCTACTTCTATATATATATATATATATATATAATAGGATCAGGTTCAAATGTGCACTCATCTATGATTGTGAATGTGATGACGATAATCAAATGAAAACCAATTTATTCCTAAAAACCCATGAAAACCAATTGAAAAATAAACTTTACATATTTTTTTTATCAAATACTATTATTTTAACTATTATTACACATATATATTTTTCTGTGAGTATCATCAATGCATAAAATAAAATTTTGATTCATATTATGAATCGAAAATATACGAATATTTGATTAATATGATGAAACCAATTCATGGATGATACTCACCTTATGAAAAAAATATATGTGAAACAATATATTAGTTCTAACATTTGATGGAAAAAAACCGTATAAAAAATTATTTTTAGCCGGTTCTCACGTTTTAAGGTATAATTTGGGTTTCACAGAATTTAACCCCTGTATGTATAGTGAGGTTCAAATGTGAACTCAATTTTGGTTGCGAACGTGAGGACAAATCTCAGTCACACATCTTCGGTTACGGTGGACACGATCACGGAGGACTGACGCGATTTATGGGAGGGTGGAGATTATTAAAGGAAGGGACCTAATCAAAGCCGCCTTTATTGACAAGATGAGTGGTTAAGATTCGTCCTCATGTTCACAACCAATATTGAGTTCATATTTGAACATTCCTATATATATATATATATATAAGTTTGGGTTCCGATAAGAAGTTGAGTAAGCTTGAGAAGTGGTTATCAACTGTTGAATGCACGTTAAGATGAGATGCAACACACCAGATCAATTTCCTTCTAAAGTGCCATCTGTGAGACGGGATGAGATTAAAAATAGTCAACGGTTCAAATCCAATTATGATGTTAACCTAAACTTATATATCCTTCACACACACACACACACACACACATTTGTGTATATATATGTACGCGTGCGTCATTGATAATTTCTTTTGTTGGGGAATCGATTCTATGTTTTTTGTCGAGAAGTTAACATCCAAATGCTTTTTAATGGATTATATACTCGTTTTCCAAAATTTCCCAAACTATTAGGTACTAGTCTTTACCTCGAGACTTTGGGCTGTTAATAAACCGAGCCAAGTGAACCCATAACAATTTTGGGGGTACACTTGAGCTTGAATAGAATAGTATATCAAATATCAAGCTCGAGCTCGAATTTAAAGGTTTAAATACCTTAGGAGCTCGATTAAACTTCTTCCTTAGTTCCAAAACCTATCTTTTAGAGCTTGAATTGAACCTTGTAAATTGTTCTTTAATTTTGATAGATCAACGATTTTATATGGTATGTCCACGCCTATATATGGTATAGTGAGGCTTTGAGAACCAATTAAATAAATTGAACCAACTTTCAAATAAATGGGTTTGGTATTTGTTGATCAACAAGACTAATCTCTGTTTTGTGTTGTATATGCCACATCAAGAGTTCCTCTAATTATTAAGGAGTTTTGTACACCTTTCAATATCATTCAAAAAGGCTAGTATCCCCACCATATTAACTTTAGACATAACATTACATTTTGAACTTCTAATTATGCTAACATCATTTTCAATGAAACTTTGAAGGAAGCCTTAAATGCCATTCACTGAACTTGCTCACTTTCCATGTTCTGTTACAGGTATGAAACAGATCTTTTGAAGGAAATCATTAATGAAATTCACTCTAAACTTCCTCGAAAAAAGTTTAATATTCCACCTAATCTAATAGGGATGAATGCTCGATACAAAGGTATTAGTTCCTGGTTAGAGCAATCCGATGTCAAAGTTCTAGCAATTTGTGGCATGGGAGGAAGTGGCAAGACCACGTTCGCCCAATACATTGTCTCTTCAATTTGGCAACATTTTGAAGTCGTAAGTGTTGTTGGAAACATTGCTAGTACACGTGAAAACAAGCAAAGTTTCGATAAGCTATTCAGGAATTTTGTCAAAGACATCTTAGGAGGTGGAAGGAAATATATTGAGCCAGATAGTTTTAAGCTTAGGTATGCGTTAGCAATGAAGAAGGCACTTATTGTTCTTGATGACATTAATGAACCAAGCCAATTCAGAGAGTTTCTTGAACGCTTTGAGATTTTGAATCCACAAAGCAAAATTATAATAACAACCAGGAAAATTGATACACATACATGGTTAATTAGTAGGAAAGGAGCACCTATAAGCTGTAGAGAGTACGCGATGCAAGTACTAGGCGATGATGAATCGCTGGAGCTGTTAAGTCTTCATGCCTTTGGATCCAAAATGCCTATAGAAGGTTACGAAGAGCTTGCGAAAGAGGTGATACAGTATTGTGGAGGAAATCCACTGGCTCTTAAAGTTTTGGGTTCCTCTTTACGGGAGGATAGTAGCATCTTATTTTGGAGAAGTACACTGAATTTGTTGAAAATAGAAATGAATCCTACAATTCAAGATGTACTTGTAAGAAGCTACAACACGTTGCCAAATAAAAAATATAAAGAGCTGTTTTTGCATATAGCTTGTTTCTTTGTTGGTGAAGACAAGGATTATGTGGAAAAGATATTGGAGCCTGATTATTGTGCATCATCTGGGATCAAAGTCCTAACTAATAGATGTCTTCTTTCTGTGTCGCCAAACAACAAACTGGTGATGCATCAACTGATTCAAGAGATGGGGAGAAGCATAACCGTTGAAGAATCAAGACACCCTGAAGAACGTAGTAGAGTTTGGCGTAGCAGTGACTCGCACAAGATCTTGAGAAAAGGAGAGGTAAGTTGCTTCTTATGTTGATGTTTAAGTGTATTTTCCTTTTGCACCCTCCTATTTCATCCAAGATTCTATTAATTCCTCTACTTTGTATTTAGGGTTCAAAAACAATGGAAGGTTTAGCACTTGACATGCAAGTTTTGCAGTTTGAGCAGCCACATTTAATGGTTGAGTTATCAATTTTCTTTTTAGATTATACTCTTTTTAAGCTCAAGGATTAAAATGCAATCTATCTGGCTTGAAACACATCCATCTTTTCTTGTATCCCATGGTATTTGAACATTTGAGGTTGAGTTGATGGATAATTTTGTTCAAGTACTTGAATAGTTTCTTAAATACTTGGTGTTTAGGCATTTATTTCTAAATATGATGTATACTTGCTTACTCTCTTCCATGCGAAATTTGCAGCTTTTTTACTTAAGGACAGATTCACTTATAAAGATGGATAACCTAAAATTGCTCCAGCTAAATGATGTGCATCTCACTGGATCCTATGAGGACTTTTCAGAAGATTTAAGATGGCTATGCTGGCATCGATTTGATTTAACGGCCATACCCTCCGGCTTATTTCAGCAAAACTTGGTGGCTATAGATTTGAGAGATAGCAAGTTGGAAGTATTCGATCCACCAATTGTATGAAATTCGATATCCTTTTATTGATCATTACCCCTTTTAGATTTAGTGTCTGCCAAATAAGTCTTGTTAAATTTGCAACAGGTTCTTCCATTGCTCAAGACTCTAAATCTTCAAGGTTGCAAGTCTCTGTCCAAAATCTGCAATATTTCCCGACTCCCTAATCTTGAGACTTTGATTGTATGTAGCTGTCCTGAATTGGGTTATGTTTGTGAAAGCATTGAAGGCCTTGAGAATCTTACTCTATTGGACATGACAGGTTGTAAAACCCTCCCTTGGCTCCATTTAACTATATCCAATATAAGACTAGAAGCTTCAGCTTTTGGTAGAGGAAGTCCACAACCAATTTCCTTTTCTTTGCCGCATTCATTAGTGTGGTTATCCCTCGGGAACTGTGACCTTGACTGCACTGAATATTTTCCTCTGGATTTCAATTCTCAACCAAAATTGCAGTACTTGGATTTAGTTGGAGGTAGGTTTGTAAGCTTGCCTAGTTACAGTCATCTTGAAAGTCTGAGGGTCCTTGACTTGACTTTGTGCCAAAATCTTAAATGCCTTGTATGTCTCCCAAGTTCACTGGCAGAATTGTACATACATTATTGTACATCGCTAGAGAAAATAACTTTCAAATCACATCAGTTCACATTGCAAGAATTTGGCTATGAAGGTTGTGGTAAACTGTCTGAAATTGAAGGTTTTATTAAATTGGTGCCAATAGCCGAACTTGATGAAAATGATTTGCAACACATGACATGGCTGAAAACATATCAAGATCATGAGGTGTCTCTGGTTGGTGATGATGAGCTCACCATAAACAGATGCAAGCAGATCCAGGCTCGTTGTTCCTTTCTTGTTTAAAATCACATGAAGCACACACAAGCAAATTGAAGTGTCACCCGAACTGATTACATACGACTGATTGAACTCTATATATTGTTTATGGCACAGATGCTGCATGAATTCGGCATAATGAGCACATCTTTGCCAAACATAGTTGATCCAAACATGATACCTGAGTATCAGTCAGAATCGTCATCTGTGTCTTTTTGCGTGCCTCCATGTCCCAGGAAAAGGAGGCTTAAAGGATTAAATGTAACTTTCAAATATGAATTGTTGGTTTGGTGTGATTGGTGGGTATGGTTTGCAAAAATCCATACCAACAATGCTCATGCTGATTTGATGTACAGTCCCAAAGTATTTGGCAAGCCTAAAAAAGGCGATGTTGGTATATGGTTAAGCTATTGGCCAATTGGAAACATGTTAGACTCTGCAGATGAAGTTGATGTATCTATTTTTGTGCTAAGTGGATTGAAGGTACACGAGTGTGGTGTAAGCCTTGTATACACTGATGATGATGATGATCAAGCCTTGGAAATAAACACGCCATGGGTGGAAACTCTTGGAGGGGATTTGTCTGCATTTAAACTTAGCACAGGAGCGTATTATCTTTGTCGGCATGATTTATTCAACGTAATGAACGGACACAGATTAGGTGGTTGGCTCAGGCTCTTAGTTGGTCACATCATTGACGACACAGGTATGTTGATTCTTGGCAACCCTAATAATTAATGAGTTTTTCTAATTGAATTTAAACCATAAAAAGAGAAAGTTCCTCATATCGCATGATATTGTTACAGAGGTACAAGGATGGAGAAAAACCGGTCGACCAAAGCCGTCAGACCCATCATTTACAGAGTTGTCGCACCCATCCACTACAGACCTGCAGCCGTACCCTTCATTCCCTTCATTACCTCCATTACCTCCATTACCTCCATTACCTTCATTACCGACATTCCCTTCATTCCCTTCTAGTGAGTTGTCAGGGAATAAGTTTTAGATGCATCTTCGTCGGTATTGAGACAGTAAGTATATATGCTCTGTAATATATTTTCATTTTCTCTTCTCCCTCTTATCATTCGATTGTAGACTTTTTCTTCCAAACATATATATATATCGATGTGGTCTCTTATCATCTTATCATGTCTATGTGGAATGCCTAGGATCTTGGATTGTATCTTCTTGAATTTTCTTGTGGTACAAGGTAAATTATGTATCTTAACATGTTGATAACATGATTGAGAGCTCAACAATCCAAAATCCAAATGTATACAGATTGGTAACGTGGATACATAGATGGCATCCTCAATAATGTAACAAACTAGTTGATAAGCCCGGGCTTCGCACCGGGTTCATGAAGAGTAGCTATCGACACTTTAACATATTTCAGTTAATATGCTATATATGACTAAAACGTAAAATGAAATATAGAAAACTAAAAGATATAACGTGAATAAATATTATAAGTTTATGGGGCTGACATGTAAGTTTAAAAGTGGGTATAGGATTCGGGTCGGCTAGAGCGTATATATAGTTTATAATAAAGTAAATACATGAAAAAGATATTCAATGTTAGGCTCATTTCGATCTTATCGACCATAAGATTATAATGCGTACTTCGTTAACATTAAAACGTGTTTTTTTAGATTGTATCGACGATACGATTATAATGGCGTAATTTGTTAAAATTAAACATATTTTTTAACATGTTCCAACCAATACACGATATATGAGTAAAACGTAAAATGAAATATAAAAAAGTAAGATATAAAGTGAATAAAGATTATAAAATTAGGGGGCTAATATGTAGATTTGAAAATGGGTATAGGATTCGGGTCGGTTGGAGCGTATATATAGTATATAATAAAATAAGCACGTCAAAAAATATTCAATATTAGGCTCATCTCAATCGTATCGACGATACGAATATAACGGCGTAATTTGTTAAAATTAAAACGTATTTTTTAAACGTCTTTTAGCCAATAAAAGATATATGACTAAAACGTAAAATGAAATATTGGATAGTAAAAGGTATAAACTGAATAAACGTTATAAGTTCTAAGTTTAGGGGCTTAATATGTAAGCTTAACTACATCAAAAAAATATTCAATATTAGGCTCATTTCGATCGTATCGACGATACGAATACAATAGTGTAATTTGTTCAAATTAAAACATTTTTTTAACATATTTTAATCGATACATCATATATGACTAAAACGTAAAATGAAATATTGAAAAGTTCATGGGCTAAAATGTAACATTGGAATTTGAATATATGAAAATCCGGCTGGACCAAAGCACGGACAGTCGGGTCGTGGCTGGGTTTGGGGCATAAAGAGAGAGAGAGGAATGGGTGGGTCGGGTCGCGCGTCACGCGGGTCGGGCAGAAGTTTGCGGGTCGGGGCGCCTGGTATTGTATATATTAGATAATATGGCAAATAAGAGAACAATAAACCTTATGACACAAGAATTTATGTGGAACCCAAAATGTGTGTGAAAATGTGTGTGAAAATAGTTCACCAGCATATATTGGGATTTAAGGGCCGCTAATAGTGATTACTCTCATTTACCTAAAGATTCTAATATTTCAAAACGGCATCATATGCAACAGTTTACCCGATAAGCATCAATCAGGTAACAGTCGTCACTCTTACTTACTAGGTAAGACTCTTGGTTCTTGCCATTGCTTTTACCGGATAGGATTATCGACCTGGTCCGGACATGTTTATCTGGTAAGGTAAGGGTAAGTGACCTAGTAACCGCTAAAAATGAGTAGTCCTGATTGCTACTTGAATCAATGAACCTTGGAAGTTATTATTACCTGACATTCATAGAATTAACGGGATTCGGCTTAATTTGGTTTGATTTTATTCGCTGCATCAAAATCATTACATGATCATGCAAATTACCCTAGACTTATTTGGATTTTCCTTTTTGGCTCGACTCTTCTATGGTTTTTGGCATAAATACTTTAATTCTAATCTAAATAAATTAATCGGGTCTTTCACTATAAAGATGAAGGTACCACGGTTGATTGTCTGACTTGGCTGTCTCTCTTGACTAGCTTTAAAAATTATTAATAGTTAGTGAAACTATAAGAAAGCTGTTAAGCTTTTGTCATCAGCTCGTGTGGATTAACAATTTAAATTAGTTGATTTGATTAAAAAAAAAAAAAGACTATGGTAAAAGGAAATTGGTTTGAGTCAATCACAACATATAGTACACTTATGGTTGAAATCAATTAGTGACTTCAATCATGCATAGTTCATAAATTTCATTTCTTTGATTTTCTTATCATATAATTTTGATATTTGATCGACGGTAATACATTTGAACAAAACTATATGTTAAGTCCATATTAAAAAAAAATACAAAAGAACGTTAAATATATTCCTAGAATGAATTTCCAAAGTTGACGTAATTGGACCTTTACAAACATTAATAACAAAAAGATCATAAAGTTCTTAAGTCTTTTTTTTCATTTTATGGGCTATTTCCCAGTTGTTGAACGACTTGTATAAAATGGTTAAGTAGTCAAAATAATTAAAAAACTCTGTATAATTTGGTTAAGTAATCAACGGGTTTCGTCTTAATTTGGTTTGATTTTATCCGTTGCATCACAAATCCTAGCATGGTCTTGCAGATTACATTGGGATGATTTGGATTTTATTTTTTGGCTTGACTCTTTGACATAGCAGGGGAAAAACAGGGAACGGATCGATAAACGTCTGAATAAAATAAGTGAAAACTCATATAATAGAGATAAAACTCTAAAGCTCTCAAAGATAAGAATTATGTTGATAAAATAACATTCTCGAGGGTATTCGTGCTAGATTTTTTTGGGGTTCAGTGGATAAAGCCAAAATTACATGGGTGGCTTGGAAAAATGTTGTGAATAGCAAGGAGCACGGTGGGCTTGGTATCGGGAGTTTAAGGGCGCTTAATCTTGCTCTTCTCGGAAAATGGTGGTGGCGTTTCAAGATTGGCCAAGATGGGTTATGGAGAGAGGTGGTCTCTGCCTTGTTCGGTTCAAACGGGAGTCTCGTCTTGAGAGGGGGGAGGGTTCTTTCGGGGGGTTCTTGGGGAGCGATTAGGAAGCTCGACAAGGAGCTAGAGTCTCACAATATTTCTTTACATGATCTTTTTTCTTTTAATGTACAAAACAGGTCCTGGAACTGGAAGTTGGAGAGCGATGGGAGATTCTCGGTTTGCTCCCTCAGGAAGGAGATTGACGACTTATCTCTTAGTAATACGGATATTGCAACGAAATGGAACAAGGTAGTACCCGGAAAGACTAACTTGCTGCTATGGAGAATGAGACTAGGAAGACTGCCGACCAAAACGAACATCATGAAGAGAGGAGTCAGATTAAATTCAGACTTCTGCCCTCTTTGCTTATCTGCGCAGGAAACGGAGGAGCATCTGTTCGTTCATTGTTCAACGAGTAAGGAGATTAGAGCACGGATTCATGCCTGGTGTCCGGATTTTCCTTTCGCAGTTGGTTCGGTTGCTGACCTGCTTGAAAATTACGATGATGTTACCAACACGTGCTTAAAGAAGGTGATCGTGGGAGCTTTAGTTGCTGCATACGTCTGGGTAATCTGGAACAATCGCAACTCATTGGTCTTCAACAAAAGAGGGAACCCGCTAAGTATTATTGTTTCGGAGGTGATTTCCAACGCGTATCTTTGGATCAAAGCTAGATCTAATAAAGGTGAGAGTCTCATTTGGGAGAATTGGTGTAGCAACCTTCTCGTTGGTTGTTGACTGTTGCTTTTCTTGTGTTACTTGTTCATTCTTGTTGTTTTTTTTTTTCCGTTGTTAAACTCTTTGCTTCTAGCTTCTCGCTAGGCCGGTGCCGAATAAATTTGTTGCCGTTCAAAAAAAAAATAACGTGATTTTCAAAAAAAGGGAATGATCTATTTATAATCTAAACTAGCTAAGAGATAACTAAGGAAATTAAACTAATCTTAATTAAAAAAAGGAAACTCCCTACTTGATATGCAAATGTGACCTATGGGCGACTTTGCCCAGTCTTTCAAATCTAAGCCGAAACACCATTTCGCAAATGTTTGTTCTTCTTTTTGCTAGACTCAAGGGCATGTCCAACCACCCAACTTCTACGGAGCTTGGACTAAGGTGTTCCCATAAGGTTCAATAAATTTGACTAAAAAAAGCAATAAATAAAACCATTTTTGTGATTTTTGTCCTCCACTTCCTGATTATTATTTTTCCTTTTCTTCATTGTTTCCATTTTTCCTCTTAATATCTTTAACTAGAGGACATGTATGATGAATGATCAAACTTTGAGCAATTACATGACATGGACGTAAGGCATCAATCGAGTCACTACACCCGGTGATTGCGTTGGCGGCGATAACAGTTGTGCCGGTAATGAAAGCGGCATTGGTATTTATGTAGCATTGATCAAAGTTCAAAACACTATTGGGCATGTGAATCGTGATCAAAATGTTTCTGTCATAGTATTTATGTAGCATTTTTTTCTACTCTTGTGTGAATATGTTTTAGAATGTTGAAGGTAAAAAAATAAAATATGTAATTTTTCTCTATTATTTGCTTAAAAACAAGTCGCACTACAAGAAAAAGCATGGTTAATGACAACTTATATTTTGGTCTATAGACTATAGCAAAAAGTCGTCATTGATTTTTGATCATTAAGTAATAGTTAAAAAAAGGTCCCTGCTGAAACTAAACAAAAGGGTAGGGGTGATCTATTGATTTAATTACAACTTTATTAAATAATTTATTTATTTACATGTTTATCATAAATTCATAGCTCATAATTTTATAAGAATCAAACTTCCAGGAAATTACACTTTCGATCTCTTATCTTTGTTATAAATTGTCTCATGATCGATGTGAGCTTATAATTGGGATAGTTTAACTTTTTTTTCAATATCATTCTTTATTTATACATTTTTAATTTGTTATTATATTATGATATTATTTACGTTTTTAGAATCATTTATTTGATTTACACTATTTAAATTTACTAATATAGTTTTGTGAGATATGATAAACATTAATAATTAGAGTGAATTGTAGATTTGGTCCCTGTGGTTAAATAAATTTTCTGACCATGGTCCCTATTGTATGTTTATCTTGGATATGGTCCTTGTGGTTTTCATTTCGTTTTGGCCATAGTCCTTCTAACTAACCCATTCGTTAACCGCGTTAAATCAAGGACTATTTTAGTAATTTAACTTCCAAATATTTGTTAATTGAAAATTTTAACGCTATACTGCTAAAAAACCATTTAAAAAAGAAATTATAAGATGCTCTCATCGGCCCCTTGGATAAGAATTGGTCAAAGCACAAGAAAAATCCAAATGCACCTCAAAAATTTAAAAATAGGGTAAAAACATCAATGGTGGTTGTAAAGTCCTTGCCACCCACCGACCCACAATTTTAATATTCCCAATGGTCTCCCTAAATTATTTCCTTTTTAACTTTAACCTTTCAAACCTAATTTTGTTTTTATCCCTCTCAATAATGATACTCGAAATGAAATTAGTGATTTTAATTATGGTTTTTAATAAATTGGGTTATTTTAAATAAATCCTCTTAGTATTTAACCAATAGTTAAACAAACGATCTTATCTACAAATGTATATGATTACAAATATGGTTGACTTTGGTTGCGACAAATATCGTATTCTCTTAAACGATCTTATCTATATGTATTTTAACTAGTTCAAGTTCCTTGTTGAGTTATACATAATTGGGTTTAATGATTGTTCGTTGTATTTGGTATGATAAAAAACTGGAATTTGAATTATATAAAATTGGTGAGAACAGGATAAAGATAAAAAATATTGATGTACAAAATCATGCATAATTCATATATAAAATCATATATGATTAATGCGATTTTGCTCCGTGACTTTAGTCGCAACCAAAGTCAACCATGTCCAATTTTTTTTTTGTCGTTAATGTAAAATTACATGATTTTATGCATCGGTGAACTTTTTTTCTCATTTGAACTTTTTCTTTTTTTCTATCTTAAATATATACTTAACTTTTTCTTGTTTTCTTTATCTCTCTCTCTCTCTCTCTCTCTATATATATATATATATAGAGAGAGAGAGAGAGGGGTGGGTTCCTATGATAACCATGTCAATTTAAGAAAACGTAAGGAGAAATCTCAGCTACACATCTTCAGTTATGGTGGACGCGATTACGGAGGATTGATGCGATTCATGGGAGGATGGACATTATTAAAGGACGGGACCTGGTCAAAGCTGCCTTTATTGATCGGATGAGTGACTGAGATTCGTCTTCACGTTTTCTTAAAAAGTTATGTTTCTCGCATGAACCTCTCTCTCTCTCTCTATATATATATATATAGGAAAGTTCAAATGTGAACCACTTTTTGGTTGTGAACGTGAGGACAACCGAGAGCGCGACACATGGCGGATGACTAGGTGCCACGTCGGCTTTGAGTGTGGTCCCCCCTTTAATTCAATGCCCTCCCCATGAATCGCGCCTAGTCATCCGTCGTGGACTTGACGTGGCGCCTAGTCATTCGCCACGTGTCGCGCTCTCGGTTGTCCTCACGTTCACAACCAAAAAGTGGTTCACATTTGAACCCACCCATATATATATAGGGGAAAGTTATTTTGTTAACCATTGAATTTGTGTTAACCGTGTTAACTCATAGTTGCATACGTAAATCAATGAAATTTTTTGTGTGAAGTTGTTTAATATGATAAAAATGTTTCATATACTAAATTTTTTGATGATATTGTTTCATTATGAAGGTGTTTTTTACATAGAAATGAAAAAAGTTCACGTGAATAAGAAAAAGTTTCATAGGAATAAAAACACCGAAATATGAAACAATTTCATCAAAAATTGAAGTTTATGAAACATTTTCATCATCTTAAACAACTCTACAAAAAAAATTTCTTTGATTTACATATGCAACTATGAGTTAACACGGTTAACACAAATTCAGTGGTTAACAAAATAACTCTCCTCATATATATATATATATATATAGGTGAAAGTTCAATTGCAAACCACATTTTCATTGTGAACGTGAGGACAAACGAGAGCGCGACACGTGGCAATTTGAAAAAATTTCGACTTAGTTATTCAGACTGAATAAAGCGTTATTCAGACTGAATAACACTAACATGCACTCTGATGCAATTGGACGCGGGCGGGTCAGCCGCGGGTCATCGCGGGTCAAGCGTTATTCAGTATGAATAACACTAACATGCAGTTTTATTCAGACTGAATATGACTTGACCCGCCGTTTCAGATTGCCACGTGTCGCGCTCTGGGCTGTCCTCACGTTCACAACAAAAGGGTGGTTTGTATTTGAACCCACCCCTGGTGAAAGTTCAATTGCAAACCACCTTTTCATTGTGAACGTGAGGACAAATGAGAGCGCGACACGTGGCAATTTGAAAAAATTTCGACTTAGTTATTCAGACTGAATAAAGCGTTATTCAGACTGAATAACACTAACATGCACTCTGATGCAATTGGACGCGGGCGGGTCAGCCGCGGGTCATCCGCGGGTCAAGCGTTATTCAGTATGAATAACACTAACATGCAGTTTTATTCAGACTGAATATGACTTGACCCGCCGTTTCAGATTGCCACGTGTCGCGCTGTGGGCTGTCCTCACGTTCACAACGAAAGGGTGGTTTGTATTTGAACCCACCCCTATATATATATATATATATATATATTATGGCTAGATAACAAATGTCAATAGAAAAGCAACAACGTAAACTTGTGCTAAAGGAACCAAGTACAAACCCACAGCCAGTCGGTGTGATAACCTATTCAGATTTCTATGAGGCCATCCTTAAAAGGAATCGGTGGGGGGCCGGTACCGCCACCGGCACTGGCGGTAACACCTTTGCGGGTGACCGGTAGGCGGCTGGTACATGGGCCACCCCGTACGCCCACACCGACGGAAGAAAAGGAGGACAACCCCCCCCCCCTCCCCAATTTCTCTCTATCTCTCTTCTTTCTCTCTCTACCTTTTTTTTCTTTTTTGTAATCAATTAATTAGAGAAGGTATGAGGGGTACGGTTAAGGATGGTATGGTATGGTGTTGGTAAAGTTGATGTGGCGTTGAGGTGGCAACAGGTATGAGGGGTACGGTTAAAGATGGCCTGATAAAGCATCGACGAACTCTGTTTGTTTGTTATTTTTAACCAGATACGATTACTTCGTAATTCATAATAAGACTTGGTTGTTTCTCTGACATACTATATCTAATTAGACCCGGTTAAAACCAGATGCATTAATGAAGCAACTGGGTACACATTCGTATATTAATGTTTGTAACGGTCCTTGCCGGGTCATACCTAGTTCCCACTCACAGACGATCTAATATTTAACTTGGTTCGATAAACCCATGTATATTAGTGAATTGACAATCGATATTATTTAATTAATGGATTGAAATTATATGAAAGAAGGCAAAGGATCGTATGGCAAGTTGATTTTAACGTGGAAAATGTGAGAAGTGGATCCGAACCGTTGATTAGTTTTAATCTCATGCCTCCCCATGAATAACGCTTTAGAAGGGAATTGATCCTATGCATCTTATGTCGGTGCATCGCATACTAACGTACATCCATTTCTCATGCCTCCCCATAAATAACGCTTTAGAAGGGAATCGATCCATTCATTTTAGCTCATTGATTATGATTGATTACTTAATTCATCAATGATTATCAATTTCAAGCAATAATCTTATATGTAATGCATAGTATTTTCATTATACATACACTTAAATGAAATGCATATAGATGTGCATGGATTATCACTTTTATGCGATACATCACATCACCGTTATATGCGACGACATCTACTGTAAAAATTCAATGAAATCAAGTAAATACATTAAAAGAACCGATAAGAATCTTATAATTGTGCTAAAATGAATGGTTTTAGATAATGTTGCACGGTTGTAACATGTGATTGTAAATGATATATAAATCTTATAAAGGTTCTTTTTTTAACCAATGAATTTGTGTTAATTGTGTGAACTTAAGCCAACCAGTCAAATGCATTCTTTTTGGTGGTTTTACTGGGTGGTTACAAAGCAAGAAAACGGTTTTTTAAATTTAGTAGATATTAATATTTAAAAGAAAAAGACAATTAATCATGGCCCTTGATCATGTATGATATGCGGTTGACATTGGTTAACACAGTTAACACAAATTCTCCGGTTAACAAACGAACTCAACCCATATATATATATATATAGGGTTAATTACATGGGAGTGTATCGAGCTTGTTACGTTTTATCATTGTATGTACTCAACTTTAAAACTTACCAATTAATGTATCGAACTTTCTAAAATTGTCATTGTATGTATCTAACTTTATGAAAACCTATCATTTAATGTATTCAACTTGTCATGAAAGTGTATCGAACTTGTCACGAAATACATACTATGGCAATTTTAGAAAGTTCGATATATTAACTGGTAAGTTTTAAAGTTGAGTACATACAATAATAAAATGTGACAAGTTCAATACACTCCCATGTAATTAACCCATATATATATAGGGGTGGGTTCAAATGTGAACCACTTTTTGGTTGTGAACGTGAGGACAACCGAGAGCGCGACACGTGGCGGATGACTAGGCGTCACGTCAAGTTCACGGCGGATAACTAGGCGCGATTCATGGGAGGGCATTGAATTAAAGAGGGGGACCACACTCAAAGCCGCCACGTGTCGCGCTCACGGTTGTCCTCGCGTTCACAACCAAAAAGTGGTTCACATTTGAACTTTCCTCTTCCTCGGGGTGAGTTCAAATGTGAACCACTTTTTGGTTGTGAACATGAGGATAACCGAGAGCGCGACATGTGGCGGATGACTAGGCGCCACGTCAGATCCACGGCGGATGACTAGGCGTGATTCATGGGAGGGCATTGAATTAAAGGTGGGAACCACACTCAAAGCCGCCTTTGTTGACTAGTCTTCGTCACGTGTCGCGCTCTCGGCTGTCCTCACGTTCACAACCAAAAAGTGGTTCACATTTGAACTTTCCTCTTCCTCTATATATATATATATATATATATATAGAGGAGCCTTCATGTAAAAACCACTTTTTTTTGTAAAAACCGACTAAAAAATAATTTTTTTACGATTTTTTTTCATCAAATCTTAGAATTGATATGTTGTTTCACATATTTTTTTTCTTTCATAAGATGAATATCATCCATGAATTTGTTTCATAATATGAATAAAAATGTTGTATAGTTTCGATTCATAATATGAATAAAAATTTTATTTTTTCATGGATGATACTTACATTATGAAAAACTATATGTGTAACAATAGTTAATATCATAGTATTTGATAAAAAAAATCCTTAAAAAATTATTTTTAGTTGGTTTTCACGGGTTTTTACAAAAAAAAATGGTTTTTATTTGATTATTCCTATATATATATATAAAACTAAGGAACACTCTAGTGGCATTTCTTTTAGGCGGTATGCCTCTATGCATATACTATCCACACGTATATAAAAATCAAAAAACAACTTAAATTACTTTTATATATACAAGTGTATACCAAATGAATGGCTACTTGAATTTTTTCAATTTTTTTTAGGTTTACCCTCTCTCTCTCTATATATATATATATATATATTGAGAATATTAAATGGTCTATTTATAAGTTCATATGTATAAAATTTTGATGCTTTTAGCAGACCGATTCCAATCTCCCAACATTCTTGTGAAACTTTCAATGGCTTCTACTTCTTCCTCTGCTATCAGGGCTTCTCATCTGGCTTACTATGACATCTTTCTAAGCTTTAGAGGCGTAGATACTCGTCATGCTTTTACCGATCATCTTTATGATGCCTTAGGACGAGAAGGGATTTCCACTTTTAGGGATGACGACGAAATCAGTAGAGGTGAAGACCTTGGGCCAGAAATTGAGAAAGCAATCAGCGCATCTAAGGGTTCGATAGTTGTATTGTCTAAGAACTATGCAACTTCCACTTGGTGCCTTGACGAGCTTTCGTTGATCCTCGAGCAAAGGAGGGAATTCAATCATTTCGTTCTACCTGTTTTTTATCATGTGGAGCCTTCTGATGTTAGGAAGCAAGATGGAACTTTCAACATAGAAGTTAAAACCTCCTCAAAGTGGACAGAGGAAAACGTGATACGCTGGAAAAAAGCGCTTACAGAGGTTGCCAACTTAACAGGCTCAGTTCTCTCCGGGTATGCGTTTCTTACTCGGCTTATAATTTAATTACCGTTGAAGTATATTTTCGTTGATGGAAACTATTTAATTAACATATGAATCTAGGTAAGTTCTTTTTGTTGATTCTCAAAGAGTCTACAGATAAAATAGGGCTAAGTTCCAATGAGAAGTTAAGGTTAACATGAATGAGAAGCGTGAGAAATGGTTAGAAACCGTTTGGTGTAGATGGATACACCAAAATACACCAGATCAATTCATTGAAGGGGATGGGATGCAAAGTGATCAACGGTTTAGATCAACTCTTACGCTTCCTACGTTAAATTCACCTTCTCACACGATCTTTCTCATATAGTATATTATATATAGTATTAGGTTCAAATGAGAAGTGCTAAAAAAATGAGAAGTAGAAAAGTGATTTCCACCACCCATCCGGTCAATAAAGGCGGCTTTGACTAGGTCCCCTCCTTTAATAATCTCTACCCTCCCATGAATCGCGCCAATCCCCCGTGATCGCGTCCACCGTAACCGGTCAAAGCCACCTTTATTGACCGGATGAGTGGTGGAGATCACTTCTCTACTTCGTATTTTTTTAGCACTTCTCATTTGAACCTTCCTCATTATATATATGTGTATATATATATATATATATAGGGGAAGGTTCAAACGAGAAACATTTTAAGAAAAAGTGAGAAGCAATCTCAGCCACTCATCTCGCGCGATTATGGTGGACGAGATCACGGAGGATTGACGCGATTCATGGGAGGGTAGAGATTATTAAAGGGGGGACCGGTCAAAGCCGCCTTTGTTGACCGAGATGAGTGGTTTAGATTGTTCCTCGCGTTTTCTTAAAAAGTTATATTATATTATATTATATTATATATATATATATAGAAGTTAAGATCCAAATGCTATTTAATGGATTATATACTAGTTTGCCCAAATTTCTCCAAGTATTAGGTATACTAGTGTTTACCCCGAGACTTGTGGCTGTTAATAAACCGACAGCCAAGTAGTTAAGAATTTTGGGAGTAGAATTTAACTATTGTTTTCGAGCTTGAACATGAATAGTATTATATCAAATATCAAGCTCGAGCTCAAATTTAAAGGTTTAAATACTTTAGGGATTAAACTTCTTCCTTAATTAGTTCCAAAACCTATTTTTGAGAGCTTGAAGCTTGTAAATTGTTCTTTAACTAGTTATTAAGATTTCGAGCTTCGCACCGGGTTATAAACTGTGATAGACTTATATCATTTATATGAAACATAAACATTTTGTACGTATGTTGTCACACAAAAGGTTAGTGTAACTAATGTCTATTTTATGTGGTTGTTAGCATGTAGATAATATATATGTACATAATATGTGTGTTTGGGGAGGGGGGTGTTATATGCCAATAATTATTTAAAATAAATAAAAACATTTAACAAATCAATAAATAAACAATATTAATTTTAAGAGATTTTAACCAAGAGCTTTGGAAAAAAATATCATGTACTTATCAATAGTGTAATGAAATTATTTGATCATTTTTATTAAAGTTATAATAGTTATAATAGTTTATAATTAACCAATAAAACAACATGTATTAATAAAATAAATAAATGAAGTAAAAGTAACAAAATGTGAACTATGTAATTTGAGAATAAAAAATATAAAGATGGTCTATTATAAAAATCAAATATATAATTTAATGAATATTTTTTTGATGAGTTAACCATTTGATTTAACAAAGTTGGATGGAGTGATGAAAATAGAATGAAAATGAAACCACAGGAATGAAAAAACAGTTTTTTAAGATCAATGACGGAAAATATCAAACTACAAGGACTAAAGTTATATACTAGTTATTAAGAGCCCAAGCTATGCTAAATGATCATCTATCCTGATAAATGTTATATACTAGTTATTAAGAGCCCCAGGCTTTGCGTCGGGTTATAAAGTATGATAAATTTTATCATAAATATAAGATGAATTTATATGAAACGTAAGCTTTGCTAATTTATTTTTTTCTTTCCTGATAATTGCAGGGATAGGTAATTATAATAACGATTGTATATGGTATGTCCACGCTTATATATGGTATATATAGTGAGGCTTTGATTGAGAAACTAATTAATTGAACGCGTTCGCCTCGAAAAATCTATCAACTTTCTAATAATTTTTTTAGGTATTTGTTGATCAATGAACTTCAGAAGAGATTGTGCCGCATAAGAGTTCCTGTAGTTTTTAAGAACTTTTGTAGAATACCTTTCAATATCATTCAAAAAGGCTAGTATTCCCACCAAATTAATTTTAGACATAACACTACATTTTGAACTTCTAATTATTCCAATTTTCCAACATCATTTTCAATAAAACTTTAACGGAAGCCGTAAAAGCCATTCACTGAACTTGCTCACTTTCCATGTTGTATTACAGGTATGAAACAGATCTTTTGAAGGAAATCGTTAATGAAATTCACTCTAGACTTCCTCGATACAAAGGTATTAGTTCCTGGTTAGCAATCTGATGTCAAAGTTCTAGCAATTTGTGGCATGGGAGGAAGTGGCAAGACCACATTCGCCCAATACATCGTCTCTTCAATTTCGCAGCAGTTTGAAGTCGTAACCTTTGTCGAAAACATCGCTAGTACAGGTGAAAACAAACGAGATAAGCTATTAAGAAATTTTTCCAAAGATATCTTAGGAGGTGGAAGGAAAAATATCCAGCAAGATAGTTATAAGCTTATGCATGCGTGGAAACTGAAGAAGGCACTTATTGTTCTTGATGACATTGATGAACCAAGACAATTCAAATATTTTCTTCCATACTTATTAAACAATATGAATCATCAAAGCAAAATTATAGTAACAACCAGGAAAAATGATGCACATACATGGTTAATTGGGCGTGGAGTACCTATAAGCTGTCATGAGTACATGATGCAAGTACTAGGTGATGGTGAATCATTGGAGCTATTAGTTAGTACTCTTCATGCGTCTGGATCCAAAATGCCGATGGAAGGTTACGAAGAGCTTGTGAAAGAGGTGATACAGTATTGTGGAGGAAATCCACTGGCTCTAAAAGTTTTGGGTTCCTCATTATCGGAGGATAGTAGCATCTTATTTTGGAGAAGCACACTGAATTTATTGAAAATAGAAATGAATCCTACAATTCAACATGTACTTGTAAGAAGCTACGACACATTGCCAAATAAAAAATACAAAGAGTTGTTTTTGCATATTGCTTGTTTCTTTGTTGGTGAAGACAAGGATTATGTGGAAAAGATATTGGAGCCTGATTATTGTGCATCATCTGGGATCAAAGTCCTAACTAATAGACGCCTTCTTTCTGTGTCGGCAAACAACAAACTGGTGATGCATCAACTGATTCAAGAGATGGGGCGAAGCATAACTGTTGAAGAATCAAGACACCCTGAAGAACGTAGTAGAGTTTGGCGTAGCAGTGACTCGCACAAGATCTTGAGAAAAGGAGAGGTAAGTTGCTTCTTATGTTGATGTTTAAGCGTATTTTCCTTTTGCACCCTCCTATTTCATCCAAGATTCTATTAATTCCTCTACTTTCTATTTAGGGTTCAAAAACAATGGAAGGTTTAGCACTTGACATGCAAGTTTTGCGGTTTGAGCAGCCACATTTAATGGTTTGAATTATCAATTTTCTTTTAAACTTTACTCTTTCCAAGCTCAAGGATTAAAATGCAATCTATCTGGCTTGAAGTACATATCCATCTTTTCTTGTATCCCATGGTATTTGAACATTTGAGGTTGAGTTGATGGATAATTTTGTTCAAGTACTTGAATAGTTTCTTAAATACTTGGTGTTTAGGCATTTATTTCTAAATATGATGTATACTTGCTTACTCTCTTCCATGCGAAATTTGCAGCTTTTTTACTTAAGGACAGATTCACTTATAAAGATGGATAACCTAAAATTGCTCCAGCTAAATGATGTGCATCTCACTGGATCCTATGAGGACTTTTCAGAAGATTTAAGATGGCTATGCTGGCATCGATTCGATTTAACAGCCATACCCTCCGGCTTATTTCAGCAAAACTTGGTGGCTATAGATTTGAGAGATAGCAAGTTGGAAGTATTCGATCCACCAATTGTATGAAATTCGATATCCTTTTATTGATCATCACCCCTTTTAGATTTAGTGTCTGCCAAATAAGTCTTGTTAAATTTGCAACAGGTTCTTCCATTGCTCAAGACTCTAAATCTTCAAGGTTGCAAGTCTCTGTCCAAAATCTGCAATATTTCCCGACTCCCTAATCTTGAGACTTTGATTGTATGTAGCTGTCCTGAATTGGGTTATGTTTGTGAAAGCATTGAAGGCCTTGAGAATCTTACTCTATTGGACATGACAGGTTGTAAAACCCTCCCTTGGCTCCATTTAGCTATATCCAATATAAGACTAGAAGCTTCAGCTTCTGGTAGAGGAAGTCCACAACCAATTTCCTTTTCTTTGCCGCATTCATTAGTGTGGTTATCCCTCGGGAACTGTGACCTTGACTGCACTGAATATTCTCCTCTGGATTTCAATTCTCAACCAAAATTGCAGTACTTGGATTTAGTTGGAGGTTGGTTTGTAAGCTTGCCTAGTTACAGTCATCTTGAAAGTCTGAGGGTCCTTGACTTGACTTGGTGCCAAAATCTTAAATGCCTTCTATGTCTCCCAAGTTCACTGGCAGAATTGTACATACATTATTGTACATCGCTAGAGAAAATAACTTTCCAATCACATCAGTTCACATTGCAAGAATTTGGCTATGAAGGTTGTGGTGAACTGTCTGAAATTGAAGGTTTTATTAAACTGGTGCCAATAGCCAAACTTGATGAAACTGAATTGCAACACATGACATGGCTGAAAAATTATGAAGATCATGAGGTGTCCCTGGTTGGTGATGATGACCTCACCGTAAACAGATGCAAGCAGATCCAGGTTCGTTGTTCCTTTCTTGTTTAAAATCACATGCATAAGCACACACAAGCAAATTGAAGTGTCACCTGAACTGATTACATATGACTGATTGAACTCTATATGTTGTTTATGGCACAGATGCTGTATGAATTCGGCATAATGAGCACATCTTTGCCAAACATAGTTGATCCGAACATGATATCTGAGTATCGGTCAGAATCGTCATCTGTGTCTTTTAGCGTGCCTCCATGTCCCAAGAAAAGGAGGCTCAAAGGATTAAATCTAACATTCAAATATGAATTATTGAATGATCTTGATGGGTGGGCATGGTTTGCAAAAATCCATACGTTGGCATGGTTTGCAAAAATCCATACCAACAATGCTCATGCTGATTTGATGTACAATCCCAAAGTATTTGGCAAGCCTAAAAAAGGCGAAGTTGGTATATGGTTAAGCTATTGGCCAATTGGAAACATGTTAGACTCTGGAGATGAGGTTGATGTATCTATTTTTGTGCTAAGTGGATTGAAGGTACACGAGTGTGGTGTAAGCCTTGTATACACTGATGATGATGATGATCAAGCCTTGGAAATAAACACGCCATGGGTGGAAACTCTTGGAGGGGATTTGTCTGCATTTAAACTTAGCACAGGAGCGTACTATCTTTGTCGGCATGATTTATTCAACGTAATGAACGGACACGGATTAGGTGGTTGGCTCAGGGGCTTAGTTGGTCACATCATTGACGACACAGGTATGTTAATTATTGTCAACCCTAATATTCAATGAGTGTTTTCGATCAATTGGATTTAGGCCATAAAAGGGAAGTTCTTTATATCACATGTTATTGTTACAGAGGTACGAGGATGGAGAAAAACCGGTCGACCAAATCCGACAAACCCATCATTTACAGAGTTGCCGTGCCCATCCCCTCTGAACCTGCAACCATACCCTCCATTCCCTTCATCTACCGACTCGTCAGAAGCAGAGTTGTCAGAACCAGAGTCGTCAGGGAAAAAGTTTTAGATGCATCTTCGTTGGTATTGAGACAATAACTATATGTGCTCTGTAATATATTTTCATTTTCTCTTCTCCTTTTTCATAGACTCAAGGGGCTACCAATCTGCCATTGATTCAGAATGTTTCTATTTATTTGTTTATTGTGTAGTAGTTAATACTTTAAAGTTGATGCAAAATACTATTTTTTTTCATAACTGTTACCGAAGAGGTTGTTAGTACTTCTTGTCCAACTACACGACTTACGACTATATCTCACATCTGCATCTGCATCATAATTTTCATTCATAAAATGGATATATTCTTGACAACCATTCTTTTCTTTCTACTATAAAGTTCATATGTTTCTAAAACTTCATGTCCCCTACCTTTTTTTTCACTTCTTGGTTGGTGCCTCCTTGACTCTCACATAGTTGTCGTTTGGATCAGTAACCCGTCTAACGTCTTTGGGGGCCGAATAATGTAGTCTTCAACGAGTTTGTTAGTTTGACCTAAACCACTGATGAATATCAGGTTGTCCATTCGATTGTAGGCTTTGCCTTCCAAACATATATATCGATGTAGTCTCTTATCATCTCATCATGTCTGTGTCGAATGCCTAGGATCTTGGATTGTATCTTCTTGAATTTTCTGTGGTACAAGGTAAATTATGTATCTTAACTTGTTGATAACATAGTCATTAATCAAAAGCTTCAACCAAGTCAATGGCAAACATGATTGAAAGCTCAACAATCCCAAATCCAAAAGTATACACTTGGTAATGTGGATAGATAGATGGGATCCTCAATGTAGCAAATATGATAAATAAGAAAAAAATAAACCTTGTAACACCAGGATTTATGTGGAACTCAAAATGTGTGAAAATAGACCACTTGCAAATTATTGATCAAGTGTTGTAGTGTAGTACCTTTGAAATAGCATGATGTTTGAACAAATTAAATATGTCTAATCTCACAAGTGTACCAAGTCCACAAGTAATATAGTTGGAACTTGGAAGAACCGGATATCGTACCCACAATAATCCTATGAATGTGAAAGCTCTATTATGATGAGATAACAAAAATTCAACATGATTTGGGATATTGATAACAACGATGCAGAAATGTATATATGATCTAAGGGCTATCAAAAAGACTAGGCGAGGTATGGATCAAACACAAAACTCTTTGAGTAGAATCATACGATGCATAAGACACATTTGGGATCTCTAAAATGGATAATATATCTCATGCATAATGCGATTTAAAAGCCGCTAATAGTCAGTAATCTCATTTACCTAAGTAAGATTCTAGTCCATCAAAACAGCATCATATGCAATTGTTTACCCGATAAGTAGTATCCAGGTAAAATTCGTCACACTCACTTACTAGGCAAGACTCTTGGTTCTTGCCGTTGCTTTTACCGGATAGGATTATCGGCCTGGTCCGGACATGTTTATCTGGTAAGGTAAGGTGGTAAGCGCTAAAAATGAGTAGTGTTGATTGCTACTTGAATCAAGTAACTTTGGAAGTTATTATTCCCTGACATTCATAGAATTAATGGGGCTCTTCTATGGTTTTTGGCACAAATACTTCAATTCTAATCTAAATTAAATAAATTAATCTTCTTTCACTATAAAGATGAAGGTACCAAGGTTGATTGTCTGACTTGGCTGTCTCTCTTGACTAGCTTTAAGAATTATTAATAGTTAGTGAAACTATAAGAAAGTTGTTAAGCTTTTGACATCAGCTCGTGTGGATTAACTATTTGAATTAGTTGATTTGATAAAAAAAAAGACTATGGTAAAAGAAAATTGGTTTATGAGTCAATCACTATATATAGTACACTTAATGGTTGAAATCAATTAGTGACTTCAATCATGGTTCATAAATTTCATTTCTTTGATTTTCTTATCATATAATTTTGATATTTGATCAACATAAAACATTTTCTGTCAACAGTGTTGTGGCGGATTGGTTACCACTCGGGGGGTTCATAGCGCCCTAACCGAGTTCGAGCCTTCCCGTGCGCATGCCTGGAGACATTTAAGTGGGGCCATGTTTAGCCCCCAAAATTGCCGGGGATTAGTGGGGTTTTGGCCCAAACACCCTTCCAAACAAAAAACATAAAACATTTTCACAAAACTATATGTTAAGACATAAGTCCGCATTCAGGAAACAAAAATACAAAAGAGCGTTAAATATATTCCTATAATGCGGACTTCCATCGGAAATCCGCCAGAATTGGAGTGAGTAATCAATGGGATTAGTCTTAATTTGGTTTGATATTATCATTGCATCACAAATCCTAGCACGATCATGCAGATTACACTGGGATGATTTGGATTTTCTTTTTTGGCTCGACTCTTTGACATAGCAGGGGAAAAAACGTAGAACACATAGAATAAGCGAAATAAAACTCTAAAACTCTCAAAGAGAAGGATTATATTGATAAAATAAACTGATTTTCAAAGAAACGAAATGATCTATTTATAATCTAAACTAGCTAAGAGATAACTAAGGAAATTAAACTAATTTTAATTCTAAACCAACTAGAAAATCAGTTAAAATATTATATTATTTCCTAAAGATAAAATCTTGAGTAAAGTTCAATTTTCGTCCCTGAACTATGTGGATTTTAACATTTTTCGTCCCTGAACTAACGAAAGGCACATATCGTCCCTGAACTATGTAATTTCGTCTTGGTTTTGGTCCCTCTCACTAACGTCTGTTAACTTTTTCCGTTAAACCTAATTAAATGGGGGTAATATCGTCATTTCACCACTTTTCTTTATTTTATTGTTTCTACAAAAGCAACCAAACTATAAGGACCTGTTTTATAAATATACTATATATACTATAAGCAACCAAACCATCATCGTGAACTTGCCGGCCACCTCCACCTCGTCTCCTCTCGCCATTTTTCCATCACCTCCACTTGAAACACCGTAACCACAATCATCGCCACCCCACTGGACCGCCGTAACCACCATCATCCCCACCCCTCTGGACCCCGTAATCACCATCATCCCCACTCCTCTGGACCCCCGTAACCACCATCATCGCCACCCCTCTAGACCATCGGAGCATCAAAGGATTCACCGAAAATAGGTTTCACTTCCTCGGTGGCGGCGGACACGGCAGCACCGCCGGAACCCTCTTGACCATTGCCACCCCTCTGAACAGCGTATCGATTTCCGGCGAAGTAAAACTCCTTGTTTCCTCCTTTATTGTTGTTATGACACGTAGACGCCGGTCGGCGCTTCCTCGGCGGCGGCGGGCATGGCAGCACCGCCGAAATCCTCGATTGATTCAAGACCAGCGTCTTTGAACCATCGTCGGAGTTACAGATCTCATCATCTTCTTCGTCGGAGCTACAAATCTCATCTCTTCTTCGTCGGAGCTACAGATCTACAGATCTCGTTCTTCTTCTTTGGTATTTCCCTAAACTATATTATATATATATTATTTACATAACAGGCCCCTGTAGTTTAATAGGTTTTATAGAAAAAAGAAATTTAAGAAAATGGGTAAAATGACCATCATACCCCTCATTTAATTAGGTTTAACAGAAAAAGTTAACGGGCATTAGTGAGAGGAACTAAAACCAAAACGAAAGTGCATACTTCAAGGACGATATGCGCCTTTCGTTAGTTCAGGGACGAAAAATGTTAAAATCCACATAGTTCGAGGACGGAAATTGAACTTTACTCTAAAATCTTAATTAAAAAAAGAAACTCCTACTTGATGTGCAAATGTGACCTATGGACGACTTTGCAAGTCGCCCAATCTTTCAAATTTTAACCGAAACATCATTTCGCAAATGTTTGTTCTTTTTGCTAGACACAAGGGCACGTCCAACCACACAACTTCCATCGAACTGGGACCCAGGTTCATGAATTTGACTAAAAAGGTAATAAATTTAAAAACCCCATTTTTGAGATTTTTGTCCTTCACTTCGTGATTATTATTTTTTAAGAAAATTGTTTTTCTTCTTCATTGTTTCCATTTTCCTCTTAATTTCTTTAAGTGGAGGACATGTATGATCAACTTTACACAATTACACGATGTGACATGGACATAAGGCATCAATTGAGTCGCTACACCCGGTAAAAGCGATATTGGTATTTATATGTAGCATTGATCGAAGTTCACAACACTATTGGACATGTGAATTGTGATTAAAACGTTTCTGTTTTAGTATCTACGTAGCATTTTTTTTCTACTCTTGTGTGAATATGTTTTAGAATGTTGAAGGTGAAAAAATAAATATATAATTTTGTTGTATTATTTTCTTAAAAGAAAGTCCACTACAAGAAAAAACAAAAGGTCATTGATTTTTTATCATTAACTAATACTATAAATTTTAGTTAAAAAAAAAAGTAGGGAGGGGCTGAAACTAAACAAAAGAGTATAAATTTTAAAATGGTGTAAAAATTAAAAAAGAAAAAGAAGAAAAGAAAGTAGGGGCTGAAACTGGCAAAAGTCAAAGTAAATGAATCAGACAGAAATCAAAGTAGAAAGAAGCAATCTGATGAGATTTTGGAGCCCTAATTTCATTGGTGTCGCCATTCTCACTCTCACGAAGACAAATTGATTACAGAAGGTAAACTCGGATCCCTAATTTCTATCGACATCGTTGCTTTCGCTCTATTGCTATCTTGCTTACAAACTACATTGTATTACTGTAATCTTAAGACTCGCTGAAAATTTTAAGATTTTGCCCAATGTCGACCCAAATACCTTTTGATATCCAAGTTCTGATCATCGAAAGGCTTCCTATCAAATCATTGCTTCGATTCAGATCTGTCTGTAACGCATGGAAATCATTCATCTCTTCCTCCCGCTTTATTGCTCGTTACACCACTCAGTCACAGCAGCAACATCTGATTATAAGCTGCTACAAAAACCATCATGATGAAGTAAAATGTGTTTCTGTTTTCGACGATGATCAAACCTTTGCCTTAACTGTTCCTCCTCTCGTTCAAGGAACAAGACTACTCGACACCTCTCATGGCTTGTTGTGCATGATCGACTCTTTTGACCGAAACTCTCAAACACAAACGGCTGTACTTTGGAATCCTGCAATTAGAAGATCCATCGCTGTTGCTGTGCCTAATGTGGTAAATCCTCCTCAACGGTTTTATTCTGTTGTTGCCTTTGGGGTTTGCCCTGCCACCATGGACCCTAAGCTTCTCAAGATTACATTTATCGACGATCCATCGGAAATCCAAAGTATAAGTTGCATCCCCTTCCAAGTTATGGTTTTCACATTGAGCTCCCGCCAATGGGCAACCCTCCCATCTACCAATCTGCCTAGTAAATCGATTCAGTTTGACGGTCGTCAGACAGTCATAGGTCACTTCATTTATTTGGTTGGTACTGATTGCAGTGCTTTTAATGGTGAAGGTCGAACTCTGATAATGTCATTTGATTTGACTACTCATGAGTTTGGAGAGGTAGATATCCCAAATTGTTTGCATCACTCGTATTTGGATCTTTCTAGGCTAAGGGAGTCTCTTGTTTTGCTTCATACCAATCTAGATCACATACAAGACAAAGAAATTGTTCATGTATGGATGATGGACGATGGTGATTCAAAAGCGTTTACAAAGCTATTCATCATTAATCCACCAGACGCATACGTCTGGGGGACTATGGGATTTAGGGAGAGTGACGAACCTATTATTGAATGGACAAATGATGAAATGGATGGAACCTCTGCACTTGGTGCTTATGAACCTGGCTTAGGGGACATCAAGGATCTTGGGATTCGTGGAAACCAGGAATCATTCTATGGGACTTGTTACACGGAATCGCTGCTTCTGCTAGATCATGAGGATGGCTGCATTAGAAGGTGTTGAGCTGATTTTGGTTCTGTTTTGGCAGTAGATTATCCTATTAAACATATAGATTTAGTTCCTTCAACTTTATGTATGTCAAACTTAAAGTTTCGTTATCCTGTCTATGAACATCATGTGGAGGTGTTTTTGGTTTTGTTTTGGCAGTAGATTCTGGTTCAGATTGTTTATTCCGTGTTTGGTTCAGATTGTTTATCTCCATGTTTGGTTGTGAAATATGTTCTTGCTTTTCAGTAGCATTCTCCAATTCATTTTCATCAGATGCTACAGACTCATTTATGTACAAAGGTTATGATTAATTGCGGTTACTTGAATTATTCCCTATATATCATTTGTTAGTGTTTGTTTGGTCATGGATTCAGAGTGGTATAGTAGGTAATGCAAAGACTAATCTGTTACAAGATATAAATGCATACTTGGCCTAATATATATGCTTCAAATCATATGCTGACTGCAACTAATTTGAACTTACTTGTTTCCTGTTGTACTAGTTCAAGAGGGATCAAAAGTACCTTAATGAATGCAAAAATAATTTACAATGTTTGTGGATCAGGATTAAATTGTTAATAAAGATATCCATTGTTGATCAAAGTGTGAAATATTTGGATAAAATTGTAGCCTCTGAAAGAGAGAACATCTTTCGTAAATGCACAAAAGCAAATAAATCCAAAGTTTTAGCATATCCTACATTATATGAATAACAAAATACACATAAAGAGTATAAGAACTCAATGCTGCTTGTCACCATAACCAGAAAATGCATAATAAAAAAGTTGGTAAGTGCTTACCTGGTAATTGTTTGATAAATGGCCCCTTAGATGAAGGATTTTGTGAGAATAGGAGTTAAGGTGAGAAGTTTAAAAAGGGATTTGGACCCCCTGATCAAGTGTATCTCATTAATGTGAAGGATCATGTTCTCTTCAATTAGGATGATCCAAGGATGAAGATCTCTTTTTACGTTTCTCATCTAAACTTTCATCCTAAAAGGAATCCAACCCTAAAATTCTTGTATTATTAGAAATATTTGACTCACAATTTAGTTCACTTCCTGAAATTTGTTTTGACTAGGGCTACACATAATCATTGAAGGCAAAGTTGTGTACATTGTGTCACCACTAAACAGGCCTCCTTTATTAGGAACCAATCTAATGCATAAAGGTAGATACCAATATGGAATGGTCATGTTTTATAACAGAACCATATTGATATCATCTCACTTTTTCCATATGTATATGTGCCAAAAATTGAAATATACAACAAATCTGAAGGGAATGAATTATATGGAAAAAGTAGTCCCCACCTAGTAAGCATTGTTGTTTCCTGTTTAAGCAGGACTGAAATTTACATCATTGAAAACTAATAAAATACCAACACGAAATTGATCATGTGACTAAAAGGAGAAATTTGATGAAAACCTTATCATATAAAATCCTAATGCAAAGATTGAGAAGACATCTACATTGGATATACAACAGCAAAGACATGAATTTAAAATATTAAGCCCAATTCATGATTACACTCAGTATCACATTGGATATGCTTAAACCCAATTCATAATTACAATCAATATCACAATCCAAAATCAACGGGTTCCATTTCATTCGCATCTCTGTGACTCCGAAATCAATTGCTTTCATTTTATCTTCATTCACATCTTTGTGACTCCACAACTTGCTTCTCCATTCACATCCACCATACGCATCCATAATTTGCTTCAACTCCATAATCTGGTCTCCATTTGCATTTTTGTCTGCAGCGTTTGATTGAAGGGTTTTTGAGCGAAGGTTTTAATTCTTGGTAGAGGTCTTTTCAACGACACCTGATGGGCAAGGTTACCTAAATATACAAAAATACCCCTGTCACTAACTGAAAAAGTTAACAGTTACTAACGAAGGATCACCTTCAAAGTAAAATGAAAAGTACAGATTTCTAAGGTTATGACAGATAGAGGTGCACAGAAAATCCGGTTATCCGATTTTGCGCAAAAACTATCCGAATCTGGTTTTATAAAAACCGAATTTTTTTCAAACCGGATCGGATTTTTTTCAAACCGGATTTTAACCGGATTGGATTCGATCCGGTTTGACCGGATAACCGGTTTAAACCGAACCGGTTTCAAATCAAACCGGTAATGTCTATGTGAGCTTACTGCTGTTGGGCCTGAAATCCTAAAAAAATTCACGGCCCATAAAAAATCACGGCCCACACCAATTCAGATTAGATTTCAATTGAATTTTCTAGCCCAAAAAAAGACCCAATAGAGGATCGGTTCCACCAGAAACCGTTTCAATCCGATCCGAAACCGGTTCCATCAGATATGGATTTTTTCGAAAAACCGGTTGAAATCCGAACCGGTTTCTAACAAAACCGGTTTCTGACAGATCCGAAAAAAACCGGTTTAGTATAAATCCGATCCGGATCGGATAAAAATCCGGTCATGTGCACCTCTAATGACAGATATGAACACATTTGGGCTTACTGAAATGGAATTTAATTGTTACTTTTAAAATTTGTGTCCACAAATTTTATGCCAATTATTTTGGTTCATGAGAACAACTGATATGTAGCTATCACCATGACAAAAGTATCAATAAACTTTCGAATTACTAAATCAGTAAGATATACGTAACCATATTTCCTGTAGCAAAATATTTAAGAGATTGTCATGAAGAGCACTAATATATTAACAAATATTGAAATTTGTAAAACTGCAAGAACTGAAATTCAGTTGATGCCTTGATGTGATGGTATAGCAATATCCATTTGGGCCTAACTAAAACTAGCCAACAGCCCAACAACAACAACCCAAAGACCTGATCACTCTAACTCCTTAGATACTTTATTTTATTGATTTTAAAAGACTTTTTGATTAATTTCAAAATATTTTATTTTATTGATATTGTCTGTGAACAACCGAAAAACCCATTTATTTTGCTGTGCAGCCCAAGTGCCCAACCTCCAATTAACAACCAGGATCACCCTAAGTCCTAGCCAAAGAAAATTTTCGGTTTTTCGATTTTCAATTTGTTTTTGCTCATCTCTAAATCTTGGTCATTCGATCGAAGTGCGACCAAATATCATCCTCAAAACCAATTGAATTTGAAGTATTTTTGGAGGTTGACTTTTATTTTGACGAAAGTAGATATTTTTTCTAAATTACATAACTACCTACTTTTCTGTTAGAAGTAGATATTTTTATTTGAGTTAATTACATATTTGGTCCCTGTGGTTTACACGAAATTACGATGGAGGTCTCTAAACCCTAATTTTCATGCCTACGGTCCCTGTGGTTTGTATTTTGTTATGATCGTGGTCCCTTGCCCTAACGTCCGTTAAAAAACTCCGTTAGGGCAGGGGTATTTTCGTCTTTTAATAAAAAAATTTGTTTTTTATTACTTTTTTTTGCATCTTCTTTTCAATACCACTAATACCCACCACCACCACCACTACACCACCACCACCACCATCATCATCATCACCACCACCACCATCACTACACCACCACCACCATCATCACCACCACCATCACTACACCACCACCACCATCATCATCATCACCACCATCATCACCACCATCATCATCATCACCACCGTCATCACCACCACCATCATCACCACCACCACTACTACACCACCACCACCACCACCATCATCATCATCATCACCACCACCATCATTATCATCATCACCACCACCATCACTACACCACCACCACCACCACCAGCACCACCACCAACACCACCACCACCACCAACCACCAACCACCACACCCACCAATACCCACCACCAACACCCACCAACACCAACACCCACCAACCCCCACCACAACCACCAACACCAACACCCTCCACCACAACCACCAACACAACCACCAACACTCACCAACAGCAACACCCACCACCACCACCAATCAGAAATCCGGCCACCACAACCCACCACCCCCAAATCGATTTAATTTCATAAATCTAGGAGAATCCAGCCACCACGACGTGAACAAGGGGAAGGGAATCGACGTGAACGACGACCTGCTACAGATCTGAACGATGACCTGCTGCAGATCTGACTTTCCGACGTCGACCTGCTGCAGATCTGACTTTCCGACGCCGACATGCTACAGATATGACTTTCCGACGCCGACGCCAGAGATCTGAACGTGAAATCGATGTGAACGTCGGTTTTAGACCGTCAAATCGACGTGAACGTGGGCGGTGGTGCAGACTGAACGTGAGCGGTGGCGGTTGGTGCGTGGAGGGACAGTGGAGGGTGGCCGGCGGCGGTTGGTGCGTGGAGCGACAGTGGAGGGTGGCCGGCGACCGGCGGCTGGCGGCTGGCGGCCGGCGGTCGTTCTTCTTGGAAGGGATAGTTGCAATCTTTGTTTTTTGGTGCCAAATTAGTTGCAGATAGGAGAGTTAGGGTTTGGGGTTGGGGAAGAGGGGAAGGGAAAAGGTTGTATTTATATCAGGGGTGTTTTTGTCTTTTAACCCTCTTTTAACAGCCGTTTTTAACAGATGTTAGGGCAAGGGACCGCCATCGTAACGAAAATCAAACCACAGGGACCGTAGGCATGAAAATTAGGGTTTAGGGACCTCCATTGTAATTTCATGTAAACCACAGGGACCAAATATGTAATTAACTCTTTTTATTTTTATGTTTTATTTGGTTTTCAAGAACAAAATTTGTTCTTTCCTCCAAAATCACAAATAAATAAAATCTTATTACATTATCCTTTTATTCTCCCATTTCTGTTTTTCCCTTGTTTCCCCAAATTTGAAACACACTAAGAATATATTCCATTAAGAAATCCTTAGTAAAAACAACACAAATATATTTAAATAGTAAAATATAAGAGAACTTATATTTTCTCTTACCATTTTAATCTACTTATCCTCCTACCCACTTCTTCGTTTGACAACTGTTAAGATTTAGGAATGATATGAAGAAAGATCATGAGTGCTTTACACATGTCAAATGATGAAGTGAGTAATAGGATGGGTAGGTTAAAAAGATAAGATGAAATATAATTTCTCAAAATATAAATAAATTTGAATTTTCATAAACTTTTATTGTACATTTGAGCAAGATAATGTTTGAATATATACGTCAATGCGAAGAAATGAAAAGTCTCGGTCTTCTAATAATCCTAAAAACAATAAATAGGGTGTTGTCTTTGTCATAAGAAATTTAAGCAATGTTACCCACCACCAATAAATAATCAACCCGAAAAAACAAATATGTGAAGCATATTTGATTTGAAGAAAAACGAGGCACACGAAAAATATCTAAAAGTAAATTAAAAAAGACCAGATGAATATCAAAATTTTGACGGATTTCTAATTATATATCTTCATAAAAATATTTTAAATTATATATATATCTATATCTTATAAAATTGAAATATGGGTTTAAATGAGCGCGTTACCCATCACGCAGGGGCGCGTCTCTCCCTTTTTTCATCACTCGCAGCAGCCAGATGGTGGCCTCCTGTGTTGACACATATCCAGTACTCACTTGCCTCTTTGCCACCGCCATTTCCATTTTCGATCTTCCATCTTCGTTCCCTTCTGTCGCATCATTGATTCAGATTTTTACACCGTTTAAAGCTTTTGCTTACTTCGATTTCCATCATCTTTTCCTTCTCCTCTGCACATGATCTTTGTTTTGTTGGTCTTCTGTTGCCACTTATTTGCTTCAATTGATGCTTTATTTCACAGGGTTTTGTTTCAATATATACGTTTAAAGTTTTATTTTGTTAAAAAAGTTATAATTTATATTTTCTTGGCTATTTTGGAACACACACAGGTTTATAAGAAGTGGAAGTTCCTCTCGAAGGGGTACTAATGGAAGCCATTAAAGAGGTTCAAAGGTAAATGAATCAAACACGTTTGAAGAGAACCCATGTTCTTTTCCAGAGTTTTTAAGGTTAGAAAATGATGGGTCTGAAGAAAAAGAAGAAACCAATGAAACCTAAGAGTTTTCAGTTACCTTTTAAGTTTGCAACTTTTGAGGAGCTCAGTAAAACCCAGAAAGATTCATCTCATTTCTAATGTTCTGAGGTTTCCCACGGTTTTGTTGAAGTTAATTCGAATTCGGAAAATGGGCTTTTGTTAGATGATGATAAGAGAAAACATGATTTTGTTGAATCTCGTTAATTGTCATTTAACTTTGTCGGACCATCCACCCTCTATTGATCCCACTTTTATTTGTTTTAACATAAGTTGCATAGAAAAAGCGGCGGTGACAAAAACAAGGGACGTTTATATAACCTCAAATCAGATTTTAATTAAATTCAAGATATTTAGATGAGTATGAAGCCATTTCTTATTGGTCAGGAGGTCAGATATTTAATTAAAATTTAGTTTTAAAGTTGTATCTTACCAATTGAGTATGAGAAAGACCAAGAATCTTACCCGACAAGTGATGAAAAAGGCACGAAAGACCATTAGAGTAACTGATTAAAGGAATTTTTGTTACCAACCAAACATCTAATAGTTTTTGTTTAACTAAAACTGCAACATGAATGATGTTTCTCATAGTGGTTGAGGAATAAAAAAGATGCTGCCTCTACTTGGCATTCAAACCTCAAACTTCCAAACTCAAAGTTAACATGTAGGATCTCTTACCACCCCCACCCCAACAATAAAGAACCACAAACGAAGGTCTTGTTCAGTTAATTAAACATGAGTTGGCCTATTTCAATATCTTAGTATGCAGTATTTATGAAACAAGTAAACACAGATGCTTTGTATTGACACATACACACGCGCGCGCACACACACACACACATATATATATATATATATGTGTGTGCGTGTGTGTGTGTGTGTGTGTGTTATATTTGTAGGATTGTTGACCTAAAGTTTATTGAAATCTCAAGCTAATTACCTGATGATTTTTCTGATTCAATGTGTTTTCCCGAAGGGGGTTTTATGATTGTTTCGTAGTGTTGGTCGAAGCTACTTCAGAAGGAAACGTGTTCTCGGATACAACAAGAAAGCAAGGAATGATTCATTCATACCACTCACTCAAGTCTCATGGCTCAATGGTTGAAGGAGCACGTTTGACCTTCATCGCATCTTATAGCGGAGGGTAAGAAATTGTTTAAAAGTTCAATAAAACTATGAAGTCCAACAACCATTTGACGAAATCATGCTTCCCTGTTCCAACTGCTACGTGAAGCATTGTGTTGCCATCATCCGTGATGGCCTCTGTAGCTGCAAATTATTGTTTTTCAGTATAGATTGTGCTTCCCACCAATGCCCTTTCACCATAGCGTTAAACAAAAATTTTCTTGCATATGGTGTCTATTTCTTTTGGTTCTGTTATTGTTGGTATTTCTATTCGGATGAACTTGTTTAGAGGGATCTAGAGTATATCAAATTTCAAGTCAAGGGATAGTTTGTGCAGTGGGAAATCAAGTAATGTTTTAAAGAAAATAGAGATGTACCGTCTGGTCCTGCTAGGTTTAAGTTTAACAGTGTCTGTGAAAAAACTGCATCTGGAAATGATTAATTGGATAGTACATCTCTGGTGTTAAGTACGTGATTCATTATATAATGGAAATGGTAATGGAGATGTGCCTTTTGCTCCTCCTTGGTTAAACTCAAACAGTTTCTTAGCAACTAGATTTGCATCTCATTTTCAAGATTTTGATTAAATGGATGGTACGTCTCTGTGTTAAGTACCATACATGCTCAATTATATATGTAACAGGAATGATAATCGAGATGTACCTTGTTCAAATTCTTCTTCTTCATAGATGAATTGTAGTTTCCACTTTCCACCAAACATCTCTTGCAGATTCGAGGTCTACAACAAGTACATCTGGGTTGAGTGAACCAAAAATCATGGTTTTGAGAAGGTTGTATCGTTTGATGGTCTTAAAGTACGCAACGCCCGGATCCTCGAATAAGTTATGTACGATGCCATGCATTTCGTGACTCTCCGTGAGGCAAAGCTGCCAAAGCATGTGGCGCTTTCCAAATGGGCAAAACATCATGTCTACATGTGGCCTCGGTTACAAGAATATAAATCTAGCTTCAAGTTACAAGATTATGTGGCCAATCCATACACAAGCAATTGATTTAGAAGTTGATGCCTCATGCCTTACAATAAATCACTTCACGTTTACATTGTTGCATCATATGTAAAGCATAGATTATTTGATTCATTTTTAACGACCGTTTGCGTCTTTTTGTTATGCAGGCAGATACTTATTCCATTTTCGATGGTTGCATCATCAACAAGGAGCTTATTCTATTTTCGGTGGCTGATCTTTAAAGATCAATATGGTGGATGGTTTGAAATTAGACTAGGGTAGAAAAATCTTTTATTTTGTGCTTTCAAGAAACCCGTTTTCCAAGGTAATATTGATGATAGGTTGAACCAAAACGTTGATGGAGAAGCAAATTCTATCCTCTAGCCGCTACCAAGAGTGTCTTATCGTTTTTTTTTTCTTTGCAGTATTCGTTATAAACCATATCATTGACCCATAAGCTAATTTTTTGCATGATTCATTACTTTTTACAGAAACCGTAGATAACCATTCGAGTCAATGGATAGTCAGATTGCGAAATGACTACGAGAATGAATGGCAGGTTTGTGTTTATATGTGCGATTATATTCAATTTTGGGTTAACCGGATAGGACATTTAGCGGCCGTTTACTAAACGCTCACCTGGTAAGCACTTACCAGGTGATTTATGTTACTGAATGAACATTGCAAGAGCCGAGAAGCTTACCCGGTAAAAGCGATGATAAGGATGGAGTATTTTACCAGGTAAGTGACGGTGACGACTCTAAGCAGTAAGCGCTTATCAGGTAAATTGTTGCATTAGATATCAATTTGATGGACTACAACCTTATTGGTGAAGTACGTTATAGTGTTGACTTTTTTCGGTAATTGCTTAACGGGTAAGCTTTTTGGGTAAATGACTACCCAATGTGATATTTATGTGAAGCAAGTTATCGCTATCTGCCATCAAATGAAGCAGCCAAATGGCGATGAAGATATAAGAGATTGAGATAAGATGCGATATGCAACAAGGATCATGGTCTATTGGTCAAGTCTGGCATCTCACATATATTATAAACTAATAACGAGACAAAAAGCTTCCCGGATTGAAACTAAGATGCCAGTTTTTAGAACTTCCCTATTCTATCAAATATTTAGGCTATGTTTGGCAAGCGTAGCTTATAAGCTAGCTGGTAGCTGATAAGCTAGCGGATAGCTGATAAGCTACGCTTGCCTAGCTGGTAGCTGATAAGCTAGCGGATAGCTGATAAGCTAGCTGTTGATTGATAAGCTTGCTAGTAGCTGATAAGCTAGCGTATGAACTAATTATGTTTGGCAAAAACTAGCTTATGAGTATGTAAAATGACCAAAAAGGGTATATTTGAATTTAATAATTAATATTAACAAGGGTATAATTGGAAAAAGCTACAATAAGCTCCTCATAAGCTACTCAAAGTAGCGTTTCAAAAGCTAGCTTATAAGCTAGCTTCTTGGTACATGTTTGGATGGACTAGCTTATAAGCTAGCTTATGAGCTAGCTTATGTTTGCCAAACACAGCCTTATTATATCATGTTTATATCACAATATTGATTGTTGCTTATTCACAAGCATCTGCAGTAATATTGCTTTATTGAGACTTCTCATATTCAATATCTATCAATTTCCCAACAATGCTTATCCTATGGGTGTGAAACTTCTAATTCTTGAGTGTTGCATGGAGAATGTTTTGGTTCCTCTGGAGACATACTTTGGTGGACAAGAAGGGGATGCAAATTATTCTTGGTACAAAACTCGGTCCAACCTTGATGCATCGGCTCTTAGGGATATATTAGATGCGCGTGACTTGTGAGGATGTGACTACATGCAGGAAAACATTGTAAGTTTTTGCAAGTCTAATGGAGGCTGTAAGCCCCACCACTTCACAAATGATGTCATTGCTTCCAATATAAATCAGTTGCTTTAATTATTTGCAGGTTAAAAACATACAAGACATTGTAGAGAAGGAATTAAATGGCGAGGCAGTTGTGGTATTGCAAGAGCTTACGAGACAACATATCAGCGACAACCGGAAATGAAAATATTCCTCTTCAATGGACACAACACCAAAGACTCCAAGAAGAGGAAAACCGTAGACACATGAAGAAACAATGATAAAAAATCTTTTTGCGTTTCAAACTCCTTTTGGTACATAGACGAAGATGGAAACCAAAAGTACCTGCATGTAGGATACATAAGCTACAACCACTAGAAGGTACTGTCTGATGTCTATTGTTGAATACATTACTTTACTTTTGTTAATGATAATATAAACATCTACAACTGGTTCTAAATCCAATTTTCTACGTTACTACATTTTGTTTCCAACTATAACGTCACACCCGTGGGCACAGGCCGTCTAAGGACGGCCAAGATCTCGCCTAGTATATATATATATTGCTCATTTTAATTACGTTATCTTGCTAAATTTTAACAAAACTGACATAAATTCCCAAACAAGATAAAGAAAAATTATAGTGAATATGTTATTCATATCTACAATAGTTAATAATAATTTATGTCAAGTATATTTAACAAAAATTAAATAATTTCTTCAAAAGACAATAATATAAGGATGGGAAAATTTCATCTATATCCTTAAAAACTTGCAATATTACGTATATATCCTTACAAACTTTGAAACTACGTATATATCCTTCCAAACCTATAAAACTCACATATATATCCTTCTCCATAATTTAATTATATTTATCCCTTTAAAAAATACAAATCATTATCTATAAACTGAAAATATTTTCCAAATTACTAAACTACCCTTCTTAAATTCAAATCCAAAATCAAATCAAATCGAATCAACTCCTTCAAAATCTAATCTGCCGATTATCTAAATCGAAGACCTGCTTGTGGTCACTTCATCAATTCGATCGACTTCAGACCTCAAATTGATCTCAAATCATTCTCGATCGGCCGATTATCAAACAATTATCGATCAATTCCTTCTAATCGACGATTATCAAATCAACAACCTGCTTGCAGTTACCAAATCAATGGACTTCAGAGCTCAAATCTAATCGGCTGATTATCAAATCGACGACCTGCTTGTTGTGGTTATCAAATGATGGATTTCAGACCTCAAATCGACCTCAAATTGGCTTCAAATCGACGATCTGTGCCTCCAATAATGGGCGACAATGGAAGAAATGGGGGGAGGAAGAAGATGCAATAGAAAGGGAAATAGAAAGAGAAAATTGGTTTAGTACCTGATGTGCATTTGTCATTTGGTTTAGTACCTGATGTGCATTTGTCATTTCTTACACATGGGACTATAAATGGAAATGAATATATTAAGTAATTCACCATACAGGTGCACTCTTAGATCAACAATGCTCCATTAAAATTAGAACTTGAATGCATGCTTTGTTTTTTTAGATCAACAATGCTCCATTAAAATTAGAACTTGAATCCATGCTTTGTTTTTTTAATCAAATCACTAGTTTAGCATTATGGAATAGGTGGTCAACTCTATAATCTAGTTCTCTTGAGCACCCCACCGTACCGGTCCCGTGGCCATCATGGTAGATATACGTAATGCAAGCTAGCAGTTGGTGGTGGTGGCCCCAGGTGTGAACCAAGGGCTTCCTTATGGATACCCACCATCACCGATTAGCAGCAGGGCAATTTGGCCGTTTACGACGTTCTTACCATGACTATATGCTCTGATACGATTTCCTTGTTTTGTTATTTACATATTTGTAAGCAACCATCATATGGTAAGCTTTGCTTGATTGTAAAATATTAATGGATGATTTGCATAACAGGAGGTTGAGAAAGTTGCAAAAGGGGAGCTTAACTCTGCCTTTGCTATTATTAGACCTCTTGGACACCATGTTGAAGAAAATGAACCTATGGGATTCTGCCTATACAACAATATTGCAACTGCAACAAACTTTCTTCTTAACCAAAAAGTGAGACTTATAGCCTATATGTGTTGTTATATCATTTAATGATACCAATGCTTATGAGCAGAGATGTCCAAATTCTTGATAAGTACATATTGGTTGTCAGATCAACAATTGTCCATAATACTATGCATTAACTGAAGTTATATCTCCTTGTGTTATAGAAATTAGGTATCAAAAAAATATTGATTGTTGACTGGGATGTCCACAGCACACAAACATACAAATCATCACTTGTGTTTCAAATTCACAGAACCATGTGCTCAAATTCACAAAACCATGTGTTTGGGATTGTGTTTCAAATTTACTGCCAAGAACCCAAAAGCCAAATGTGTATAAAGAAAACACAGTCATGTTCATGAGCAAAAATATTAGTAAAACCCCAGGAAATTGGAGCTTATTGCACCTAAAAATATCAAGAAAAATGGCAACTTCAAATGCTCTTGTGAATCTGCAACTCAACAACACAAGCAATTGATTCAAGTGTGTGATTCTTCAAGAACAAATCATTCAAATTCTTTGCAGATCATCAAGGAAAGACCTAATTGGGTGTCTCAAATAAGAAGCAAAACAAGGTCTATAGAGTCATTTGTTTTGCTCTTGAAGATATGAGCGATATGCAAAAAACGCTTGGTATTGGGGGTGCAGGAGCAATTATTGAAGATAAGCCTAGTAAGTTGCAACCTAACTTGAGTTCTTGTTGCTTGATTGATTTAGGCCTAGGGTTTTTTTGGTTTAATTTTACAACCTGGGTTTATGGTTGTTAATTGGTTCTTTAATTTTGTGAAAACTTGATACTTTGTTGAAAGAGTAACGGACTTTTTGTACTTGGTTTTTTTTGAAACTAACTATGAATGAGTTGCAAGAACAGGTTATTAATTGTGGACATATTAATGAAAATGTAAATGAAGATACTTGACACATGTTTCCATTCTTGTAAAGTTTTCTTTTTTATTACTTAGAAATCGCATAGAGAAATCAATCAATTGCATAGAACTCCAATTTGAGAAATTGCATAGGGAAATCACACAGGTTGAAATTGTTGGATTGTGTGTACAATAAAACAGTTCATATCAACATAAATATAAAAGCGGAAGCGAAACAAAACACACAATCTTCCAGAAATCAGGTTACAATCGAATACAAGTAACAATTAAAGTAAATACGAGAAGGATTAAGAAAGACCTTTCTGACGACTACGAAGAATCCAATAGCAGAATTCTCTCTATCAGGAGCACACCCCAAAATCAGTCACGTAGGCAACGAAACACTCCTTTTCTTCTCTTTAATGTAGTCACACAAAAGGAACACTTTGGTTTTGTGAGCTCTCAAAAGTCAGAAAAGAAAAACTTGATAATGGAGTTAATTAAAAGTGGTTAAGAAAAACTTTTCTTTTCACTTTATTGATGCCGTCGAAACCACCTCCAAAACCAAAGTAAAACCAATCCCAAAAAAATAGTGATTTCTTTTGTGTGTATTACGTCCAAGAGGAGAGAAATATGGAGATTTATCTCAATTCAATTTTTAAGGATTTATTTGGATTAATATCTAGTTCAAATAATTATCTACACTTTCGATATTATCCACCAACAAGTTGGAATAAATATTAGTAATTCCATTAATTAAAACACTTTTAATTAATGGATTGTTAAACCCTTTAAAATGGTTTTTCGCTTTAACGTGACTGAACTTTGTGTGCGACCCAATAGGCTCATGCATTTTAGATCGTTACTATTTTATTGTGGTAATGGGCATATCTCCAACAGACTCCCACTTGCACATGTCACAATAATTGAATAGTAATGTCAACATGAGATATGTCATCCAAGACTCAATTTCTGCATTAAGCAGTCCTATAGATAAGTGATCAAATATCCCTTTGTTACAGATATCCGTGTGAACGTCAGACATGGAACGTAGTCAATCTTCAGATCGTTCACTATTATGTTTCTCGATAAAGATTTGTGGTGACCGAAAGACAGACTACAAGATTGATCCAACATCAATCTAGTCTGAGTATGCATACATTCAATGTCAGCACCAAATCATCGAGGGGCCCATGGATATCGCTTTTATCGCAAGATAAAAGGAACAAATAGTATTGACTACATAGATTTCTTACCCACTAATCACATTATGCCCAATGGTTCCCTTTATAGTCGCCTGTTACGGACAACGTTGGAGAAACATCAAAGCATAACAGACTTTGTGTCAAAAATCACATGTATCTTTACTTAAGGATACTAGATATTACCATCTTAGAATTGCTTGTGACATGATCCATGAAGCAATCTCTAAGTGTGGGTCGTTCCAATACTTGATCTCTATCAAGTACATGTGAGTGTATAGTTGCATCTCTATGCTATACCCATCTCTTATGGATAATCAACTAACACTCCACATCAGTCTTAATTCACTACTCCCTTCCGGTGGAGAACGACCGACTGTGGAAAATTTTGAACTAATTGTTCAAGGAAGTTAATAAACATGCAAAATTAGAACCTTAATAATACACCGAATGATAGTAACTGCTCCAAGCATATATTAACATCTCAATCATAATATCGATACATCATAAAGCAAGTGTATAAGTTCTGAAATTTCAAATCAACCAAAAAAAAATACAATCAAGCCAAATCGCTAGCAAATCTAATGCCTATAGACCTAGTATGTGCATCATGTTTGGTCTGCGATAAGGGCTTGGTGAATGGATCGGCCAAGTTCCCATCCGTGCCGACTCTACTAATGATAATGTCTTTGTCCTCGACAACCTTTCGAACGTAGTGAAACTTCCTGAGTATATGACGTGTGCGCTTATGTGACCTGGGTTCTTTAGCCAGAATGACTGCACCCTCGTTGTCACAGAAGATCTCTATGGGATCTTGAATGCTAGGAACTACACCAAGATCCCCGATAAATTTCTTCATCCACACGGCCTCTTTTGCAGCCTCGTTGACCGCAATGTACTCAGCCTCCGTTGTCGAATCTGCTACGGTGCTCTGCTTGGAGCTCCTCCAAGAAACCACTCCACCGTTCAACAAGAACACGAATCCTGACTGCGAGCAAGAATCATCTCTATCGGTTTGGAAACTAGCATCAGTGTAACCCTTTACACTGAGTTCTTCCGTACCTCCATAAACCAAGAACATTTCTTTAGTTCGTCTCAAATACTTGAGGATGTTCTTTACCGCTGTCCAGTGGTCATTGCCAGGATTGGCCTGATATCGGCTCGTCATGCTCAAAGCACACGACACATCAGGCCTAGTACATATCATGGCATACATGATCGATCCTATAACCGAGGCATAAGGAATCCGACTCATCCTTTCTAGCTCTGAATTAGAACTAGGACACTGAGCCTTGCTCAGCGCCAAACCATGCTGCATAGGAATGAACCCCTTCTTGGAGTCCTGCATGTTGAATTTCTTCAACACTTTGTCTATGTAGGTACTTTGGCTTAGACCAATAAGACGCCTAGATCTATCTCTATAGATCTTGATGCCTAATATGTATGCTGCATCTCCCATGTCCTTCATAGAAAAACATTTCCCTAGCCAAGTTTTTACACTCTGCAAAGTAGGGATATCGTTTCCCATGAGAAGTATGTCATCTACATACAACACAAGGAAGATTACAATGCTCCCACTAGTTCTGACATATACACATGGTTCATCTTCACTTCTCAAAAAACCAAACTCTTTGATTTTCTCATCGAAGCAGATGTTCCAGCTACGAGAAGCTTGCTTAAGTCCATAAATAGACTTTTGAAGCTTACACACTCTATTAGGATGCTCGAACTGTACAAAACCCTCAGGTTGTGTCATATACACATCCTCATATAGCTTGCCATTAAGGAAAGCGGTTTTTACATCCATCTGCCATATTTCATAGTCATGAAATGCTGCTATGGCAATGAGTATCCTAATAGATTTCAACATAGCCACTGGTGAGAAGGTTTCATCATAGTCTACACCATGAGTTTGCGTGTAGCCCTTCGCCACCAATCTAGCTTTGTACGTGTGTACTTTGCCATCCATGTCGGTCTTCTTCTTGAAGACCCATTTATGACCCACTATCTTTAGACTGGGTATATGATCAACCAAGTCCCATACTTGATTATCATACATGGATTGCATCTCGCTTTCCATAGCCTCCTTCCATTTAGCGGCCTCAGGGCCCGCCATGGCTTCCTGATAACTGGTAGGCTCATCTAGATCTACCTGTGTATCATCACCATCAGATATAAGTAAATTATATCTTTCTGGTGCATGACGCACTCTATCAGACCTACGAACAGGTGGTGGCTGGATGTCAGATTCCTCAGTAACTCTTTGCTGAGGCTCAACAACTGTAGGTTCTACAACCTGTTGTTGAGAACTAGTGCCAACGTCAGTTTCCATGCTGGTTGACTCTTGAATTTCTTCAAGATCAATTTGGCTCCCACTAGTCTCTTTGGATATCAGTTCCCTTTCAAGAAACCATGCCCTTCGAGCAACAAACACTTTGTTCTCCGAAGGTTTATAGAATAAATATCCAAAAGAATTAGTTGGGTATCCAACAAAATAACACCTCTCTGATCTGGGTTCTAGTTTGTCTTGAGCTTCACGGCGTACGTAAGCCTCACAACCCCAGACTTTTAAATATGCAAGTGAGGGAACTTCCCCGCTCCATATTTCAGAAGGTGTTTTAGAAACCTTTTTCGTTGGTACAAGATTTAGGACCCTTGCAGCAGTTTCTAAGGCATAACCCCAAAAACTGATTGGAAGCGCAGTTCGACTCATCATGGACCGAACCATATCAAGCAATGTTCGGTTTCTCCTCTCAGCTACACCATTATGTTGTGGTGTCCTGGGAGGAGTAAGTTGTGCAATTATGCCACAACTCCTTAGATGATCTCGGAACTCTTGACTAAGATACTCACCACCCCTATCGGATCTGAGAGTCTTAATCTTCCTGTTTAGTTGATTCTCTACCTCGTTTTGGAACGTCCTGAACACCTCGATGGTTTCAGACTTATGTTTAATCAGGTAAACATATCCATATCTACTGAAGTCATCAGTAAAAGTCACGAAGTATCTCTCGCCGTGTCTAGTGGCTGATCTGAACGGCCCACATACATCAGTATGTACTATGTCCAACAGATCCTTGCCCCGCTCACAGGTTCCTGTAAACGGTGCCTTCGTCATCTTTCCCAGAAGACAAGATTCACATTCATCATTCGATGTATGGTCAAATGATTCCAAAATCCCATCCGATTGGAGTTTGGTGATGCGTTTCTTGCTAATGTGACCAAGACGACAGTGCCACAGATACGACTTATCTAAACCATTTTTAGATTGAGTCGATTCAACATTATAAATTGAACTTCGATTGTCTCTAACAGTTATGCTTGTTTCATAAATTCCATGACATGGGTTAGCTTTAAAATATAGCACATTATTCTTATAAACAAGAATTGATCCATTATCAAACCCAAAATCAAAACCATCCTTATATAAAGCATAAAAGGAAATAATGTTTCTCGCCATTTCGGCCGAGTAGCAACAATCAATTAAAACCATAGATAATCCAGACGAAAAAGAAAGCTCATAATTTCCTATCATGTCAACCGAAGCAATCTGCTTGTTACCCATGATCAGGTCCAACTCCCCACGTCTCACCTTCCTACTTCTTTTTAGTCCCTGCACATTAGTACAAATGTGAGTACCACATCCTGTGTCCAATACCCAGGAATTAGAAGTAGAAGTACTATGGAGTTCAATCATATACGTACCTGAAGTTGATGCTCCATTAGCTTTGAGCTTCTTAAGCTCCTCCAGATACTTAGGACAGGTTCGCCTCCAATGTCCTACCTCCTTGCAGTGAAAGCATACAGCATCCTCAGGAGTCTTTGACTGAGGTATATCAGATTGGGCTTTCCCTTGGCTTTTTGTCTTAGGTTTGGGGTTGGGCTGAATAGCCTTTCCCTTCCCCTTGCCTTTCACAGGGGCAGCCTTCTTCTTTTTCTTTATACCTCCCTCCCTGATGGCCAATACTGGAGCAGCGGGCTTGGACTTGGCCATGTTAGACTCTGCAGTCTTAAGCATGCCATGGAGCTCCATTATGGTTTTCTCCAAGTTGTTCATTTGATAGTTCAGAACGAACGGTTCATATGAACTAGACAGCGAGCTTAAAATGAAATCTGTAGCAAGCTCCTGACTAATGGGGAAACCTAGACGCTCAAGCTGATCAATGTACGATTTCATTTTCAGAACATGTACACTGACGCTGCTCCCTGGGGCCATTTTGCATTCTGACAGAGCTTTGACATTGTCAAACCGCTCTTGCCTGGCCTGCCGCTGGAACATGTCCTTTAGCTGGTTGGCCATGTCGTACGCCCCAAGGCTTTCCATACCCTTTTGGAGTTCTGGAACCATGGTCGCCAACATAAGGCAAGCGGCCTCGTTCGATTCAGTCAGACGTTTCTCATACTCTTCCCGAATCGCTCGAGATGCTCCGGCAGCGGGTGCCGCAGGGAGGGGCTCCTCTATGGCCCTCTGCTTATTTTCCATCCTGAGAACTATTCTCAGGTTTCTAAGCCAGTCCACATAGTTCAAGCCCGTAAGCTTGTCCTTTTCGAGGAGCCCTTTCAAACAAAAGTTTGAAATCGATGAATTCGTGTTGTTTGACATCTATCAAAATAGAAAAATTATTTTAGTGATTTGAATTAAATAATCCTTGTTAAAAGAAATTACCCAATTGTTTAAAAAAACAAATTTAATTTAACAAGGCTAAGATCCATATTTCACTCCCAGCTACGATAGGTTTGCCGTGGATCGCAACTAGAAGCTATTTAGGTAGGTAACCATTTTACCGATTTCATCTCAATGAAATTCTTAGATCCTTGCGGGATTCATTGACATCCATTATGTCATTTGGCATGTTTAATCCCTTCCACGCTGATCCTTTCTCGTGATAGGTTTGCCGTGGATCACGAGTCCAGATTGTAAATCAACCATACTAAGACACATGACATCCGGTCCAAGACTCTCGGATATCGCGAATGTCACAAACATTATCCCTAAAATCTAACCGACGCGTTGTCTTTAGACCTTCCCACGCCGAAAGATTATTAGTTCAAATGCATGCCTTAAATGGATAGCATGTGATTTACATTAAAAAAAAACGGGTTTTTGTTTTTCTTAGTTAAAACATTTTTAACCGTTTTATTTTAGCAAATTTTGTTTTAACCATTTTAAAACTATAAAACCAATTTTATTTATTTGCTAAAATCACTCGCAATAATTATTAACTCATTAATAAACTTTGTTGTGTTTCAAATTATTTTTGAAAAAGGTTATCTAGCATGCAACCTAAAACAATAAAATAATAAACACAACCACATTGCAAGTAACGATAATATTTGCCTCAAACCTATGCGTTTTTCCCGTGAGCCACCACGAGAAAAACATGGTCAAACTAGGGACTAACAACCAAAAGGATGTGCCGGCTCCCACTAAACTCGCCATTTCTTCAATGCTCGATTGGGTCCACGCCAAGACTTCAATCTCCATGAATCTTGTCTGTTGTCATCGGTCTTCTTTTACATTTTGTAATAAAAAAAAACTCTAGTCTATTCTATACTATTTTACAAATACATAGAAAAGAAAACGACTCGCAGGCCGCGCAAAAAAGATTACAACCATTTAAAAAAAAACAACCAAACAACAACCAAACATCCAACACATAGGTCTAATTGAGGCAAACTATTACCGGGTCCATACAAACACAAATTTTGTACTAACAAGACCATGGAGTGCCAAATCCATGTGAAACAATACTTTGATAAAGATTGATAAAACATACAATTTTGGCACTAAAATCAATCCTTGCAAAAGCACACTTTATACTTATGTAAGTATGGTTTCATGCCAAACCATCCAAACATTAAATACACAAGTGAATCAAAGTATTCGGGAAAACATAAACATTAAAAAGAAATCGTTTTCTGTCTTTTCTTAAAATTTCGAATCTCTAGTTTTCTCAAAAACCTAGAATTCAAAACTTTAAATTTTAAGTACTCTAAGTTTTAAAAAACAATCTTTCCCAAAAAGGAAACTTTAATTTTTCAAAACTTCAATTTTAAGGTTTAAAACACTAGATTTCCAAAATAAGAAACTTTATATTTTGTAAAACTCAAATTTAGGGTTTAAAACCCTAAACGCCCAAAATAGAAACTTTATGTTTAACAAAAACTAATTTAAAGATTTAAAACCCTAAACTTCCGAAAACGGAAACTTTATGTTTCAAAACTTCAAATTAAAATTTTAAACATTAATTTTCAAAACATTGGAAATCTTTGTTTTCAAAAACCATAACTTTAAAAGTTTTAGGTTAGAAACCCTAACTTTCAAAACCAAAACTTTTGATTTTGATAAACTCAAAATCATTAGAAAAAACCGATAGAATTTTTGTATTTGTTTCATAGATTCAATTTCCCATTTGAATGTACGACAACAAACCCCAAAACAAATTCTAATAAAACGATTTCAATGTACTTGTATTATTGTAACCGTGGCTCTGATACCACTGTTGGATTGTGTGTACAATAAAACAGTTCATATCAACATAAATATAAAAGCGGAAGCGAAACAAAACACACAATCTTCCAGAAATCAGGTTACAATCGAATACAAGTAACAATTAAAGTAAATACGAGAAGGATTAAGAAAGACCTTTCTGACGACTACGAAGAATCCAATAGCAGAATTCTCTCTATCAGGAGCACACCCCAAAATCAGTCACGTAGGCAACGAAACACTCCTTTTCTTCTCTTTAATGTTGTAACACCCCGATACCCAAAATAACATAGCAAATAATTACGCAATATTAATATTAATAATAATTCCCAGTGATCTAATACGCATAAGTCTTAGAATTCTCAACACAAAAGTAAATGGTTTAAGAGTGCATGCGGAACAACCCTCCACAGCTGAGATTCTAAATTTAGGATAAAGTACTAACTTTTACTGGTATAGCTACGCTAGACGCCTACCTTCTCCTTCCCTCTCGCGACACGATCTTTCCCTGAAAAGGTTTTAGAATTTGAAAACGAGGATTAGACCGAAAGGTCTAGTGAATTCCCTCAAAACAGTTAATCAACAATTCCGGCCCGCTGGCCGTAAAATCACAATTTGATAGTAATGGCAATGCAAATGTGTTACGGACAAAGAACTTCCACAAGGCACCGAGGCCACAATCACATCACTCCCAAGGGACGCTATCCCAAGGTACCCCCAAATGGTGGACCAGACCAAATGGTAAACACTCCCAAGGAACACACAGTTCCAAGGTACCCAATGTCCCTACTTGCAACACATTTCAATCCGAAACATTTCAACATTTACATTTAAGCATGCATTAAACGAAATCCAATCATTATCCACATTTTCACAAAAACAGTTCATCATCTTTAGCAAAGCAGTTCGCAAATCGAATGGATATACATTTATAAAAGCAGTTAAAACTATCCATTCATTTTCAGGCAAGGGAACTCACCTGAGTAGATCTCACTGTCCTCCCACGGACCTCGTCTAACGTGCCTGTAAATATCTAAGGCATTAATAATTGCGCTCAACAAAACCCACTACTATGACATCCCTAGGCAGACTTAGCACGGGGGTTCCGCTACCCGGTTAGCGGACGGGGTCAAGGGGAGCCGCCCTTGCGGGGTCTGAGGGGCAGCGCCCCTCGAAAAAATTTTATTTCTATAGGGTTAAATCACTATGGAAAAACTTCTCCGAAAACTAACCCTACAAATGAAACTCCTCAAAATCCGACTTGAAAACATATTTTCCGACTTACAGAAATCCGAATCGGAAAACCCCCTTTTCCGAATCGGAAAACACCCATTTCCGATTCGGAAAACACTCAAATCCGAATTCCCGATTCGCAAGGAACGAGGTCAGCATAACGACTAGGCCAGCCCAATTCCCGATTCGGAAAACATAGTTTCCAGTTCGGGAAAGGCATTCGAAACAATTAAACAAGCTTCAAAGAAACCGATTCGGAAAACATGAGTCCCAATTCGGGAAACATGAATTCCGATTCGGAAAACATGTTTCCCGATTCGGAAAACACAAAATCCGAATCGGAAAACCGAGCAGATTCATAAAAATGCCCAAATCTCAAAGAAGACTAATCCAATTGGATCCAAATTAATTCTAGAAGGTCACTAAGCTAATCCCGCATCAATTTAGATAAACCGTACGCAAAATAACTTCGAGATCTTACCTCGGTGATGATTTCCCGACCTTGAAGATGATAAAATGGCTCCAAGCTAGATCTTCCAACACACACTAAACACACACACTAATCTTTCCCAAAAATGGCAAAGATTAGGGTTTAGGGTTTAAATACCTAGGGTTTGGGCCAAGCCCATACTTAAAAGGGTATAAGCCCACACCATTAAAGACTTTTCAAAAGGGACACATCCAACCCAAAATCCTAATTTTTCTCACAAAAAGGGTCATTTGACGGAAACTTAACTTAATTAACTCTATCCAGAATTCTTGGTTATTACATCACACCCCCCTTAAAAGAATTCCGTCCCGGAATTCACTCAATAAACAGGTGTGGGTATCTTTTTCTCATCTCGGATTCCATCTCCCAAGTACACTCCTGCCCCTTGTGGAATTTCCACTGAACTTTCACTAACTTAATCTCTTTATTCCTAAGTCTACGGATCTTGCAATCCGTGACGGCAACCGGTTCCTCTACAAAGCTCAACTTCTGATCCACTTCAATATCTAGAAGCGGTATAGCTGTCTCTGGATCTGCCAAACACTTTCTCAAGTTTGACACATGAAAAGTGTTGTGAACTCCACCTAGTTTGTCTGGTAGTTCTAACTTGTATGCCACGGCTCCAATGCGCTCGGTGATCCTAAACGGTCCTATATAACGAGGACTTAACTTTCCTTTCTTTCCAAAACGAATTACTCCCTTCCAAGGGGATACTTTAAGCATAACTTGGTCCCCGACTTGAAATTCTATATCTTTTCTGCGCTTGTCTGCATAACTCTTCTGTCGATCTCTAGCCGTCTTTAGTCGTTCCCGGACTTGGTTGATCTTATCTGAAGTGATTTGGACAACTTCCGGTCCGGCAAGCTGCTTCTCTCCGACTTCATTCCAACACAATGGTGTCCTACACTTTCGCCCATAGAGTATCTCATACGGTGCCGCCTCGATACTCGAGTGATAACTGTTGTTGTAGGCGAACTCGATCAATGGTAGATGATCTTCCCATGACCCTCCAAAGTCCACGACACAAGCTCTCAACATGTCTTCTAATGTTTGAATGGTCCGCTCGCTTTGCCCGTCCGTTTGAGGATGATACGCGGTACTTAAGTTGACCCGCGTTCCCATTTCCCGCTGAAAGCTTTGCCAAAATGCCGAAGTGAATCTGGCATCTCGGTCCGACACGATAGATACGGGCGTCCCGTGGAGTCGTACAATCTCTGCTATATAAAGTCTCGCTAACCTTTCCATGGAGTACGTTTCCTTCATCGGTAGGAAATGCGCTGATTTTGACAGTCGATCGACTATTACCCAAATAGTGTCGTAGCCCTTAGGCGTACGAGGTAGTTTCGTCACGAAATCCATGGTAACATGTTCCCACGTCCATTCCGGTATCGGTAACTGCTGCAGTTTACCATACGGTCGCTGATGCTCGATCTTTACTTGTAGACAAGTCACGCACCTTTCCACGAAATAAGCGATATCCTTCTTCATTCCCGGCCACCAATAACATTGCCTCAAACCATGATACATCTTGTTCGTTCCCGGATGAACTGAGTACTTAGATTTATGCGCCTCGAACAAAATCTTCTTTCGTAGATCTCCGAGCTTTGGAACCCAGATTCGATTCCCAAAACACTTCAAACCCTCGGTGTCCGTTACCAGCGTATCCAGAAATCCTACCATTCGCTCGCTCTTCAAGTTTTCCTCTTTCGATGCCTTCTCTTGCCATTCCTTGATCTCCGACTTGAGGTCCGGTACAATGCTGATTTGGTAAGCTACAATTCCCATTCGAGAATCCACAATGCCAGGCTTGACTTTACCTCCCTTTCGACTTAAGGCATCCGCTACAACATTTCCCTTACCCGGGTGGTAAAGGATCTCGCAATCGTAGTCGCTAAGTAGTTCAATCCACCGCCGCTGCCTCATGTTGAGCTCTTTCTGATTAAGAAGATACTGAAGGCTCTTGTGATCTGTGTAAATCTGACACTTCACACCGTAAAGGTAGTGCCTCCATATCTTTAGAGCGAAGACCACTGCTGCCAACTCCATATCATGAGTTGGGTAGTTGAGTTCATGCACTTTCAATTTCCTGGATGCATACGCAATCACTTTTCCATCTTGCATGAGAACGCACCCCAAGCCTAACTTTGATGCATCACAATAAACTACGAATCCATCGGATCCATTCGGTAGGGTAAGAATGGGCGCACTAGTCAACTTCCCCTTCAGATTGTTGAACGCATATTCGCATGTCGATGTCCATTCGAACTTGACGTCCTTCTTTGTCAATGCCGTAAGCGGTGTAGCGATGGCTGAGAAATGTTCTATGAACCTTCGGTAGTAACCCGCTAATCCGAGGAAACTTCGCACCTCCGAGGGAGATTTTGGCGACTCCCAATCCTTAATGGCCTCAATCTTAGCTGGATCCACTTTGATTCCTTCTTGCGTCACGATATGCCCCAAAAACTGAACTTCCTTTAGCCAAAACTCACACTTTGAAAACTTTGCGTAGAGTTGCTCCTGCTTTAGCGTTTCCAGAACCTTCCGTAGGTGTTCGCCGTGCTCCTCGGCCGTCTTTGAGTAGATCAAAATGTCGTCGATGAACACGATGACGAACTTATCCAAGTACGGTTTACACACTCTATTCATCAAGTCCATAAAAGCTGCTGGCGCGTTTGTAAGTCCAAAAGACATCACGAGGAACTCGTAGTGTCCGTAACGAGTCCGGAAAGCCGTCTTTGGAATATCTTCTTCTCTGACCTTGAGTTGATGATAACCTGATCGCAAGTCAATCTTCGAGAAGAACTTAGCCCCTTGCAGTTGGTCAAACAAATCATCAATCCTTGGCAACGGATACTTGTTCTTGACGGTGACTTTGTTGAGTTCTCGGTAGTCGATACACATCCTCATGGTGCCGTCTTTCTTTTTCACGAACAACACCGGTGCTCCCCAAGGCGAAGTACTCGGGCGAATAAATCCCTTATCAAGGAGCTCTTGTAGTTGTGCCAACATCTCTTTCAACTCCGACGGTGCAAGTCGATACGGCGCTTTAGCGATGGGCGTCGCTCCGGGTACTAAATCAATCCGAAACTCGATCTCTCGATCTGGCGGTAGACTGACTAAGTCTTCCGGGAAAACTTCTGGGTAATCACGAACAACTTCGACATCCTTTACCTCTAACTTATCCTTGCCTGAATCTACCACGTAAGCCATAAACCAAATACACCCTTTTCTAATGCATCGATTTGCCTTAATCACCGAAATCAAGCTAGTACTCCTATTCCTCTTAGTGCCATAAACTACAGCTGTTCTCCCATCCGGTAATTTGATACGAACCATCTTTTGCTCACAGTCTATCTTTACCTTGTTTCTAATCATCCAATCCCATCCTAAAACCACGTCCAAACTTTCCATAGGTATAAGTCTTAACATTACGGGCACTAGGCATCCTTCCAATTCTACGGTACAACCTTTTGCAAACTCTCTAACCCACACTCGCCCATTGGCGGTGTCCGCCTCATAAGGATGGTCTAATGGTTCAAGTTTTACACAACATTGTTTAAGAAGCTCAGGGGTAGCATATGAATAGTCTGAACCCGTATCAAATAACACTTTAGCACGTATGGAGTTAATCAAGAATGTACCTGTCACCACTTCCGGTGCCTCCTCTGCTTCCTCGGCGGTCATCCTAAACGCTCGACTCCTAGCTAAAGCTGGTGCTGCTTTCTCGCCCTCCTTCGCTGCTATAGCTCGGTCCCTTGGTAGTGGAGCTCCTCCCCTCTTCAACTGGGGGCATTCCGACTTGAAGTGATCAGGCGACCCACACAGATAACACGTCCTCCGAGTAGTGCAATCCCGGGACAAGTGGCCCGGTTGTCCGCAACGAAAACAAGTTGGTGGCACAGATCGACACTCTCCCTGATGAACTTTCTGACACTTTCCGCACGGCCTGACATTCTGGTTCACACCTCCTCTAGAATCAGTCCTAGGGAACCTTCCCTTCCTTGGATCATTGGCTGGCCCTTCCCATTTCCTCTTCTCTCCAACCCTCTCTGACGCTTGGCGGTCCTTCTCCCTCTCAATCAGCTCAGCCGCGTTGATAGCGGCCTGAAAAGTAGTCGGATCCTTCCCCATCACAAATTCCCGAATGCTTCCCTTAAGACCCCAGATATACCTTTCCACTCGGCGCTCCTCAGTCGGCACGTAAACCTCAGCAAACCTCGACTTTTCTATGAATCGGGTGGTGTACTCTTGTACTGACATCACTCCTTGCTTCAGTTGCAAGAATTCCTCTTCCATCTTCTTGGTCGCGGCCAAAGGGCAGAATTGCGACCTGAATTTCGCCACGAAGCTCTTCCATGACATAGTCCTAACAGCTTCAGTCCCTCTTCCCCCAGTCTCCACATTCCACCAGTGCAAAGCATCCGCCTTCAGCATTGATCGTGCGTACACTACCTTATCCTCAGCTGCACACTTACAGGTCTCAAATACCATCTCGATCTCCTCGATCCATCGCAATGCTAAAACTGGGTCACGCTCTCCCTGGTAGACAGGAGGCTTGCAGGCGACAAACGCCTTGTAGCTACACCCGTGAGTCGACCTGGGTGGATCCCCACCTGCGGGTGGTGTCTGCTGCGAATCTCCGCCGACCACAGTAGCCGGCGGGCTAGTCATACCAGAATCCTCTCGACCACCATCAGATTTCGACTTCTCTTGCTGGTTCAGTAGGGTCTGTAGAGCGTCCTGAATCTTGCCCATCTCTGTCTGAAAGGCCTCATGGGTAACAAAAGCTGCCGGTTGGCTAGCAGAACTCTCTTGATGCGATGGTTCTGGTGCGACGGGCGGCCTTTCACTCTGCGCCCTGCGGTTACCCCTGGTCTGACGTCGAGTTCCTTCGTTTACCACTGTTGCAGCCTTACGAGCTCCTCCTTTTCCCCGGCCCTTACCCCGACCACCAGCCCTTCCTCGAACCGCGGTCGTCCGAGCAGGTGGCGGTGGGGCCTCCGGTTCTGGTATCACCCTACTTCGAAGGCTACGTCCGGCCATCGATACTGAAATAGTAACATAAAATTTAGATAACCCTAAACGACTGGATTTACAGGCGGTGTAAGTATTCACATGTATTCATGGTCCCGTGACTACACTGGCCAGGTGTAAGCACGTTTCCATGGTACACGCTAGTCCTCACACTTCCATACCCGACCACAACTCTTAGGCAAAATCCTAAAGTCCTAATATCTCAGCTGTGTTCCAATCCTACAGTTTAAGACTAGGCCCAATCCTGGTCACCTAATTCCCTTAAACTAATGCTCTGATACCAATTTGTAACACCCCGATACCCAAAATAACATAGCAAATAATTACGCAATATTAATATTAATAATAATTCCCAGTGATCTAATACGCATAAGTCTTAGAATTCTCAACACAAAAGTAAATGGTTTAAGAGTGCATGCGGAACAACCCTCCACAGCTGAGATTCTAAATTTAGGATAAAGTACTAACTTTTACTGGTATAGCTACGCTAGACGCCTACCTTCTCCTTCCCTCTCGCGACACGATCTTTCCCTGAAAAGGTTTTAGAATTTGAAAACGAGGATTAGACCGAAAGGTCTAGTGAATTCCCTCAAAACAGTTAATCAACAATTCCGGCCCGCTGGCCGTAAAATCACAATTTGATAGTAATGGCAATGCAAATGTGTTACGGACAAAGAACTTCCACAAGGCACCGAGGCCACAATCACATCACTCCCAAGGGACGCTATCCCAAGGTACCCCCAAATGGTGGACCAGACCAAATGGTAAACACTCCCAAGGAACACACAGTTCCAAGGTACCCAATGTCCCTACTTGCAACACATTTCAATCCGAAACATTTCAACATTTACATTTAAGCATGCATTAAACGAAATCCAATCATTATCCACATTTTCACAAAAACAGTTCATCATCTTTAGCAAAGCAGTTCGCAAATCGAATGGATATACATTTATAAAAGCAGTTAAAACTATCCATTCATTTTCAGGCAAGGGAACTCACCTGAGTAGATCTCACTGTCCTCCCACGGACCTCGTCTAACGTGCCTGTAAATATCTAAGGCATTAATAATTGCGCTCAACAAAACCCACTACTATGACATCCCTAGGCAGACTTAGCACGGGGGTTCCGCTACCCGGTTAGCGGACGGGGTCAAGGGGAGCCGCCCTTGCGGGGTCTGAGGGGCAGCGCCCCTCGAAAAAATTTTATTTCTATAGGGTTAAATCACTATGGAAAAACTTCTCCGAAAACTAACCCTACAAATGAAACTCCTCAAAATCCGACTTGAAAACATATTTTCCGACTTACAGAAATCCGAATCGGAAAACCCCCTTTTCCGAATCGGAAAACACCCATTTCCGATTCGGAAAACACTCAAATCCGAATTCCCGATTCGCAAGGAACGAGGTCAGCATAACGACTAGGCCAGCCCAATTCCCGATTCGGAAAACATAGTTTCCAGTTCGGGAAAGGCATTCGAAACAATTAAACAAGCTTCAAAGAAACCGATTCGGAAAACATGAGTCCCAATTCGGGAAACATGAATTCCGATTCGGAAAACATGTTTCCCGATTCGGAAAACACAAAATCCGAATCGGAAAACCGAGCAGATTCATAAAAATGCCCAAATCTCAAAGAAGACTAATCCAATTGGATCCAAATTAATTCTAGAAGGTCACTAAGCTAATCCCGCATCAATTTAGATAAACCGTACGCAAAATAACTTCGAGATCTTACCTCGGTGATGATTTCCCGACCTTGAAGATGATAAAATGGCTCCAAGCTAGATCTTCCAACACACACTAAACACACACACTAATCTTTCCCAAAAATGGCAAAGATTAGGGTTTAGGGTTTAAATACCTAGGGTTTGGGCCAAGCCCATACTTAAAAGGGTATAAGCCCACACCATTAAAGACTTTTCAAAAGGGACACATCCAACCCAAAATCCTAATTTTTCTCACAAAAAGGGTCATTTGACGGAAACTTAACTTAATTAACTCTATCCAGAATTCTTGGTTATTACAAATGTAGTCACACAAAAGGAACACTTTGGTTTTGTGAGCTCTCAAAAGTCAGAAAAGAAAAACTTGATAATGGAGTTAATTAAAAGTGGTTAAGAAAAACTTTTCTTTTCACTTTATTGATGCCGTCGAAACCACCTCCAAAACCAAAGTAAAACCAATCCCAAAAAAATAGTGATTTCTTTTGTGTGTATTACGTCCAAGAGGAGAGAAATATGGAGATTTATCTCAATTCAATTTTTAAGGATTTATTTGGATTAATATCTAGTTCAAATAATTATCTACACTTTCGATATTATCCACCAACAAGTTGGAATAAATATTAGTAATTCCATTAATTAAAACACTTTTAATTAATGGATTGTTAAACCCTTTAAAATGGTTTTTCGCTTTAACGTGACTGAACTTTGTGTGCGACCCAATAGGCTCATGCATTTTAGATCGTTACTATTTTATTGTGGTAATGGGCATATCTCCAACAGAAATCGCACACGATTCTGCATAGAACTCATTTTTGTGGTTATGCAAGCAATTTGCATTTACATGGTTCTGTGAATTTGAAACAGAAGCTGGAATTTCTACACATGATTCTGCATATTTACTATTTAGTACACAAATTTGTGTTTGACAAATGGGTTGACAACATTCTTGATACATTAGGCATCCATAATCAATTCTTGATGCTTTGACAAATAGTCTTGGAGGCCAATGATGATGACTCCAATGTATTAGGCAGTAGTGAACTATTGAGAAGTTTATTGAGGCCATCTAACTCTAACTCTAGCTTTGCTGTACATGTCCCATTTCCAATGTTGAGATTTCCTTTTTCATTACCATATAGCACAAGCTTTAACCGTTATTATGGTAGTGGGCTAGTGCACCAGATAACTAGGCTATAACCATAACAGGTTAGCGTCACCTCTATGCAAACAAAGCTGATTGTTTGATATCTAACAACAATTGTCTTTATGTCCAGCAATTGCCTTTATGTCTCATGCATTGAGGATAACTGGCAGAAGCCCCAACTTTCTTGAAATTCATAGGTTACCATTGATAGCTTCATGACGATTATGGATATCTAAAAGAACGTCAATTTGAGGTCGATTAAAGGAATTACAGATCGTCAATTCTGGCGAATCATTTGAGGTCGATTAAAGGGAATTACAAATCATCGATTTGAGGCTGGAGATCGAGAATGATTTGATAACCACAAGAAGATCGAGGTCGATTTGAGGTCTGATTGTCGAATCAATTTGATTCTCGATTTGGTCGTCAATTTGATTGTAGATCGATTTGAGGTCGTCAATTTGATTGTTCGTCTCATTTTGAGGTCGTCAATTTGATTGTTGGATTCTCGATTTGGACGATTTGTTGGTCTGATTGTCTATTGATTTGAGGAATTGATTGGATTTTGGTAATCGCCGGTTAAAGGAATAGATTGGAATCGATTTGAGGAATCGTCGATTACATATGAACGATCACAACTCACAAGGAGGTCGCCGATGAAGGTCGCCCATGAAGAAAGGCCGATTAAAGGAATTGATTGTATTGAATTTTGATTTTAGGTTTGAAATTAAGAAAGGGTAGATTAGTAATTTAGAAAATGTTTTTGATTTATAGATAATGATTTTATATTTTTTTAATGGATAAATCTAATAAAATTAGGAGAAGGATATGTATGAGTGTTTTAGAAGTTTAGAAGGATATAGATGTAGTTTCAAAGTTTACAAGGATATATAAGTAATATTGCAAGTTTTTAAGGATATAGATGAAATTTTCCCTATAAGGATAACTTTTTAAAGAGAAATTTATTTGTTTAGCCATTGAAAAATGTCAACAACCCCATCTAACCCGTCTCTCCTAAAAATTCACGAAATAGCCCATGAAGTCGCCCCAAGACAAGTCGCCTCAGGCGACTTACCAATTTCTACACCGGCGGTGAACTAGTCGCCCCACGGCAAGTCGCCTGAGGCGACTTGCCTTTAAAACCAATATACATCTTTGGAATTTACACAACACACCCAACACTGATAAAGGCAAGTCGCCTCAGGCGACTTGGGCTGAGGCGACTCCGGCGAGTTTTGGCCAGAAACGGTGAAGAGTGGTTTTTCGTCGGAAAAAACGCAAGTCGCCCCAGGCGACTTAGCCTGGGGCGACTTTGATGGCTATTTGGTGAAACCTTTGGAGAGATGGGTTAGTTGGGTTTGTTGCATTTTTGAAATGACTACTATAATAATTTGCTCCTTTTTAAATACCCCTTCACTATATAAAATTGGCCCCTTAAATTCGCCCCGTGCACTTCTAAAAACAACGACATGCGGCCCCCAAACTTTGATTTTCACTCTCGAATTATCTTATCAAGCATCACTAGTGATTGTGGTATATTTTTTTCCTTCTCAATTGGGAAGTCATCTGGTTTAGTTTTCATCCCTAAATTACTGAAGGAGCTAGGGAGGGGAAAGAGTTAAAGATAAGAGTGCTTACGAGTTGAGTTGATCGGATAATTTAAACATCCCAACTTAAAGTTTTACAGTTTGATAAAGTTCAATCTAACTCAACTTACACCAAAAGGTAACCCAACCTAGCTCAAATCAAAGGTGTTGGCCAGGTTGATATTTTGATACACTAAAAAAAACTGTAATCTTAATTCTCATAATTTATTTTCTTTTTATCAATTAATTGATCGAACTTATTCATATTTTTTAAAGCTTAAACATCTCGCATTCAAACACTTTCTTATATATATGTTCACAATTATTGAACATATATGTGGAGTTATATAGAGATGGATAAGAGATTGAAAATATATGCATATGAAGAGGGTACGTTATGTTGTAATTATCTAATGTATATATTAGTATAAACTAAACAATTCTATTAAATCCAAGATACTAAAGACTCTCAGGTTCATTGGGTTGGCTGGGTTCAAATGATCGTAACTCGATTTCAACCCAATACGTAGGTTTGAAGATTTTACAACTCGATTAGATATCAGGTTGCTTCAGGTTGGGTTATTTAGCTTTGGATTGTTTGGGTTAATTGGGTTAGTTGGGGTTTTTCAAAACCCCTAGCTATGGAGGAGGTAGCAAATGTAGTGGTGGATTTGTGATCGATATGATCTCCATTATAAATTAAGCAACTTAATTATAGTTTAACATATATTTTATTGTTTAATTGTAAAAATTACATTAATCAAGAAACTTAATTTTAGTTTAACATATACTTGTTACGAATTTGTGGCCGATAGGATCCAAATCCGTCACAAACACTTTCGAGAATAATAACTCCTAAAAAAAAACAATGATGCATCTATGACGGGTTTGCAGCAGTGTTAATTTTTGTTAAGTCCATCAAAGATACGCCACAAATATGTCAATAATTTTTTTCTTAATAAAAAGACTTACAACCATGGACGGACTAATGAAGTTCCCACGGTGGTACCTGCCACCGTATCGTTCTTCTGTTGTAATGTAAAAAAATTATAGGATCATGAAAAATGTCACCGTACTAATTTTTTGTGTGCCACCATATATGTTTTGAAACTGCAACAAAAATACAAGTTTCCCTTGGTTTAGTTGGTAAATTTATTACCTTTCAAAGGTGAAGTCTTGGGTTCAAATCTTATTATAGATATTTTTCTAGGTTTTTAGCTTTTAATATTAAATTAACTATGTTTCTAAAAAAATTGTAATAACAAGACTCGATATATGTTTCTTATAGACAAATGGTGCCATCGTTTGAAAATTTCGCTAGGTCCGTCCCTGCTTAAAACAAAAGGAATCCATTCATCACTAATTTCCGACGAATTTCCATCGATATATAGTCTTTTGTTAGTAGGGATGGTCCCTACTAAGGAAGTCGACAAAGTAGGGTCCACGGCATTGGCATTATTAATGGAATTCGAATTATGGCTTTCATATTCTATGAATTTAAACATTCACAAAGCAATATACATCCTTATATTATTGGAATTGGATATATGATCTTGAGTAATACACATCCTTATATATATTATTCTAACCGGATATATGATCTTGAGTAAATCATGTTTTCCATTCCTATGGGTTATTCAAAGTTATTGACTTTATTCATGTGGTTTTGAAATTGTAGATTTTTTATCGTTATAGTTTGTAATTTACTTCTATTTTTATTTTAGAGGCTAATTGTCACTTTTAAGGATAAGAGACTAAGATAAAAATAAATTGTAAACCAAAGAGACCAAGAAAAAAACCAAATTTAAACCATAAAAACAACAACAACAATAATAAACTAATAATTATAGGATGATAATTTTAATTATAAAACTACAAGGATGAAATAGAACATTTTAACAAAGCACAAGGACTAACATCGTAATTTATTCTATGATTTTCTTTTCTTTTGATATTTTAAGTAGACCAAGACATTTGATCCCTTCTTTTGATCTTTTAAGCTGGATCCCTTGGTATCCAATCCTCCCAGAATTCTTATCAAACTTCAATGGCTTTCACTTCTTCCTCAGCTATCACTGCTTCTCCTCCTACGGTTAACTATGACATATTTCTAAGTTTCAGAGGCGAAGATACTCGTCATACTTTTACGGATCATCTCTATGACAAACTAAACAATGCTGGAATTTCCACTTTTAGGGATAATGAAGAAATCTGTAGAGGTGATGAACTCAAACCAGAAATCGAGAAAGCAATCAAAGCATCCAAAGGTTCGATAGTTGTATTGTCTGAGAACTATGCAACTTCGACGTGGTGTCTTGAAGAGCTTTGGTTGATCCTTGAGCAAAGGAGGGAATTCAATCATTTTGTTCTACCAATTTTTTATCATGTCGACCCCTCTGATATAAGGAAGCAACAAAAAGCTTTCAAGATAGAAGTTAAAACCTCCTCAAAGTGGACAGATGATAATGTGAAACGTTGGAAAGAAGCCCTTACGAAGATTGCTGACTTGAAAGGCGAGCAAGTTTCGGGGTATGCTTTTCTCTCTCCTTTTATAATTTAATTATTACGACTGGAATATATTTTAATTGATTGATAGGCGACTATATTTTAACATATGATTTTTGGTAAAAAATATACAAGTTTTACTCTTGTAAATTGAGACGAGTGGATCTTTGATTTTTTAATTTAAGATAATGTTGTACCAAAAATATTATTTTTATTTCTCATTTTATGTACAACAATTAAAAGGTAATCTGAAACTATAGTCCTTCAATCAGGCACTAGTATCTAATGTAGGCACTAGTATCTAATGTTTGTGGTTTAGAAAATCGTAACCCAACCAATCTAAAGCGTACGAGTTGAGTTGGGATAGCTGTTGAAACACGAAACTTTCTATTAAGGCTACCAATTGCATATATTAATTAAGATTTAACAATCATATAAATTATAAATACAAGGTATATATATATATGGGGTGGGTTCAAATGTGAACCACATTTTGGTTGTGAACGTGAGGATAACCGAGAGCGCGACACGTGGCGGATGACTAGGCGCCACGTCAGATCCACGGCGGATGACTAGGCGCGATTCATGGGAGGGCATTGAATTAAAGAGGGGGACCACACTCAAACTCGCCATGTGTCGTGCTCTCGATTGTCCTCAAGTTCACAACCAAAATGTGGTTCACATTTGAACTTTCCTCTATATAATATATATATATATATATATATATAGGGTTGGGTTATTTTGTAAACCAACTATTTGGTATAAACTTTGTAAACCATTTTCTGCCGTAGATCTACTGTATGGATGGTAGAGATTGAAATAGTGGCAGAATCGTAAATATTCGGTTATGGAAGGACACGCTGGTCTGTAGAATATTAAAATAAGGGTAAAATAGTAAACTGAGTTTCATTTGTTTCAAAAGGAAATAAAATCAAATCCCGTTGAATTAGGGATTCTTCACATTAGCGCGAAACGGAAGATAGAGATAGTTCCCTTGGTTTTCGATTTTCAAATTACGATCAGCTAAAAGTTGAAGAAGATTGAGCATATCCTGTAACATTGAAGTAGTTGGATATAAATTTTGGTGGAGATCAAAGTTTATTTGATATGAATCGAGGTTAGGGTTTGCTGTTTTCGTACTTTTTATTAGGTTTCAATCTTGAAAGTGAAGCTTGAAAAATAAAAATTTGTTGTGTAGGAAGAAGATCGAGTAACAGATTGAAGAGTAGGATCATCGACATGGATTCAGAAAGCAATATTCAGTATGAAGGTTAGTGTTCGAAAACATTATCAGGGTTTTAAAACGATTATGTTTGTTTGAGGTGTTTGGGGTAATATGAAACTACTTGATACAGATTGAATGTAGGAGTTTGTTGGTTTTTTGTTTTTATGTGAGCTTTATTGGTTAGTATGAAACACATTATACCACATTGTAGTTAGGGTTCCTGTTGGTGTATGTAATGTGAAACTTTTTAACCATTGTTCTTGAAATCGTAGGTGAAAAGGCTGAATCAAAAGCGAAAAAGGTGGAAAGGAGTGCAAAACCCAAGTCTTTAAACAAGACATTCGAGGTTAATGGTAAGTTGTTTATGTTTTGTTTCTTAAATGTTTTATGTTTATAAATCTGGTCAAAGATAGGTAAGTCATTGTTGTGAAACATTCGTCATATGCAAACGTATGTAAGTAAATGTTGTGAAACCAGCATTTATGAAACCAGCATTTGGTATTTGCTGTGTATAGTTTGACTTTGATTTGTGAGTTTTACCTTAACTTAAAATTGTATGTCAATTTTTTAATGGTGGTTTGGTAACAATGAATATGCAATTAAAGGATTAGGGTGTTGTGAGGTATTATCAATGGTGGACTAAACGGAACATGGAATGTTAATGTGAAACTACATTTTGTTGCACAAGTTGGATTATTCAGTATTATATTGGGGGTTAACGTCATGACATTTTATTGTTAATGTGAAACTAAAATTTGTTGCAACATTCGAGGATAATGGTAAGTTATTAATGTTTTGTTAGTTGACTTTTTTTGTTTATAAGTATGGTTATAGATAGGTAAGTACGTTGTTGTGAAGCCTTCGTTAAGTTCAAACTTCAGTAAATCGTTGTAGTGAAACCATCATTAGATGTAAATGTATGTAATTTGGCTATATTTTGTGAGGTTCATATTGACTTAAATGTAAATAAATGTGGTGAAACCTTCGTTATATGCAAACTATGTAAAACTTTGGTGTGAAACCTTTATACTTTCAAATGTATAATGATTGCCTGGAGTTTGTGAAACCATCAATCTCATGTGGTTTCTGTTAAGAAAGAGAGTGTGCATAAATAAAAAGTTGGGTAATTTTGAGGTATGTAATTTGGCTATATTTTGTGAGGTTCACATTGACTTAAATGTAAATAAATGTGGTGAAACCTTCGTTATATACAAACTATATAAGTCTTTGGTGTGAAACCATTATACTTTCAAATGTATAATGATTGACTGGAGTTTGTGAAACCATCATTCTCATGTGGTTTCTGTTAAGAAAGAGACTGTGCACAAAAAAAAGGGATGGTTTGTGACAGGAAATGTGAATATGATTGTTTATAGGTTTAGGGTTAAAAAGTTAAATTAAAGAGGGAATGTTGGGAAACCTGGATTGGTTGCACTATATTATTGATTGACTGTCGTATAACTTATTTACCAAATACATATTCTGCTGCGCTCGTTAAGCATAATACGTGATTTCAAATAATTTTGTTGCAGAATGTAAAGAACCAAACGTGGACCGTCCAAAGAACAAGCAGAAGAGAGAAGGTGAACCATCATCACAAGGTATATGGATTTATCTGTAAAAATATTTATTTTATTGAATAGAATAGTGTATGTAGTTTTAATACTAAATCATTTTTCCTGTTTTGTAGTGAAAGGCATATTGCGAAAATTAAGCAGGAAAAAACACAAACAACAAAGGTGAACAGCCTGGTACAATGGATGGTGGCACAACAAAACAGGAAAACAGGAAAAAAAATACAGAAAAGAAGGTTGCATTTAAAGACGTAAAAGGCGGTAAATGTAAAGTGAAGAAAGCAAAGACGCAAACTGGTGATTTTTCTAAACCGCATAAGGTGTACATCATTGAAGATGAAGATGACGATGATGACTTTGTGGAACCAATATTTGTTAGCGAAGGTAAACTAACAACAAATTTTTATATAACATAACTTATGTTTGGTAAAACGTTAAATGTACAAGAAACATTGGATAATGATCTTTTCATTATAACAGGTCCATTGCGTTCCCCATTCAAACATGGAAAACCAAAAAAGGAAAGTATTCCAAAGGATGTCCCACGGAGGAGGCAGAAAGATGGTAAACTAAATGGGATTCGGACAAGAACATCACCGAAGACGCTATGGTTGTGTATTAGCAAGTTGACACTGCCACAAGCTGAAGCTGTTGAAGAGATGGGTCTTGGTTCGTTGTTAGATATGACCGTCGACGGAATACCTGAGAAGCTGGGATATTTTGTTGTGGAGCATTTAAACACAGAAACGATGGAGCTACAGTTTGGACGTAACTCGCTTAAGATTACACCGGATACAGTGACTGACATACTCGGTTTGCCAAACGTTGGTATAGATCTGTCTGCACAAACCACGGATGTTGAAAACAAACTAGTTTTCAAATCATGGAGGAAAAGATACGAGGGTGTTAAGATTAGACCAACAAACTTGGCTGACGACATAAAAACTTCCGGTTTAGCAGACGATGATTTCAAAATCAACTTCATGCTGTTGTTTGCAAGTATAATGGGAGAATGTAGCCCACAAGGCTGCTGTCTGATGACCATTCTACAGAAATTCACGAGTATTGAAATGATTAAGAGTGTAAACTGGGCGAAATACATCTTTGATTGTTTGGGTAGAAGTAAGGCGTCTTGGAAGCCGGATAAGCACGACAGTTACTACACTGGACCATTGACTTTTTTGACGGTACAAAAAAATGTGTTTACACAAATTTGGTAATTGCTGTTTATTATTTGAAAAGTTTTTAACAAATTTGTGTTTTTTTGCACAGCTACTGTATGTGACAAGGACGGTAGCTTTGGACGTAACAGTAGATCAGAACGCGCCTCCACTCTGTGCTTGGACTATGAAGATGTTGCGTGCTCGCCAAGATGCTAAAGGGGGTTTAGAGGCAGCCCCGATGCGTGTTCAATTGGATCAGCAAATCATACCAGTCGAGGAGGCTTGTCCAATAAAGGATGATACAAAGGATTATCAGATGGTATTGAGTGTGTGTAGTGCATACAATGAGATACCAACCGATAATGATGTTGAGATGACAGATGCAAATGTGGATCAAGTGAATGTAGACCCATTGAGTGCTGATGATGAAGTTCCTGGACAGGAACCAGTTGCGGAAGAAAAGAAGATGAAGTTTCTGAGTCAGATCCGAGTGATTTCGAGATGGACATGGACGACTTGATGAAGGTATTGTATTGTATTTTGTTTTATGCATACTCATCTGTAAGGTAATTTTGTATGTCATAAACTGTGTTGAATATCGCAGGAGTACATTAGGTTGATCGAGAACAAGTTTTCAACGTTGCATGAAACAAGGTGGGATCTAGAGGAGCTAATTGATTTAGCACAGCAGTTCTTTCCTTATGAAAGTGTGTTTAAGAATTACGACAAGTCAAGGAGATGTATATTCAGGGATTGTGAAACTGACGGTGACGATAGCGAAGAAGAGGATGAGGAAGACATCGAATCAGATGATGATACGGAGATGAAGGAAGAAAATGAAGACACCTTTGTTACACCAGTGAAGGGAACTGCTGAGAAGTGCGTTGAAAATGATCAGCTGTCACCACTTTCGCCAATATGGTTAACACAGACTACATATGACATCCTTGACTCGTCGATCACAAAAGCAGGAGATGTGAATCCAATGTCTATAGATGACAAAAGCAAGGGACAAGATGCCGAGGAACATGAAAATGATGGCAACGTCAGACAATGTGAGAACAAAGGGTTCAGCCCGATTAAATCATGTTCTCTGCCGAAACCATCAAGTGAGTCTACGGAGCCTGCTGCCAAGACTGTTAAGGAACGGACTCCAAAACGTCGATCTAAGAAAATTGGGAAACAGCTGCGTTCACCTTTCATCCGTAGACAAGTGCTGGTAGGAGTTACTGTGAAACCACAAGAGACACGGGTGCATGATCTATGTTTGTCGAATTTCCGCGGAGCAGAGTAAGTTTCGAAATAGTAATATATAACATATTTTTAAGAGTATAAATTATGATTAGTTTAGATCAACTGTTATTCTAATATAAATTTATTATAATATGTACAGTGATGTTTTGTACAAGTCTGTATCTGGTACAAAAATGATACGTACAACGTTGGAAACGTTGGCTGCGGACGAGGATATCTACACAAATGTTATTGACGGATGGGTAGATGTGCTTAACATGGAAGAACAGTATAGGAGCCCAGAATCACCGGCCCGTTATTTTTTCACACCATCTCTTCTGGTACTAAAAAATAGTATTCCATTTTACAATAGTAAAGTAATCATGTTAGAAAATTACATTAATCTGAAATAAATTTGTAGGTTGGAGGTGTTCTACTGAGGTACACATACGGATTCAAGCAACGGTACGAAATGTTTCGTGATAACTTAGTGAGTGAGGCGAATGGAAACGATGACATAGTCAACATGCGCTCGTTCGATCTGGTAAGCATTAAAAATGTATATTGATGGAAGATATCATGTGAAACCATAATAGAATATGCATAATATGGTACCAGGAAAAAAAAGAGATTGGTTCGATATAGTCAATATGCATAATATGTGAATCCTTCATTAGTTTGACATGTTAGTATGTTGCATATAATATATGGGCTTGACAGTAACAAATTTTTGTATGAGAAAGTTAACATGGACATTTGTAACATTGATTGTGAAAATAATGGATGATAGTTTCACCTATCTATAATAAGTTGTGAATCATTGATTAGTACCACAAAAAATTTTAAGGTCAGATTCGTAACGATGCATACATGCTCTTTCAAATGTCATAATGTCAAGACAAATAATATGGTAGCATTACAGTTGGTTCGGTTTGACATAAAGATAAAGTTACGCATGACACGGTTTCAAATGCTTCGTATAACGATTAATACTGTTTAAACAGGTGTTTTTTCCAGTACTACAAGGAAGGCATTACTTCTGTGTTGTCTTCAATTTGAAGAAAAACACAGTCGACATTCTGGACAACATTGAGAAAAAAGAAAATGTGGACATGTATGATAATGCGATAGCAGATCTGGTAAGATAATGTGCAACATAAATTCGATGTAAAGTCAAATAATGTATAATATATAGTTTCTTTAATCTAATTCTTTGGTTGATTCTTTGTAGAAACAACTGTTTGTACATCATTTAAAGGTGATTGAACACCCAGCGGCTGAAACTATGACACGTGTAAACGTACGTTTACTTGAGATGAAGTGGCAGACAAAAGGTAACTTTGTTGACTGTGGTGTCTTCCTTATGCGACATATGGAAACCTACATGGGAGGAGGGGTGCGTGGGTGGTATACCGGTCTGACGACAGAAGGCGATACGCAAAAAAAAACAGTTGCAGGTGTTGCGTATCAAATACACGGCGAAGCTACTATTGGGCGAATACAACTTGAATAAGGATGACGTTCTTGAGGAGATGGATGAGTTGGACAAGTTAGGTGAAGAGGGTAAGCAAAAGAAGCTAGACGAAGCAGAGAGAAGCAGAAGCGAAAGGTTGGAGAAGTATTAGGAGTTTGGAAGTCTGGTTATTAGGTACTTATGTTTTTGGGAACGAGAATGTGTACGTTTTTTGTTTGTTTGATTGAAAACTTATTGGTTAGTTTTTTGGTTGATGGACAGTGACTATGGATGAAAGTGTTTTTTACTATAAATGTCGTACGAAATGATTAAAATTGTCGTAATGACCGTTAACAAGTATGCGTACTGTGTTTTATTTAATAGCGTAAACACACCAAAAAAGTAAAAGGGTACACATCGGAAAATAAGTATATTGTCGTGTTGTGTTATACAAATCCAAACGTGTAAACAGACTCGAATTCGTATGCAACCATGATTCGTTATGATATTCTTTCACATCAATATATTTGACATACAACCATGTTTTAGACGGTTGGTTTTTTACTACAAGTGGTTAAAATGAGTTATGGTGTTTCAATAAACGGTATATAGTTGCAGAGATTAAGTAACCAAACATCCCCTTATATTATATAGAAAAAGGCTACAGATAATGTTAACGGTAAAAACCATAAACAAATTCCCAACATGAAACCATTTAACACGACCCTTAATATAACAAAAACATATTTCAAAACGCAAAAAGAAAAACAGGAGAAATTAAAACCACAAGGTTGCAACACAAACGACATTTATTTAGTACCAAATAAACGTTGATAATTAACCATCCAAACACCCCGGAAATTGCTACAGAGTATCTACATGATCAAACACGTTGCACACGCACATCGCTTTGACAGCGGTGATTGTTCGATTTGTGTCATCGAGTTGCTCTTTCATCTCGAAGTACTCTTTCTCAGCCGCATCCCTTTCCGCTCTGAGATTGTCGACCTCCTCACGCATGCTATCCATCAAACGGTTAAAGTTTTGAATCCTGGATTTGAGTACCTCAATTTGTTTTTTCAGCCTCTTGTTCTCAATACGTAATTCGCGATACGATTCAGCAGACATATAAGGTGCGTTAACTTGCGATGGCCTGCTGGATGCATAAGACTCTTGGCTGTCCATTGAAGAGTCTCCACTAAGGATGAGGTAAGTTTTGGAGGTTGAGAAAGTTTTGAATATAGATAGGTGTACGGCGACTTATAAACAAATGGAGGAGATATAAATTGAATACAATGACTGCACACATATATATGTAATTGTTTGTAGGGTTGCAATGTGAACCCTAAAGTAGTTTAGACAAAAAACAAAGAAGGCCCACTTCTATTGATGTATCCAATAAAGAAAGAAAATCCAAAATACATATATCAAACACAAGTCCAAAACCCAACCTCCAAACACTTCAATATAAAACAGTATTCAAATTTTATTGTTCATTATTGCAACTTTTTAATTCTTAATACCAAATAAAGACACAACCCAGGACATTGTTTCATATGAAACAGTTGGGATGACAAAAAAATACATAGATAATACGAAACCTGAACTTAATAATAACTTAGACTCAACACATTCAAGAATAGTGGAACATATCATCCGATGGTCGATTTCCATTTCTTCCAACTACGATGTTCGTGACGGACAGTTACGCGAATCATGATGCGCATGTTCACCACATACCCTACACAAACGTTTTGCGCGCTTGTTTTTTTCAACGGCTTTCTCCAACTTACCGATTAATCGCTTCCCACGTCCGCATCCTTTGTTTCTAATGCCAGCCGCAGGCATCACTTCTGGATCTTCCGGAGCATCACCGTAACAGTCTTTGAGTGCTTCAGCTCTGTCCTTAGCAGGATTGTTAGAAAACATAGATGCCCCATATTTAACACGCAATTCAGTTACTGAATCAGAAGCTTCACGTAATGTTTTCTTGTCGTTTCGTACGCTGCTTACAATCAGATCCATATCAGCATACATACCATTTATCAATGTCTCTTTTTCCACATCTATTTCACCATATCGAGCTCTTGCTGCTTGAAGTTGAACCGGTATGAGGGCCCTTGTCCAACGCCTAGATATGAAACCTTCTGGGATTTTGTCTACACCATCGTTCATCAACACCTTAAAAATATGACGACAAGGTAACCCAACCCGCACAAACATGTTGCATTGACAGGTTAACGTAGAGGTACCAACATTATGTATAACCTACAAATATGATATTAAAATCAGAAACTAAAAAATATGAATGAAATGTTAACAATTACAACAGGATTTACATGTTACCTCATACGAAACCTTTGTCACTAAGTTCTTTTTCTTGTGTGCAACATTGTATGTTTTATGATCACAATCATGACTGATAAAATCCAATCCACAAAAATAGATTGCTTTACGAATCTCCTTCTGTATATCAAAAAACACTACGCGAGTGTAGATCTCAGATGCATGACGTTCAATACCTAACGGGGAGAAACGCCGAGGAAACGTATTTCGCGTTGCAAATTCCAAACAAGCATGTTTGTTTCGCTGCTTCTCCAATGAGCTATCGTACGCTCGTAAAAAACGAACCAAATCATTTTTAAACGATGCAAATAGACGGAAATAGGCATGGGAACTTTCCGACCTTGACGTTGTTCTCATCAATCCAGACATGGGATCGTCACGGTAATAGGCTGATATCCAGGACTCTCTTATTGAATATATCTCGTTTAACCATTCGTGCCCTTCCAACCCAAAATCGTTTAGTGTTGCCTCCCATTCGCTTTCAAACTCTTCAGGACCGATATGTGTGCTCCAGACCAATCGGTTAATCCGTTTCTTAAATGCAATATTCTCATCCCCTGAAATTGTCACCTACGAAACAAAAGCCAATTACTTTGTATTTATAATATAAAATGATTTACAATCATATATCAATACACATAAAAAAAATCAAGATGGTTAATCACCTTCCCTGGCATTTTGTCCATAATATGCCATGCACAAAAACGATGCGTTGACTCCGTGAAGACAAGCGGAATAGCTGCTTTCATACCCAAACATTGGTCAGTGATTACAAATCTTGGCTGTTTTTCATGCGCTCTAAGAAACGCTTGAAGAACCCATGAATAGTTGACAGCATCTTCGTTGCTTATAAGTGCCGACCCAACCACAACTGAACGCTTATGATTATCAATGGCAATAAATGGTACAAAGTTGTATGCATGCCTGTAAAATAATTAAAATTAGTACAAACATGTATATCATTTTATTTACTACAAAATAGATGGGGTTAAAGAATATTACCTGTTTGTTCGATACGTTGCGTCGAACGAAACCGTATCCCCAAATTCCTTGTAGTTCATTCGTGAAATCTCATCTGCCCAGAAAATAGCCTGCAACTCCCCCATAACAACTTTGTATTCGAAAAAAAAATCCGGTGCATAGTTCTGTCGTTTCTTCATCAAATTTATAAGCATTTGTGCATCTTTTGTACCGACATACTTAATCATACCTCTTGATGCATTCTTATAATCTACCACAGTCGCACCAACATTTTCAACACCTCCTTTCAACGCTGCTTGTATATTGTGTGCCTTGCAACCACCGATTGAAGCTCCAGTCGCATTATAAATGTTTCTAAAATCAGTATACTTCAACTGACGCCTACCTCGTGAAAAGCGTTTCTCTACATTGTTATATAGAGAATGATTGTGTCTCTCCTCAAATTTGTATACTACGTGCTGTCTCTCTTCTTTACGAAACCGGATCTTAATGCAAGCTTTGCACCCCGTTCTTTTGTAAGAAGAATTACGTCCCTTCTTTTTACCAAATCCATTACCCATTGTGTCGTAATCTAGTTTCTTAACTACACCCTGACGGTTGCACACCAGATACCTCGTTTGAACAAATCCGTCTTTATTCTTTTTCCTATTCGATTGCCGTACATCAAATCCTACCTCATCCGCATATACCCTATACGCTGTGTCTGCTTCTTCAATAGATCCGAACGTATCCCCTACTGCAAGTTTCACGTTGTCTGATGCACTGGGAACCCAATATTTTGTACCCCCTGGAGATAAGAAGGTTTCACAATGTTCTGCAAAACAATGTACGACAGATTAAACTCCAAAACATAGCATATTAATTGTATAAAATGATGAAACATACCTCCAGCATTTATCGATCCATCATTAACGATAACGTTCTCTGAATCGTCGTCCGTTCCATATGAATCCTCTTCTTCATCTTCTATAAATTCTTCAATCAATTGAATATCGGAATACTCGTCATTTCGATCCATTTGCAAACAATAATATTATCCCAACAAAAATTAATCAAACTTACACAATTCTATCACAAACTCACGAATTCAGATTTGTATGCAAAACTGACGAACTCCTTTATGAAACAAATTACAATCTTTAACCTAATTTGAATTCAAAATGTTTATTCTAATCCATAGCAAAAATCTAGGAAAAAATTTGAAACATATCCAAAAATAGTCTGTTAATCGATTAATTCTTTTAATATCAAATTTTCATATTAAAATTAATTAGTTTCCTAATGACTATTTTACCCTTTTGCATTTTAAAAAAATAATAAATGAATGAAAATTTCTGATTGGTTGATATGGGTTTACATGGTTTACAAACTTTTTAAGGTTTACAGAATAACTTCCCCCTATATATATATATATATAGACTTAGGATCAACAAGCTGTTTCCGTGAGACCCCATGTGACCAATACTTAACATATGAAACTTCACAAAAAAAAAAACCTTGAAGATAAATAAAACTCGAATACGCAAACCTAAAAATCACTTTTGATGCAAAAAAATATCCAAAACAAGGTAAAATATGAAACCTTCACAGCTCAAATGCTGTGAAGGTTACAAATAAATAATACGAACTTTCACAGCGGAAACATTGTGAAGGTTTCATTTCTTTTACCTTTTTTTGAAAAAAAATTTCTTCGATGGTGTTTTTTAGTATGTTTTTACGATGAAGTTCAATTTTTTTACCTTCACAAATGTTTTGATGTGAAGTTTCATATAAATATGTTGGTCTTACCGGTCTCACGGAAATAGTTTGGTCTCACCTGAACTTAACCCTATATATATATATATATATATATATATAGAAAGAGAGAGAGAGAGAAAAGTTCAAATGTGAACTACTTTTTGGTTGTGAACGTTAGGACAGCCCAGAGCGCGCCACGTGGCAATCTGAAAAATTTTCGACTTAGTGTTATTCATACTGAATAACGTTATCATTCAGACTGAATAAAGCGTTATTCAGTATCAATAAAGCGTTATTCAGTCTGAATAACACTAACTCACACTCTGATGCACTCGGACCCGGGCAGGTCAGCCGCGGGTCAAGGCTTATTCAGTCTGAATAACGCTTTATTCAGTATGAATAACACTAACCCACAGATTTATTCAGACTGAATAAGCCTTGACCCGCGGATGTCAGATTACCACGTGTCGCACTCTGAGTTGTCCTCACGTTCACAACCAAAAAGTGGTTCACATTTGAACCCACCCCTATATATATATATATAGAACCCACCCCTATATATATATATAGGGGTGGGTTCAAATGGGAACCACTTTTTCATTGTGAACGTGAGGACAGCCGAGAGCGCCACGTGGCAATCTGACTTCAACGGCTTAACTTTATTCAGTCTGCATAAATTCTGCGGGTTAGCTTCATTCAAGCTTTATTCATACTGCATAAAGCTATTATGCAAACTGAATAAAGCTTGCATAAAGCTAACCCGCGCGCTAAATCGTCTGCGTCAGAGTGCGTTGAAACTTTATGCATATAGTATAAAGTTGTATTCAATATGAATGATAGCTTTATGTATACTGCATAAAGCTTAGTCGCATGTTTTTCAGATTGCCACGTGCCGCGCTCTCGGCTGTCCTCATGTTCACAATGAAAAGGTGGTTCACATTTGAATTTTCATATATATATATATATATATATATAGGGAGGTTACTCTGTAAACCAGTTTTTTGGTTGTAAACCGTGTAAACTCATGGTTGCACAGATTAAATCAATGAAATTGGTTCATAGACTTGTTTAATATGATGAAAATGTTTCATATGCTAAAAATTTTGACGAAATTGTTTCATATTTTGGTGTTTTTTTTATTCATATGAACCTTTTTTCTTATTTCTGTGAAACTTTTTCATTTCTACGTAAAAGACACCTTCATACGTAACAATTTTATCAAAAAATTTAGTATATGAAATATTTTCATTATATTAAACAATTTCATGAACCAACTTTATTGATTTAATCTATGCAACCATGAGTTTACACGTATATATAAAGACATAGGGGCCGGGACATCGGGCTAGTTTAGTTCAAATGGTCCTAACCTAATTGCAAGCTAATACATATGATTTGTACTTTGAAGATCTTATAACTTGCTTAGGTATTAAGTGGCTTTGGGTAGGGTTGGGTTATATATTTAGTGTTCGGTTGGCAGAGTTGGTGGGTTTAGTCGGTTGCGCAAGCTGCTACGCCCTGGTCAAAAGATAGGAGTTTTGGGCTCCACTTGAACTTGGATAATTTCAAAAGTCGCTATGGAAAGTTAAATCTAAAAATTACGGAGAATATATGTTAAAGAAGTCATAAAAGTCTAAGCGTCAAGTTAATTTAGGATAAAAAAATCTGATAATTTCGAGACATATAGGTTAAATCCAAAAGATCTATTGAATTTCATGCTTACAACAATGGCAATAAACATCACCTTAAAGACTTAAACCATCATAATTAAACATATGACTAATTAAGGGCTCATGGAGAAAAGTCACTTGTTCCAAATTCTCATAACAATCAGAGGTATACATGTCTTCAATCTTAGATAAGTATAACTCCTATTTCTACCTCCATTAAACGAAACTTGGCTTTCCATTTCAATAGTGCAACTATTTGGGGCAGTGCTTGGTTATACAAAATCCAGGTAAAATGGTATGTTTTAAGGGGTTCTTAAGCATGAGTTTGGTTGCAACCACAATGCATTTGCACTTCTACAATTGTTCTGCATCACTAGTTCCGAATTACCTTTTTGAGCAACACATATGACTGTCTTAATTACACATGATCCGCCGTAACACCTTGCTGCCCCTTTCTGTTCGTTACCTATAATTTGCACTATGACTTTATCCCACCATTCTGCAATGATGCTTTTCAAATGAAAACCAACCATCGTTATTTTCTTGTTCTTTGGTATCCACATACTGACATACACATATAGTTGAAAAAAAAAAGAGTGACTTTGATTTGTCAAGCTGAGAATTCTTACTCAACCACATGTTTTTCGATATAAGAAGATTGATAACCAAATACGTAAAGTACAGTACTTTGTTGGAATCAATCTTTGATTTGTCAATCTGATCGATATAAAACAAGAGGAGTACTTTAGAACTTTTCTTTTATATCATATATTCATAAGGCTTTAGAATGCCTAGTATTCCACCAAATGTAAACATATATTGGTAGCAGGGACGGACCTAGAGAAATTTTCAAACGGTGGCACCACTTGAGTATAAGAAATATACATATAAAAATATTTTTTACAAAGTCTATATTGGTTTAGTGGTTTGTTTCTTGCTTTTAAACGAAGGATCATGTGTTCGAGTCTTGTCAGGGCTAGTCCTACGGTTTTTGTCACCACTATTTAAAACTATAAGAAATAAAACCATATTATTTTTAAAAATCAATACTTGTTAATATTACTGAATAACAATATGTTTTTTGTAATACATATCTTATAATTATATAATACCATAATGAAACATCAAAACTAAATTAAACTTTAGAGACGTTATATACAATGATAGTTATGCTTGAACTAATTATATACAATCACGTAACATGTTTAATTTGTCTTAAAACATTAGAAAAATATAATACTTGTATCATATTTTTAAATATCTAGATACAGTTAGTTTTTAGATTGGATTTACAAGAAAAAACATCGAATATGATTGATTTTATTTATCTAAGATTAATAAGTATTATGAAAAAACAAAAGTTGAAAAAAGGAATTATAGAAAATAAAAATGAATTCACCAGAAACGTAATTAAATTAAAGTATGCAAAAATACCATCAAATGCCATTAATAGCCTAGTGGTAAGGAATTGTTTAATTGTCTTGGAGGTTGAGGGTTCAAGTCTTGTTAACAACTTTATTTTTTAGAAACATAATAAATATTATATTAAAAGCTAAAAAACTAGAAAATGTGTCTAACTAGGCTTGAACCAATGACCTTTTTTTATGAAAAGCAAGGAGCTAACCAACTAAGCTAAGGAGAGTTTGTATTACTATTGCAGTTTCAAAATATATATGGTGGCACCTATATTTTTTTACACTGTGACGGAGGAATGATACGGTGGCCCGTGCCACCGTGGACACCTCTTCAGGTCCGTCCCTGATTGGTAGATTGTATTTTATGTTTTCAACATTATATTATTCTAATATTATTTTCATTAGAAATAGTGAAACAAACCTTATATATAGCTAAAACATCAAACCTAATCTAATACAATCTCAAATGAAATACAATAAACCTATACTAAATACAACAAAATAAGAAATCAAAACAAAATGATACTAAAGAAAGAACAAAATCCTTGCTTTCTTAGACCAACTCCAACCCATAACACCAAAAATAACATCAAAACACCAAAAACTGGTGGGACCCTTGACACCAAAAACAAATTCAACTATATACTAATAAAAAAAACATCAAATCAGTGGGCCCATAGGGTTTTGGTGTAGTGAACAGTACATCTTCAAATTTGATGGGGGTTTGCTTTAAAAAAGTGTTGGCCGGCAAAACCATTTGGTGTTTATAGTATGATTGCATCTCCCATACTGCAAAATCCATAGATTTGTAGTATGGTTGGAGAAGCTCTTAGGAAGAAAGCTTAGAGAGAAAGCAATATCACAACTCAGTAAAAATGAGAGAAGGGAAAATAGCCTTTTATACTCCAAATCTGAAAGTTACACTTTTGGTCCTTACAGTTTCACAAAGTGCTCCGCTAACCTCCAAGTCTTCTCCAAATTGAGGCGTAGTCTACTACATCTCCAGATTCCTAACTTCAATCCTTCAAGTATCAAACCTCATACAAAAGACCACAAAAAAATGTATTACAACTAAAGTCTAGATTGTGATATCAAAAATATAACCTTTTAACACATTGTTCCGGTACAGGTCTGAAGTAGCTTTTTTGGAGAAAATCGTTGATGACATTTACAACAATAAAGTTGCTCTTAAACTGGTTGATCTTCCACGCCATCTAACCGGTATGAATGCTCGATATGAAGAGATCAGTTCCTGGTTAGAGCAATCCGATAAGAAAGTTTTAGTAATTTTTGGCATGGGAGGAAGTGGCAAAACCATGTTGGCCAACTACATTGTCTCTTTAAATAGCCAACATTTTGAAAGCATTGCAATTGTCAAAGTCATGGGTGGTATTGGTACACAGGATAATCAGCATGAGCTATTACGAAAGTTTGTCTCAGATCTTCTAGGAGCAGGAAAGGGAAAATGGATGAATAGGCATATAATTAATCGTGCCTTAGAAATGAAAAAGACACTTATTGTTTTTGATGATGTTGGTGAACCAAATGAGTTGGAACATTTTCTTGGAACTGGGGACATCAATAAACAAAGCAAAATTATAATAACAACCCGGAGAAACAAAACACATGATTGGCTTCAGACTAGATCTTGGAGTTGTGAAGAGTACAATATGCAATTATTGAACAATGATGAAGCATTAGAGCTTTTAAGTCTTCATGCCTTTGAATTCAAAAATCCCATCGAAGGTTACGAGGAGCATGCAAAAGAGGTGCTACATTATTGTGAAGGAAATCCATGGGCTCTTGAAGTATTGGGTTCCTCTCTATCAGGGGATATTAGCATCCAACATTGGAAAAGTACTTTGGATGCATTGGAGAAAGATATGGATGATCGTATTCATAGTGTACTCATTACAAGCTACAACTCATTGCCAAATAGCTTAACTAGAGAGTTGTTTTTGCATATCGCTTGTTTCTTTGTTGGCGAAGATAAGGATTATGTGGAACAAATATTAAAGATTGATTATTGTGCACCAACTGGGATCAAAGTCCTAACCGATAGATGTCTTCTTTCCGTGTCACCAAATAACAAGCTGATGATGTATCAGCTGATTCAAGAGATGGGGAAACATATAGTCCGAAAAGAATCCAAAAGACTTAAAGAACGTAGTAGAGTTTTTGATAGTCGTGACTCTTACAATCTCTTGAGAAAAAGAAAGGTAAAATGCTGTTTCGTTGATGTTCAAGCTTATACTTCCTTTCACACCCTCTTATTTCATCTAAGATTCTATCGATTCCTCTACTTTTTGTTTAGGGTTCAAAAACAATGGAAGGTCTAGCACTTGACATGAATGATCAACGACTCTCAACGGTCAAAATTTTAATTATTTCTTTTCTTTTTCGATTATACTCTTATATACACATTCATTTTTTTGGTTACCATGGTACAGGATCTAAATGTGCCTCAGATAGACCTTTCTAAGAACTGGAAAATTTTGTCCAAATACTCGAGAATTAGGGGGTGCTTGGTTGGGGGTATTGCAGGGTAAGGAATGAGAATGATAATGAAAACTGCTGCTTGGTCTGATATTATATAATGGAATCGTTCCTGCAGATCCATTAATTTTCATTCCTGACCAAATTGGAGGGAATGCAAATTTTCTTTCTGCTCAATTCTTTTTTCCATATGTCATTCCATCTTTTGATGTTAAATGGAATATCTTTTGTATTTTCAAAGTGGGGGGGGGGGGGGAATATTTTTTAATATGAAACAATTTTTCATTGATTATATTGGGTGAACCAAGCAGCATCAATACGATGCTCATTTTCATTCACCTGCATTCCCATTTTCATTCTCATTCCCATTCCCTAAAATGAACCAGGCACCCCCTTAGTTTCTTAATACTTGGTGGCATCTTTGTGCATTAACTTCTAGATATGCTTTACAATTACTCATTTTTTTCCATGCTAAATTTCCAGCCATCAGAAGATATTTATCTAACAACAGATTCACTTAGAAGAATGGATATCCTGAAATTGCTCAAGCTAAAAGATGTGCGTCTCCATGGAAACTATAAGAATTTTCCAGAAGATTTAAGATGGCTATGCTGGCATCAATTCCACTTTCCAACCATACCCTCCGGCTTATTCCAGGGAAGGTTGGTAGCTATTGATATGAGCCATAGCAACTTGGAAGTATTTGAACCGCCAATTGTAAGAAATTTGAATTTTTTTTTTTATTACTTCTCCTTTTAGTTTCTCGATATCATATGGTCTTTATGTGGATTTATAGTGTGTGAGTCTTCTCTTGTCACTTCTGCAACAGGTTCTTCAATCACTAAGGCTCGAAGTCTCTTTCAGCAATCCGTAGTATCTTCCGACTCCCTAATATTGAGACTTTGATTCTTTGTGATTGTGATAAGTTGGTTTATGTTTGTGAAAGCATTGGAGGCCTTATGAATCTTGCTCTATTGAACATGGAAAGGTGTACGAGCCTCTCCCAGTGTCTTTTTGGGATGTCTAAAAGAACAGATGCTATTCTTGGTGGAGGAAGTCAACCCCAAACTTCAATTATTTTTCCACATTCATTAGAGCAGTTATTCCTCAGCGACTGCAAGATACATCAAAATCATGAATATCCCCCTTTGCAGTTTAGTGGTCAACCAAATTTGCAATGCCTGGGTTTAAGCGGGAGTGATTTTATATCCTTGCCTAGCTACAATCACCTTACAACTCTTAGGGTCCTTGAATTGAGTCAGTGTCGTTTCCTTAAATGGCTTCTCGATCTCCCAACTTCCCTTGCAGAATTGTATGTATATGATTGTGTATCGCTTGAGAAAATAACTTTCGAATCACGTCAGTTCACATTACAAGAGTTCGGCTATGGAGGTTGTCATCAATTGTTTGAAATTGAAGGCTGCATTAAGTTGATGCCTATACGAAACCTTTCTGAAACTGATTTAAGACATATGTCGTGGATAAAGGAATATCAATACCATGAGATGTCCCTGGTTGGTGACGATGAGCTCACCCTATACAGAAACAAGCAAGTCCAGGTTTGTTCTTTTTTATTTTTTCATATATGTCAGGATCGAATTCTTAGACAAGAATTTAACAACATAGATATGATGTTTAATGAATTTGCGGAATAACTCAGTAAACAATAAGAAGAACACACAATGAATTCAAACCACAAGTTTTGTATTGATCACAGTCGTATGATTACAAACTAAAGCCCCAATCAGACTCAACACACGTACAATACTTCTCTTTGTAAGGAAAACAGTCTTGAGGCTATAATTCTAAAACACACGAATGATTCTATCAAAAAATGTTATTCGACTAAACCAGGACTATCAACTATATATATATATATATATATATATATACATTACAAGGTAACTATGAAAAGGAAATAAATCTTCAACAAGATTTGCTTCATAGTTATCTTCAAGTCCTTTCCATTAGCTCCAAGGAATACACATTCTTTATCTTGATCAACAACGTCTTCAAAAACATAAGCAACACTAACTTAGTCTGGAAGTACTAACCAACAGTAGTAACTAGCAGTACTTTCCATCCTTAGCATTGGTAACTTCTTTACTTCTGGCAGTAGTAACCACTTCAGCTCCATACAAATCACATGCATACAAACACACACATCACATTGATATGTCACCTCAACTGATTACATATGCCTGATTAAATTTTATATATTGTTTGTGGCTCAGATGTTGTACGAATTCGGTATAATGAGTACATCTCTACCGGTTATAAAGAATCCCAACATCATATATGAGTATTCGTCAGAATCCCCATCCATATGTTTTAGGGTGCCTTCATGTCCCGAGAAGAAGAGGCTCGTAGGATTGAACATAAGTTTCAAATATACAATATCATGCGATGATGACCCAACATGGTTTGTGAAAATCCGTACCAGCAATGGTGTTGATTATATGTACAACCCCATGTATTTGGTTACACTAAAGAAGGAGAAGTTGGTATATGGTTAAGCTTTTGGCCAATTGGAAGCAAGGTAGTCACGGGGGATGAAGTTAATGTGTCTATCGTAGTGATGAGTGGAATATTGAAGGTACACGAGTGTGGTGCAAGCCTTGTGTACACGGATGATGATGCAAGCCTTGTGTACACGGATGATGATGAAACCAGGGAAATTAACATGCCATGGGTAGAGACTCTTGGAGGGGATTTGTCTGCATTTCAACTAAGCACAGGAGCAAACTATCTTTGTCGGCGTGATTTCTTCAAGTTAATGGAGGTTGGTAGATTGACTCGAGGTTGGCTTAGTATTTTAGTCGGTCATACCATTGACGATAGAGGTATGTTATTATTGTCAAGCTAATCATTAGTGTTCACAATTGAATTTAAGCTCCAAATTTCTCAAGCTAATCATTAGTGTTCACACATTGTTACAGAGGTACGAGGATGGAGAAAGACCGGTCGACCTAATACATCATTTAACCCTTCACGAACAAAGTCATCACGCCGCCTATCACTTACAAAGTTGCGAGGCTTATCATTTGACCTATCACGATCAGAGTCGTCACACTCATCATCCAAACTATATTCGTCACACTCATTATCCAAACTATAATTTATATATGTATTTTATGAGAATATACAAATTAAGATGCATCCTATCTACTTTTAGCTTTTACATATTTGGTTGTTTTTTCTCATGATAATAGTTTCATTATTTTTCGTCCTTGTGATTTGGTGAAAGCTTTAAGTTTGTTTTATTACAAAATTATTTAGTGGTTCCATATGGTACTGTATTTAAAAAAATTATACAAACTAAATTAACTACCTCCTCCCTAATAGGGGTGGCAATTCTCGACGCGACATGAACCCGATACGAAGATAATGGGTTTGGGTTGAGTTTTCTGACCCGCCAATCCGTTAATTTCGATGGCCGTGTTGGGGTTAGCGTATGGGTTCATGGCTCAGCCCACCAACTCATTTATCTTTTTAATATTTTTTAAAATATTTTTTATATAGTAAAATTTTATTATGACTCTTGAGTTTACCTTTTCAATTTCAATTTATCGCCTAAACTCAGTAAATCGAATTTTATTTTGGTTGTATTTGAAGTTGTAAAGTATATTATATTTGACCTATTAACCCGTTTAATGGAGTTTGGAAGACTACTCTTAGTTGGTGATACCATTAATATTACAGGTATGGTCCTCTTGTCAAGCTAATTATGGGTGTTTTATTGGTTCGTGACTTTAGGTTCCGCATACCCCCACTGCACAAGTTAGGTTTTTCTACCGTAGCTCACCAAATCGACCCGTGTTTTTTATAACACTTTATAAAATAGCTAATATAATAATTATTTAAAATGATCCACCCTCGTCTACATATATATTTTAAAAATTGAATAATTTTATATTATTGACTCAGTAGTTGTAATTTGTAATCTTAAATATTTATTTTACATATATGTTTTAAAAACTGAATAACTTTATATTATTGACTTAGTAGTTGTAATCTTAAATACTTAGTTTTTCAAAGATAAAAAACTTAAACAGATCGATAATAATTAATATTGTATAAGGGGGGGATAGAAGACTAAGACTTTTCATCCCTTTTGAATATTCAACAATACTCTATTAATTAGAATATACAAGAAAAAACTACGCTTAGTTGTAATTTGTAATCTATTAGAAGACAAAAAGATTTGTTTTCATTAGTTTACCATAAGAATATTCGGTTTGTACTTATTGCTTCATTGGCGGGCAGGGTCAACGGACGTTATTATCGATATTAAATTCGACAATATTTATATTTATAAATTTGAACATTCATATTAATGATGATGCTCGCTTCATTTCTTTGGATATCACATCCTTTCACAAATTCATTCGAATCTTAATTCAATGGCTTCCACTTCTTCCTTAGCCATCATTCCGACGGCTAACTATGACATTTTCCTAAGCTTCAGAGGCGAAGATACTCGTCATAATTTTACAGATCATCTGTACGAAACATTAACCAATGCAGGAATCCGCACTTTCAGAGATAATGAAGACATCAGTAGGGGTGATGATCTAAAACCGGAAATTGAGAGTGCAATCAAAGGTTCCAAGGGCTCGATAATTGTATTGTCTAAGAACTATGCAACTTCTACATGGTGCCTTGATGAGTTGTGGTTGATCCTTGAGCAAAGGAGTAAGTTCGATCATTTTGTTCTACCCATTTTTTATGATGTCGATCCCTCTGATGTTAGGAATCAAGACCAGACTTTCAAAATAGAAGTCAAAACCTCTTCGAAGTGGACAGATGATAACGTAAAACGATGGAGAGAAGCTCTTACAAAGGTTGCTGACTTGAAGGGCGGGATATTATCAGGGTATGTTTTTCTATCAAACTTCCAAAATAGAAGTTAAAACCTCTGTAATTATTGTTGAAATATACTTTAGTTGATTAACAACTATTTTAACTTATGAAATATATATTAGTTTGACTCTTAAAATTCGAGTTGAATGAGTTTGTCTTCCATTTTAATATTTCGATAAAGTATTGCTAGAAAATTTGATCTCTCTTTTATGTATAATAAGCCAAGCTAAGGTATGTTTGTTAGTTGGTAGCTTTATAAAATCTGAGACTCACAACTTATTCGGTATGCTATACATGCATTTTGATGATGGCTTACTGATATATAAGTTGACTTATTCAGTAAGTTTAAGGGGAAGCTTTATACAGAAAGTCAAGTTTTTCCTTATTTGTCACTCTCAATTAAAAGTCAAGTTTCTTCCATTTATAAGAAAACCTTCCTAAACAAAAAACTAGCTTTTCACTCTATATAGACAAATTGTACAAACAAGCTTACACATACAACACTTAATGGAAAACCAACCAAACAATTAACCCAAAGTGAATTGAAGCAATAGAAATTTGGGCTTGACTCGGACTTGAATAAACTGTTTCCATAATTGCATTCGACTTTCGAGCTTAAGATATAATACATAAAACCCTCCCAAGATCATCACAACAGTCGTAACTTTTTCCCTTTGCACTTCAATCTACTGTTGTTGTAATACCCCGTAAATTTTAAGAAACTAGTAAACAATTGTGTTTTATTTAAGCTGATAACTTTATAAGACTAGAGGGGCTACTTTTGTCATGAATGAAAAGTTTGAAGTTGTTGGAGATAATTCCTAATCTTCTTTTAAGTCGTGGCCTAATGATAAGTTAATTAGGGTTTGATTTATTTTTTCCATTTAGCCAATCACTTGGAGACATGCATAGAGAAGAAAAATATATATATATATATATATATATATATGCATTTAAATTTGGAATTGAGTTTGGCATCGAGTTTTAAAAGTGCTTATTGACTTATTGGCTTTTTCAAGAAATGGAGTTTTCAAGAAGTCACAAATGATTTATTGCTACAAACCCTTCTCAAAAAGTTGATAAGCTAAGCCAAACATCATAACTTATTGACTTATTGCTACAAACCCTTATCAAAAAGTGGATAAGCTTATCCAAACATTTTTTTAAAAACTTCTCCTATCGCTATAAATTAATAAGCATTTTTTGCTCAAAAACACTTTTGGACCCAAAAAACAATCCCGAACACCCTTTTAATAAAACTAGAGGAACTATAACTTGAAAGATAATTGGGGATAAACCCATGCAACCAAATTGGCGGCAGTGGTTGTAAAACCATAGTAGGATTTTATAATATTTTTATCCCATTGTTTTGGCCACTAAATTCGTGAAAGGAAAAAAAAAACAAGAGAGAAGTATTGTGAAATCCTTGGTGTTTCAAGTAGCGATATTCTTTAGATGGAAGTTGGGTTCATATTGGAAGTTAATCGTGATTAGAGACCTCATTGCAGATTTTTTTGGAGTTTTTTGGCGGTCTTTAGAAAGTAATTAAGGTACGGATTCCTTCTGTAACATCTCGCCTACCTCGATAACAATATTGTTCGCTTTGCCCTTGGATTTAACCAACGTGTAGCGCACGGATTTGTTTCTGACGACCTAGTGAGAAACTTCCCAGGGGGTCACCCATCCTGGGACTACTCCCACCCTAACACGCTTAACCTCAAAGTTCCCAGAACTTGACGTGCTTGTGGCCCCAAACACACGTTGTTGTTAGGAAGACCAAGATATATTACTTATAACACCCAACATCACTCTTGTCCACGACCGATATGGAATATGGCTAAGATGTTACAGTTGTTCTGCTTAATTTACTAGTTCCTCTTATTTCAATATTCTAAACATACTAGTATTCTAGCAATATAAACTAAATAATTAATGGAAACAATAAAAAAGATTGATGTCAACGCAACACCTTTAATTCACAAAATTGTCTTAAAACCAAATTTAAACATCTATATATAAAAAAGAGTAACTTTGGCTGTCATGTGTGGTCGTCTGGTGAGTCGGTTTCAGGATTTTCCTGCCTAAACATGTATCTGGACGCATTTTACATTTTTGGTTCATTTAAGCTTATCCTATTTATCCGCTACTTTTTAGTTATTTATTTTTACTTTTAATCTTCTATCTCCCATATAATTATTTATTTATTTAATTTTAATCCCTTAATTTTTCATTTTAATTTTACACCTTTATCATATAATGAAATAATCGTATATTATGAACTAAAATGCATTAAAATTACATTTTTTTTTACAATTTATATAACTATAATTGCCGCATCAATACCTTCGAAATAAATCCAATATTGCATATTATTATATTTAATCTTATTATTAATTATTAAGAATATATATAAGAAATAATATATTTCACATTTTTTAACGTTTTTACTTTTTATTTTTTACCCTTATCACATTAAGAATACAGAATAATTGATTAACTAAAAGACGTTTATTATTTTTTATGTAAATTATACTAATATAATTACATATTTGAGAACGTTTGCGCATATGTACGTGCCGCATTGCGCGAATTTATAACCTACTATTTAATATATTGGTAGATTGTATGATCTAGAATTAATTGATCAATTATTTCATTCACCAGAAGTGGGTATAAATATACATATACCTCCTTATCTAAAGGCTAAAGGATAAGGACAAGCTTATCTAGAGGGTTAGATAATTTACAGATAATTCAATTTAAGTATGTGTAATGTAGTTGTCTGATATATTTTACTTCATGTTTGGAATATGTAATTATTCTAACATGCATTATCTTCATTCTCTGATCATGGAAATGACTTGATTATTTGAACTTAATTTATTTTCATTAGAACTTATGAAACAAGCCTTACATGCTATCTACTGGACTTGCTTACTTACCTTGTTCATTTCCAGGTCTGAAGTAGATTTTTTGAAGAAAATCGTCGATGATATTTATTATAAAGTTGCCCGCAAAATAGTTAATCTTCCACGTAATCTAATAGGGATGAATGCTCGAGATGAAGAGATTAATTCATGGTTAGAGAAAACAGACATCCAAGTTTTAGCAATTTGTGGCATGGGAGGAAGTGGCAAGACGACTCTGGCTGATTACATTGTCTCTTCAAATTTGCAACATTTTGAAATCACTAGTGTTGTCAAATTGGGTGCTAGTGGTACATGTCATAAACAGGATAATATGTTTGAGCTATTCGAAAAATTTTCTGAAGATCTTTTACGAGGGAGGAAGGGAAAAGTGATGCGTAGGTATATGATTTATCGTGTCTTAGAAATGAAAAAGACACTTATTGTTTTTGATGATATTGATGACCCAAGCCAGTTGGATTTGTTTCTTGGAACCACGAAGATAAATGAACGAAGCAAGATTATAATAACAACCAGGAAAACAAATACACATAATTGGTTCAGTTTTAGATCTTGGAGTTGCCAAGAGTACACTATGCCGTTATTGGACAATGATGAATCATTAAAGCTTTTAAGTCTTCATGCCTTCGAACTGGAAACTCCTATGAGAGGTTACGAGGAGCTTGCAAAAGAGGTGCTAGAGTATTGTGGAGGAAACCCACTTGCTCTTGAAGTTATGGGTTCCTCTCTAAAAGAGGTTATCAACATCGAATTTTGGAGAAGTACGCTCGATGTGTTGAAAGGAAACATGAGTTTTGGAATTCAGTGTGTACTAAAAAGAAGCTACGACTCCTTACCAAATAAAAATAACAAAGAGTTATTTTTGCATATTGCTTGCTTTTTTGTTGGTGAAGACAAGGATTACGTGGAAAAGATACTGGAGCACGATTATTATGCATTATCCGGGATCAAAGTCTTGACCAATAGATGTCTTCTTTCTGTGTCACCAAACAACAAAGTGATGATGCATCAATTAATTCAAGAGATGGGGAGAAGCATAGTACTCCAAGAATCAAACATCCCTGCAAAACGAAGTAGAGTTTGGCTTAGTAGTGATTCTTATAAGATAATGCGCAAAGGAGAGGTAACATGTTTCTAATGTTGATGTATAATTAAACTTATTTTCCCTTTAATTTAGCACCTACCTATGGTTTCCTCTTTTTTCTAATTAGGGTTCAGAAACAATGGAAGGACTCGTACTTGACATGCAACTTTTGTGGAATGATCGGCATGAAAGCGAGGTAAATTGAGGAAGGATGGTGCCTCAAAGTAAACTCATCTTCATACAATTGCGAAGATTTTCTTTGCATATCATGCTTTTTAGATTTCAAAAGCTATACACACACACACTGAGGAACACCCTCGGAGCCCTTCATCTAGACCGTATGCACTTTTGCATAGAAGTAATTTGTAATATGCACACGTGCATAAAAATCTACAAACAATTTAATTTACTTATGTGCACAAGTGCATACAGTTCGGGCGATAGGCAAGGAGAATATTCCTTGGTTTTCATTTTTTTATTTGAGGTTTTTCCTTGAACCTCCCTATACACACACACATGAATATGATGAGATTTGCTCCAAAAGCACCCTAAATATCGTGGTCTCACGCACCTTAAGGAAAATTTATACTTCTTAATGTTTATGTGTCTTTTAGCAACTTGATTTATTGTGAGGATGTACGTGTATGGTACATGATATCATGATTCTATAGTTCTAGATAGTTAAGGACAACATCATAGGAGGACATATTTACACATATGAGAAATGCTTGTTTGTGTGCTTATATACATACACAAAACTAGAAACCACACGAATACCAGAGGTAAGATTTAGTTTATATTTGTAGTCTAATTTCTAGATTATTATCCATCAATTGGAGTTTTGGTAGGAGTTAGGGTTTTGTAAGGAGTTCATGGAGACACATGTCTGTGGTAACAAACTAGGAGTGGGGATTTTAGTTAACCAAGATGGGAGAATGGATCTTGAGACATATGGCTATGTTTACTTGTGGAAAAGTGTTTTCATTTTCATAGAAAACGTTTTCAGAAAATGGAGTTGAGTTTTCATTTTCAGTTTTCTATCAAAATTTTAGAAAACCTGTTTACTTGGAATGATGGAGTTTTCATTTTCCATTTTTAGAAAATTAGAAAACTTGTTTAGTTAAGTATTTTCCATCACTTTTCATTTTTCATTTTTTCAATCCTTGGCGGTGGTGGGGGTGGGGGCCTCGGCGGCGACGGCGGTGGCGGCAGTAGCCATGGCGGTGGTGGCGGTGGACTCAGCACCGACGCCGGTGGCGGCAGCGGTGGCCTCGACGACGACTCGAAGGAGACGACGGCGGTGGCGGTGGAAGCCATGGCGGTGGCGGCGATGGCCTCGACGGCGACGACGATGGCCTCGACGATGATGGCGGTGGTGGCGATGGTCTCGACTGCGACGACGGTGGCCTCGGCAGCGACGGCGGTGGGGGCGGTGGCCTCGGCGGCGACGATGGTGTTGGCGGTGGCCTCAGCGGCGATGGTGGCGGCAACGGAGTTGCGGTGGAGATGGTGGCGGCGGCAGGGTTGCAGTGGCGACGATGGGGGTGGCGGTGGTGACAGTAACGGTGGTGGTGGCGGTGGTGGCAGCGGTGGTGGCAGTGGTGGTGGGAGGGTGGTCGCGGTGGTGGCAGCGGTGGTGGGAGGGTGGTCGCGGCGGCAACGGTGGTCGAGGCGATGGTGGTCGCGACAACGAGAAGGGGACGGTGGTCGCGACGGCGGCGGGGTTGCGGTGGCGACGATGGGGGTGGCGGTGGTGACAGTAACGGTGGTGGCGACGGTGGGGCGGTGGTGGCGACGGTGTTGGGAGGGTGGTTGCAGCGGCGGCGGTGGTCGAGGCAGCGGGGGTCGAGGCGGCGATGGTCGAGGCGACGGTGGTCGTGACGACGAGAAGGGGACGGTGGTCGCGACAGCGGCGGCGGTTGTGGTGACTGGCAGCGGCGGGGGTGGCGGGGGCGGTGGCGGTGGCCGGTGACGAGAAGGAGACGACAATTGAAAGTGAAAATGAAAAATGGAAAATTAAAATGAGAATTGGAAAACTATAAAAAGTAGTTTTCTAATTCAAGTGTAAATTTTGAAAAAGAAAATTTTGTTTTCTTTGAAAAAAAAATTCTAAATTGAAGGAGTAAACAAGTTTTTTTATTTTCATTTTTTGTGGAAAATTTTTCTAGAAAGCAGGAAATTTTTTCAGAAGTAAACATAGCCTAGCATTTGAGTAGATAACTAATCAATGAGCTTACTCACCCTCTTCCATGCTAACTTTGCAGTCCTCAAATCTTAGGACAGATTCACTCACAAAAATGGATAACCTAAAATTGCTACGGCTAAATGAAGCGCATCTCATTGGATCCTACAGAGATGTCTCACAAGATTTAAGATGGTTATGTTGGCGCGGATTCCATCTAACAACCATACCTTTTGGCTTATTCCAAGGAAACTTAGTCGCTATAGACATGAGACATAGCAACTTGGAAGTATTTGAACCGCCCATTGTAAGAAATTGACATCCCTTTTCTACTAATTACTTCTCGTTTATTATTCTCAGTATTTTGTGGTCTATATGTGGATTTACAGTCTTCCAAATAAGTCTTGTCACTTTTGCAACAGGTTCTTCAATCACTCAAGACTCTAAATCTTCAAGGCTCGCAGTCTCTCTCTGAAATACGCAATATCTATCGACTCCCTAGTCTTGAGACTTTGATTCTTTGTCACTGTTATGAATTGGTTCACTTTTGTGAAAGTATTGGAGACCTTAAGAATCTTTCTCTATTGAACATGATAGGGTGTAAAAGCCTCCCCCGAGTAGTTGTGTCCAATAGAAGTCTAGAAGCTTCAACTTCTAGTGGAGGAAATTCACAACAAACATCCTTCTCTTTGCCACACTCACTAATATGGTTATCCCTCAGAAGTTGTAACCTTGAGTGTACCGAGTATTTTCCTCTGAGTTTCAAAGTGCAACCCAAATTGCAGTACCTGGATTTAGGTGGAGGTTGGTTTGAAAGCTTGCCTGAGTACAATCATCTTGAAAACCTTAGAGTCCTTGACTTAACTTCGTGTCGTAAGCTTAAATGGATTCTATGTCTCCCAAGTGCACTTGCAGAATTGTATGTATATTTTTGTTATTCCCTAGAAAGAATAACTTTCGAATCACATCAGTTCACATTGCAAGAGTTTGGCTATCAAGGTTGTATTAAATTGTCTGAAATTGAAGGGTTTATTAAATTGGTGCCGATAGCCAAACTGGATGCAACTGATTTGGGACACATGGAGTGGCTAAAAGAATATCAAAATCATGTGGTGTCGTTGGTTGGTGATGAGGAGTTGATCACTATTGGCCGAAGCAAGAGGATCCAGGTTCATTGTTTTTTCTTATTTAGATGTATAGGCACCACAAGCACATAGACCTACATGTCACTAACTAACTATATATATATATATATGCATGTTCATACAAGAACCAACCCCATTTGCAAGAACAAAGGAACTTATTCTGAACCACACATATTGATGTGTTCATATTAAAAAATCATATATTATTCAGTGGTGGGACCCATGATTCATATATGATCTTTTAATATGTAGGACCCACATGGGCCCACATCATATGTTATTGTGGTTGGTTCCTTTGTTCCTACAAAATACATTGGTTCTTGTTTGAACCTAATCCTATATATATACACACACACATACATACCTATATGATTGATTCATGAACTTTATATATTGTTTGTGGCACAGATGTTGTATGAACTAGGTATAATGAGCACATCTTTGCCAGACATACGAGATCCAAACATAACTCTTGAGTACATATCAGAATCACAATCTTTGTCATTTGAGGTGCCTCCATGTCCCGAGAATAAAAGGCTCATAGGACTGAATGTAGGTTTCAGATATACAATATCAGGTAAGGAATGGACATGGTTCGCTAAAATCAACACGACCAATGATGTTGATTATATGTACAACCCCCATCTCTTTGGCGACCCTGGAGCAGGAAACGTTGGTATATGGTTAAGCTTTTGGCCAATTGGAAGCAAGTTAAGCATTAAAGATAAAGTTAATGTGTCTATCATTGTGATGAGTGGAGTGTTGGAGGTACAAGAGTGTGGTGCAAGCCTTGTGTACGTGGATGATGATGAAACCTTGGAAAATAACACACAGTGGGATTTGTCGGCATTTCAACTAACAACAGGAGCATTTTATCTTTGTCGACGTGATCTTTTCATGTTAATGGAGGTTGGCAGATTGACTCCAGGATGGCTCAGTATATTAGTTGGTGACAACATTGATGATACAGGTATGTTATTCTTATTAGCCTAAACTGCAGGTGTTTCCAATTGAAATTATGCCAAATGTTGAGAAAGTTCCTAATATCATATCACATATTGTTACAGAGGTACGAGGATGGAGAAAGACTGGTCGACCTTATCTGTTAGACCCATCACTTATGGAATTTTCAGACCCATCACTTACAGAGTTGTCATACCCGTCACGTAGAGAGTTACAACCCTCATGTCGTAGAGTCTTTCAAGGACTATTATCAACAAAGTTGTCAGAGTTATCTTTTACAAAGTCGAAACAAGATTAGATGCATATTCAATGCTTCTGAGACACTTATTATGCTATGTAATATATTTTGTTTTGCATGAATTGGTTACAAAAATAAGAGATGTAGGTCTATACGTGTGTGTGTGTGTATATACATATATATACTAGTTTCTAATCTGTGTGTGCGATGCAGCATGATGAATATGATTCTGAAACCGTAAACGGTAAACTCAAGCCATCACTTTTGTTTCGTTCTATATCCGACACATCTCGATTTTTTTTGGTTCATTGTGACTTTGAATTACAAATCAATTGATATGTAAACTGAAGGTTCACATAGTCGATTAACCAAAGATTTGGTAAAAAGAAAAATATACTGAAATGGTTAAAATTGTTTGAAAAACTTCACTAGAAAATAGACGACTTCCATCAATGGAATTTCTTGTCGGTAATTCATCGGTAAAAGTGGGTTCCACTGTTGAAGTCGGATTGAAATCCATAGGAAAATGCATCCTCTATCGATAATCAACGACCTCTGTTTCCAACAGATTTGGTCACCAATGGATCACCGACAATCACAATGACTGACAAATAACTAACATCCATTATTAACCACAAGGCTGTGGCGTACTGGTTAAGACTTGTGGGGGAAGTGGCTAGTTAACCCTTCTACCCCAGGTTCGAATCCAGACGCTTCCAGATTGTGGCCACTGGGGATTAACTCAGGGCAGCATGCTTTAGCTGTCGTTGAACCTTGCCGGGATTAGTCGGGGCAAAGCCTCGGATACCCTTCCAAAAAAAACTAACATCCATTATTACCGACGAATCACCGAAGGCCATTACTGAAGGATCACTAAAGACCAAAAGCTCAAAATAAAACAATAAACAACTAATTACCAAAATCTATCAATAATGTGTTCTTTTAAAAATTGAAAAGTTAAAATTTCCTATACAATAACATGCCGAAAATTTCAAGATATACTATAAAATTAAAACATAATATGCTTTTACCATAAATCCCAAATACAATAAATCATGATACTAGGGAAAAAGAGGGAGTAAAGTACGTTACCTTTTGATGCAATTTGCTCTTCCCCTTTTTGTTATATACCCTTAAATGGGTATTGAGCAAATTGCATCAAAAGGTAACGTACTTTACTCTAGTTTCTATTTTGGGGAATGTACTTTTAAAATACCCATTTAAGGGTATATAACAAAACTTTACAACCAAAAAGGGGAACCACTTACCAATATAGTAAGTCCCTATAGATTTTTCAATAATTATATTATTTTAAAAATTATAAATAAGCATCAATATTGCCGTGTCTTTAAATAATTTTTGTGTCATCAAAAAGAAGTTTCATATAAATAATGTTTACCACGTCCTCTAAATCTCAATCCATTCATCTCTCATTAATATCTTTTTTTTTAGTTTTGTTTTATTTTTCTTAAAAAATGTTCTTTCCCTTTAAGCCTTACACAAATAATCTCTCCTCAACAACCATTGTTTTTCATTTCTCCAAAACCCCGTTATTTTTATTTCTCAAATAATCTCTCCTCAACAACCATTGTTTTTTTTGTTCTATTTCAATAAAAATGAAGACAAAGAGATGGTGAAGAACTTCAACGTATCAAACGTACAAAATTGCAAACTTGGTTTTTTTGGAGCAAACTAACAAAATCGGAAACAAAATTTTTTAAGAATTTTTTTAAGGAGGATAAACTAAACTAAAAAAACGATAATCGTAGAAGAGAGACGGATTAAGACTTTGAGTAGGTGATAAACATTATTTATATGAAATTTCTTTGGATGACATGAAAATTATTTAAGAGACATAATAATATTAATGCTTATTTATAATTTTTAAAATAATATAATTTTTGAAAAATCAATAGGGACTTGCTATATTGGTAAGTGGTTCCCCTTTTTGGTTGTAAAGTTTTGTTATATACCCTTAAATGGATATTTTAAATGTACATTCACCAAAACAGAAGTTAGAGTAAAGTATGTTACCTTTTAACGCAATTTGGCCTTAATTTTACCACAATCTCATCTAATTTATGAAAATTGGTGACTCGTGAAAATTGAAACTATAAAAACCAAACTTATAAAAAACTAATATCCAAATAAAATTGTATATTAGATTTTATATTATAAACAAGAGCAAAAGTACAGTTTAATTTACTAAGTTTTTTAACCAAAAACTATTTTAAAATTTTAACGAAGCTTGTCTAGCCCAGTGGTAGAGGTAACATCCTGGCGGAGAGGGGGAGTCGGTGTATGGTATCCCTGACTAACCGGGTTCGGAACCACGAGGCAGCAAGTGGAGTTACGTAGGTTCCAGGCCGGTTTGAGACCGACGCGGATTAGTCGGGTGCCCAAATGGATCTCGGGTATAGCGGAAACGTGTGTGTTAGTTTATCCACTGTTCAGAAAAAAACTATTTTAAAATTTTGATTTATAGTTGATAGTTGAGTAAATTACGTTTTGCTTATTACGCTATGTTAAAAAAATGCAACTTCTGTCCTTCTGGTTTAAAAGTTATCATTTTTTTTTCTTTCCCTTATGCTTTGGAACTTATTGTCATTTTTATTGTTGCGATTTGTAAGTTGTAACTTAATGTTATTTTCGTTAAAACCACGTGAATGAAAATCATATATATTCATCTACAAGCTACATGAACAAAAGTCACAATTTGCTCAAAACATGTTTGGGATTGCGTTTCAAAAGTGCTTATTGACTTATTGGCTTTTCAAAAAGCCAATAAGTTAAAAATAATGTTTGGGTATTTAAGAAGCACTTTTCAAAAGTGCTTTTTGATATAAAGGGAAAAGCTATTTTTGAAAAGCATATTTTTGAAAAGCATGGAGAGTGGTGCTTTTTGATTTGGCTTTTGACTTTTGGCTTCTCCCTCTCACATAAATTTACTTATTTAACCCAAACATTTTTTAACTTATTGACTTATTGACTTTTATCATAAAAAAACTAATCCAAACATTTTTTTAAAAACTCCTTTTACCATCACCAAAAGCCAATAAACACTTTTAACCAAAAGCACTTTTGGAGTTCAAAAACAAATACGTTTGAAAAGTCAAGATAATAGAAATAATATAGGATAACCACCTGGAATATTAACCTTGTGGGTTTATATGGGTAGGTCGCAAGTCGCAACGAACTCGATAACAACATTATTGTTGTTTTCACGAGTTTTTCAAACCTTTCAATTTTGGGTGAATTTGGATTGTTTTTTGTGTGTGGATAAATTACATATTTAGTCCCTGTGGTTTATACCTTATTGCACTGTTAGCCTCTATTTTGAAATAATTATAGAAAAGGTATTCGTAGTGTACATTATATTAATTGCACTGTTGGTCCATGTGGTTTACACTAAATTGTGTAAACCACATGGACCTTTTTATAATATTTTAAAATAGAGACCAACAATGCAATAGAATGTAAACCACTTATATTTAAGGGGTTTGCTATTTGGACCCCCCCCCCCCTTTCACATAAATATAGTGAATCTCATCACTGGGACCCACCTGTATACTCACATCACCTGCTTTCATCATCTCTCATCCCCTTATAAGGGGGTGCAAATAGAATTCACCATATTTAATTTACCCCCTTTTATTTTATCAACTGTTGTTTATTTTTTATTTTTTTTATCCATTGTTGTTTAAACAATTTATGTGGGCCCATGAGCATCTTATCTATACTATATATTAAAGAGAATAACTCAGTTTGACAGTTTTTTTGTTCAACAATTACTTTACACATTTACACTTTATACCCTCATAGTTAGTTATTAAATCTTATTTTAGTCATTTACTTTTTCATTTTCTATTTTAAACCCTTATTATATAATCTAACTAATCATATATTATGAACTAAAATTTATATTAAAATTACGTTTTTTTAACAAATTATACCTGTTGGGAATCGTAGGCTACAAAACATGCACAGCGGAAAAGAATTGTCCGATTCCCAATCGAGGATCCAATCCTAAACTCATACAGACACAAAAGAGGGTTACGAAAAATTACCTCGTTGTTGGTTTACGCGAACGAAACTGGACTGCTGGTGGAGAATACACCACTACTGCACCACCGTGAGATCGGCTGCTACACCACCTCGGGTTCTTCCTTGAAATCGATGGAGAGAGAGGGGGGAGGGTTTTTGGTTTTTCTCTGGGGTTTCTTTTCAGTTAAGATTGATCGAATGAATAAACTGACTAGGGTTTGCTATATTTATAAAATTAAATATGGCAGTACCCAATAAAGAAAGCCCCTTTGATTAAAAAGACCCATTAAGCTTATTTAATCAAACTCAAACTCTTTATTTAATTAATAAACTATTAATTAAATAACTTAACCCTTTAATTAATTAATTAACTATCAATTAATCCAATATTCCAACTGATATTTTATATAACTAAATAATAAATAACTATTTATTATTTATTTCTCACTCAATAATTAATTTGTACTAATTAATTATTCCATCAAACCACTTGATCTCTAATTGGGTGTGTAGCAGTGTGACCCACTAGTGTCTTATAACATTGGACACGGTAAACCTTGTTACTATCTTGCACATAATCCTAACAGACTCCCACTTGTGCCAGACTAGTAACTGTACTGTTACCATTAGCCTAAGGAGGTCCCTAGCCAGACACTTAGGTTAACCAGGTTATAAGATCTCTTATATCCAGAGATACAATTCACGCTTGAATTTGTACACAGGTTCATTCCTTTTGCGCACGATATTTCTAAAGTGATTTAAGACATGGAGTGGAGGATTCATTTCTTAAAATCAAGTATTTCTTGACTCTGATTTTGATTGCCTGCAGTAACGGATATTACTAAATAACACCTGTTATTCTATCCGAGCGTGGCCACGCGTTTTCTGCCAATCTTAATCGTCAAGGGGCCCGGAAATATCTCTCTTTTGAAAGAGGTGCAAATCCCTTCTTGACTACTTGCATTTGGATCCACGACTTCCGCTGCATCTAGTCACGTCCCGTATGGCCGCCCAGTTACGGTGCAGCGTTAGTACGTGCTAATACAGTAGTCCTCGCATTCCCAAACCAAGTATCTCAGGTCTAAGGACAACCTATCAAGTCAGTGCTTATGACTGAGGCTCCATGAAGCAGACTTGATTACTGGTCACTTCCAATACCCAAACACTCTGATGAGTATCTATAAATACTTGGTCACATCACTTGTGCTTTTATTCTCTACTTTGAATAAATCATCAAGTATTTATAATAGCGTTAAACTTCCTATTGAAATTCCCATTTCAATAAGTGGCTACGGAAATTTAGATTTCATACAAAACTTTGTAAAATCATGGATACGTTAAATATGCGAAAAATAGTTAATTTAGAACAATCATGAAAAAAAACCTCCATTTATTTCCAACACACTGTGAAATAAAAACTTTACATGATTACATTGTTTCTAAATTAGACTATAGTAATAATTAATAAACTAAGAACTAGCTACTGGCTTCCAGGTACTGCATCCCAATGGAATTCGCATGTGCCTCATGCTTTACCCTTGCTAGTGGCTTTGTCAGCAGATCTGCGACATTGTCTTCTGTTGGAATCTTGCATATTCTCACATCTCCTCTTCCAATGATCTCTCGGATGAGGTGATACTTTCTGAGCACATGTCTTGACTTGTGATGCTCTCTAGGTTCCTTTGCTTGCGCCACGGCTCCCGAGTTATCACAGAATATATCGATCGGTCTCGAGATATTGGCAACCACTCTGAGATCCGATAGAAAATTCCTTAGCCAGACAGCTTCCTTTGCCGCATCAGATGCTGCAATGTACTCTGCTTCTGTAGTTGAATCTGCAATCGTGTCCTTCTTCGAGCTCTTCCATGAGATCGCACCTCCGTTTAGGGTAAAGACGTACCCTGACTGTGACCTGAAGTCATCTCTGTCGGTCTGGAAACTAGCGTCAGAATATCCGGTGACACTAATTTCATCCTCAGAACCTCCAAAGACCAAGAACATTTCTTTCGTTCTTCTCAGATATTTTAGAATGTTCTTGACAGCCACCCAATGGGGTTCACCCGGATTCTGTTGGTATCTGCTCGTAACACTTACTGAGTAAGCAACATCGGGCCTAGTACACAGCATGGCATACATAATCGATCCAATTGCAGAAGCATATGGGACCGATTTCATCTTGTCCTGATCTTGACTAGAAACAGGACACTGTGTTTTACTTAACACTATGCCATGTTGCATCGGGATAAATCCTTTCTTGGATTCATCCATCCTGAATTTCTTCAGGATTTTATCGATATACGTACTTTGGCTAAGCCCGATAAGCCGCTTAGATCTATTTCTGTAGATCTTTATACCGAGTATATAAGCGGCTTCTCCAAGGTCTTTCATCTGGAAACATTTGCTTAACCAACTCTTAACACTCTGTAAAGTTGGTACATCGTTTCCTATGAGTAGAATGTCATCTACGTATAAGACCAAGAAGGTTACTATGCTCCCACTGAACTTAGTGTAGACACACGGCTCGAACTCACTTTTGGTAAAACCAAACTCTTTGATTCGCTCATCAAAGTGTAAGTTCCAGCTTCGAGATGCTTGCTTCAATCCATAAATGGATTTTAGCAGCTTACACACCTTATTAGGATTCTTAGGATCTTCAAACCCCTCTAGTTGTTCCATATAGACGTCTTCTGTTAACTTTCCGTTCAGAAAGGCTGTCTTGACGTCCATTTGCCAAATCTCGTAGTTAAAATACGCTGAAATGGCCATAAGAATCCTAATTGACTTTAACATGGCCACTGGTGAAAAGGTTTCATCATAGTCAATACCATGAGTTTGCGTGAATCCTTTTGCGACCAGTCTGGCTTTGAAGGTGTGTACGTTCCCATCCATGTCGGTTTTCTTCTTGAAAACCCATTTGCGTCCAACAGCCTTACAGTGTTGTGGCAAATCAATCAACTCCCAAACTTGGTTGTCGTACATGGATTGCATCTCGGCCTTCATGGCTTCCTGCCATTGTCCAGACTCACTGCCTGACACAGCTTCTCCATAGGATGTTGGTTCATTTAAATCTCCGCTATCTTGAGAGACTAGGAACCCAAGATACCTATCTGGTTCTTGTCTTACCCTGCTGGATCTGCGAAGGTCCTGTGTTTGCACTTCCTCAATCGGCTCTGATTGAGGTTCAACATTGTTATGTTGAATTTCTGGCTCAACAACTAGTGTAGTGTTTTCTTCGTCTACTACCTGTAGATCTACATCCTTTCTGGTGTTTTCTAGACTGAGAAACTTTTCTTCCAGAAATTTTCCATTTCGAGCAACAAAAACTTTGTTCTCTTCAGGGTTGTAGAAATAATATCCCACGGTGGTCTTGGGATATCCAACGAAGAAACACTTGTCGGATTTGGGTTTGAGTTTTTCTGAGGTGGGTCGTTTGACGTAAACCTCACAACCCCAAATTTTCAGAAAAGATATGTTGGGTTTCTTACCCTTCCATAACTCGTATGGAGTCTTTTCTACCGACTTTGTTGGCGCTCTGTTCAGTATGTGTGCCGCTGTTTCGAGCGCATGTCCCCAGAATGATATTGGCAGCGAAGAATGACACATCATCGTTCGTACCATGTCAAGCAAAGTACGATTTCTCCTTTCTGATACACCGTTCATCTGAGGTGTATACGGAGGTGTAAGTTGGGATACAATCCCACACTCCATTAGATGATTGTCAAACTCGTCACTTAGATATTCGCCACCACGATCTGACCGTAAGAACTTGATCCTCTTGTCAAGTAGATTCTGTACTTCATTCTGATATTCCTTGAATTTCTCAAAGGTTTCAGATTTATGTCTCATCAGGTAGACATAACCATACCTACTGAAGTCGTCAGTAAAGGTAATGAAGTACCGGTATCCTCCTCTTGCCACATGACTGAAAGGTCCACATACATCTGTGTGGATTATTTCAAGCAAGTCAGTAGCCCTTTCATTTTCATTGTTGAAAGGTTGCTTTGTCATTTTGCCAGATAAACAAGACTCGCAATTATCAAAAGGTTTATAATCGAAGTTACCAAGAAAGCCTCCTTTGAGGAGTAGTTCAACGCGTTTCTTGTTTATGTGGCCTAAACGACAATGCCAGAGGTAAGTTTGATCCTCAATATCCTTGGATCGTTTACTTATATGATAGATTTCACTACTGTTGTCTTGTAGATTTACTGTGTATAGACCATTTACGGGTGTAGCTTTAAAATAGAAAATATTATCTTTAAAGACTGAAATCATTTTATAATCATATTTATAATAAAATCCTTGGTCTACTAATAAATCAAAAGACAAAACATTCTTAATCATATTTGGAATATAATAACAATTATCCAGTTCCAAAACTAGACCCGAGGGTAAACTAAGACTATAAGATCCCACAGCTTCAGCAATCAACGGAGTGCCTTCGCCAACTCGTAGGTTCGAACGGTCCTTCCTCAGAGTCTTTCTTCTAGTGAATCCCTGTAAATGATTACAAATGTGGTTACCACTGCCTGTATCAATTACCCATGATTCATAAGAAGTGATTAAGCAATCTATCATAAAGATACCTGGAGCATCGGGTAAACCGATCTCTATCTGGTCGATATTCATTGAGTGCTCGCAAATATCCTCGCTGCCTCACTCTGGGCAACTCAGATCTCCCAGCTCATCAATTATATCAGTGTCCATGAGGTTTGCAGGTTCGGGTACTGGCTCTAGACTGGCCAGAATATCTTCATGAACTTTATCCACGTCGTTCTTCGGTTCCTTCATGTAGGCACTAGCTGTGTCCTGAACTTCCTTTGTGAGGGAGAACCACATGAGATACACTAACTCTTCCTGAGTCATCTTGTACCCCAGACGTGATAAACATTTAAAAAGCCTTCTCATTTCAATAAGATGGTTTTTAACTGACTGACCCTTTTGCAGCTTCAGGGAGAGAATCTTTTGCATGATCAAAAGCTTGCCCGTATGCTTGTAGAAACCTAACTGGTTCTCTACATTTCTCACAACCTCGTGACAAAATTTCACTCTTAAGTCTCCCGTGAACTCGGGCGACATAGAGAAAACTAGAATGGACATTACATCCGATTCATCTGCCATGAATCTGAAATATTCAGCAAATTCCTCTTCAGGGGCATTGCTTTTAGGTCGTGACATGGGCTTATTGATCACATAAAGCTTACCCTGGGCACTCAAAACATTCTGTAAGTGTAACTTCCAAACTGGAAAGTTCTGGCCCGTAAGCTTCCACTTGCCCGTAATAAGGCGAAGTGATTCCTCATGTGAATAAAACGGAATACTAATTGGAGACATCTACAGAAGAATATAAATTCCAATTTAGTTTATAATTATATAACTCTAATAAATTATTACCCTTAAAATAAATTTATTAGACTAGAATCCATATTTCACATGTGTCGGGAAGCATGTGATCATGTCAAACCGACTCATGCGATCTATGGTAGGTAAAACTATACCAATCGTATTTCAATCTCGAAAATACGACTTCTAGATCGTCGGGACATCGGATATTTATAGTCCGTGCATATTTAGTCCCTCTAGTGCATTTTGGCCTGGTACCACCCAGTGAATAAATAATTACCAAAATAGATTGCACCACCCGGGACCTGGACAAACTCTGGCCGGTACCACCCAGAGATAATTCGCAGAGTTTTATCACCCTCCAGTTTCGGTTTGAACACGGGTGTTCATAGTGTAAGCACTTACAACGCCCTATGTACCTTACACCGGAGGTGCCCCCAAAGTGTGTTGCACTTGCTAATCTATGATTTGAACAAGGGTCAAAATTGCCAGTTTCCTTTTTCAAAAACTTTGAAAAACTGGATCCAAACACTAACTGTATTTGTATCCTTTTAATTTTTAAACAATTTGTTCAAAAAGGCAATTTATATTTAATAGCAATTAACACGTTAAATAGATATCAACAACCCTAACAATTTTTTACAATAAAAAAGCAAGTTCAACCCAAAAGTTAAAAAGTCTTTTTGGACCACACAAACACGGTCTCAACCCTAAGTGCAAGTCTTTATACGTTCTCGCACTCCCTGGCTCGAGATCCATGCGTGCTTCTCGTCCATAATAAAATAACTATTACAAATGGGCTTTAAATGGCACGCAGGCCTCCCAACTAGTCTAACAAAATAATTAAAATTACAAAAGGGTTGTAAATGGCACGCAGGCCTCCCAACTATTCTTAAAACGGATAAAAACACAAACACGGGTCTAAAAGGGTTCAGCTATGACTCAATATGATTAAATAATTAAACGCAATTAGATAATTATAAAACTAACATTTAATTTTGGAAACTTGAAATTAAATCAATCTTGAACCGTTTTAACCTATCTGGTAAAAACGATTCTCAATTCCAGACATATCCGAAAACGAATCTCGCACGGGACCCGTTTACGAAAAACTTATCGAAAAACATATTGGTTACGATCTCGTTAATCAATTGATCAACTAATCGTGACCATCGAACAATGGTTTGTTTCCGCTAACGACGATGACGACGAATGCCACCATCGCCGCCCGTTCGAGAACAACCGGCAACAGCCGACGCCACCCAACGGCAGCCATCGACCGCCGCCGTGGCTGTCGCTCTCGATTGCGACGACGACAGCAGCAATCGCCGCCATCGCTGCCGCCGTTCCGGCGAAAACAAAAACACGCCACCGCCATCGCTAAACCACCAACGACGGCAGCAGCTTAGCGCCACCACCGTCGCCGTGGATGCGACGACAGCAGCAGCCACAGCCACCACCATCGCCGCGGACGCGACGACAGTAGCGGCCACAGCCACCACCATCGCCGCTCGATCGGCTCAAAAAACAAACACCACCGTCCGCCACCACCACAAACGGTGGCGTGGCTATGTTGATTTCAATTAACCATCGCCGCCACCATCGGCCGACAGCAGCTACGGCTGCCGCCATCGATTGGTGGTCCCGATTCGGGAATCGCCACCACCACCACTATCGGTGGTGCGGTGGTGGCCTTTGACTGCAACCGACGCCGCAACCACCAATCGGGTGGTGCGGCCGGCGATCACGACAGCGGACGCCGCAACCACAATCGGTGGTGCGGCCGGCGTTGTTTTTCCCGGTGGTTGGTGGTTCGATCGGCTAACTGTCGTCGTTCCACCACGGTTTTTCAATTTGATAGGTTTACGATAAAAACATAATTTTTATAAAACCTATTTAACCAACAATTATATAAACCTGATCTGTAGGTTTAGGAAGTGGCTCTGATACCACTGTTGGGAATCGTAGGCTACAAAACATGCACAGCGGAAAAGAATTGTCCGATTCCCAATCGAGGATCCAATCCTAAACTCATACAGACACAAAAGAGGGTTACGAAAAATTACCTCGTTGTTGGTTTACGCGAACGAAACTGGACTGCTGGTGGGGAATACACCACTACTGCACCACCGTGAGATCGGCTGCTAGACCACCTCGGGTTCTTCCTTGAAATCGATGGAGAGAGAGAGGGGAGGGTTTTTGGTTTTTCTCTGGGGTTTCTTTTCAGTTAAGATTGATCGAATGAATAAACTGACTAGGGTTTGCCATATTTATAAAATTAAATATGGCAGTACCCAATAAAGAAAGCCCGTTTGATTAAAAAGGCCCATTAAGCTTATTTAATCAAACTCAAACTCTTTATTTAATTAATAAACTATTAATTAAATAACTTAACCCTTTAATTAATTAATTAACTATCAATTAATCGAATATTCCAACTGATATTTTATATAACTAAATAATAAATAACTATTTATTATTTATTTCTCACTCAATAATTAATTTGTACTAATTAATTATTCCATCAAACCACTTGATCTCTAATTGGGTGTGTAGCAGTGTGACCCACTAGTGTCTTATAACATTGGACACGGTAAACCTTGTTACTATCTTGCACATAATCCTAACAATACCATCATAATCGTCTCGTCAATACCTTCGAAATAAGCCCAATATTGAATATTTTTTATTCAATTATATTATATATTCTATTATATAAAGATAATACTTTTATTTCAATTTTCGAAATTGACTATTCAATAAACCATTAGGAGGTTAATTGATTGAACACATATGATTAAATTGATGTTTACAATGATGTATATAAAAATCGGGCAATTGATACATACTTCGAGCTGTAACGCGCGTGGGTATATTTCTAGTACTTTTTTATAAATAATAGATTAAAAGTTAAAACTAGACCATGTCCATCGTAGACCCCCTCATACATCTTTTACCTTAACCCATAGAGCTTTATCTGATTTACACACTTCTGTCAACGCCATAATTTGGTTATTCGCAGGAGATGGTGGCTAACAGTGCAAAATGAATGGATTTTAACTAATGTTTTACATATGCTTGTCTTCATAAGTTGAGTATTATGCATGTGAATTTTTTTTATTCATATGGTAAATCGAAAATATAACGAAAATTTGATTCATATGGTGAAACCAATTCATGGAAAAAAGCGTACAAAAAATTACTTTTTAGCTGGTTCTCATAGGTTTTTATGAATAATTTAGTTTTCATAGTATTTAATGCCTTATAGGACAATAATCAAATACAAACTATAAAAAGATAAAGATGGAGAACCATGAAAACCAATCTAATCCATAGATTAAATTAAATCAAAGGTAAAATACACCTATTTGAGAATGATAATTTGTACTTTTTTCAAACTAAAAAACATAAAGGCATCCCATGGTTTCAGTAAATAGACAACGCTTCCACCTCGCTTATCTTCACCCTCATCGCCTCAAATAGAAACCGATAATGAAGATACCGGCGACCAAGAAAACTCCTCAAATAGAAGCCAAAGATGAAAACAAATGATTGTTATTGTTGTTGTTTGAATTTGTTTCATTAACAGATGAAAACAAAATGATTGTCGTCGTTTAAATTTTATCCATTAATTATTGTTTTTGTCTGACCTAGTTATGTTGGGGTAAACCACTACAAGAAAAACGGGGGTTTTAGAGAAGAGTGTTTTAGAGATTTGGATTTGGAAGCGTATCTAAAAGTGATTTTTAGAGAAGACAAATGTGAAAAGTGTAACCAAATGTAAGCTTTTCCTCACTAAAACTTACTTAAAACATTTTCCTACCGTTATATAGGGGAGATTGTTGACGGAAGTAAAAACTTCTCTACCTTGAGAGAAGCTTTAAATTTCAAGCTTTTAAATACAAAATAAAACCTTATCTGAAGGTCATTTTTCTTGTGTTCTTTGTAGTTGAACTCAATTTTATGATGTTTGGGGGACATTGTAACAAAAACACGGAGAGTTTAGAGTTTCGTGAATTTGATCAATTTTGTTTAGTTAGATGAAATAACATATTAATGAAAAGTTTGTTTTATTTCATAAGGTGAAATAGGTGAGTAGTGTAAGATAATTATATTTTAGTATCTTAATATGGTCAATGGTAATTATCTTTATTTTGGAATATACTAAATTGATTGATTATTAACATACCAAATTCAATGATTGTTAATTTGGTAAGGAGATAAATCCTAATACAATTAAGATTATGAATATCTTGATGGAAGATAAACAACAATGTATTTTAGGTAATTGGTCATCTCTTCACCTATAAATAAGAGATTGAATTCCATCAATTCAATCACCACAAAATATTACAACTCATAATAGAGGTAAAGGGAAGAAGAGAGAAATCAATTACCAGTTGAAGGTTTCGCGTTTCATCCTACGGTATGCTTACTAACACAATGGCCTCATCAGGTATGTATATTATAAGATATGTGGTTATCATGTTTCTCTAAAATCTTGGGCATAAAGTTGTTTATGATTTATAGTTGGTATCAGAGCTTTGTTTAGAACTCATGATAATCCTCTAAACAACCTAATTTTCTACGATTAGCATACCAAGAAGAAAAGGTTTCTATCCCTTTTGGTTTTCATTGTTTACGTAAACCTGTGAAAGTGATGCATTGACTTTGTTAATTTTAAGCAAATTAATGTATTAAGTAATAATATTTCAACTATGCTAACTCAAATAAAATTGTTGGAGTTTGTTAAAGGGGTGGAAGACCGTATGGCTTATGCATTGATTTTTATTTTATATTTTTTTAAATAAAAAAATAATTCTTCAACAATATGCATGAATTGGGTTCATTATGTTTAGAATTTGATTTGTTATCAATTATTTCATATAAATTTTTATCACTCCATCATATAATAATATAATAGTTGGGATGTAGATTTTTTTTATTCTTCGTATATTTAGTCATTATAAATCACTAAATGTAAATATAAATTGAAGTTAGATTGTTCTATCTTTAAAAGGTAACAATATTAATTTTCGCATCTTAACGTTTTAAATCATGTATGCATATTGATTATGTTGTACTTGTAATTATAATTTCAAGTATGCTTTTTAAATTATAATCTTTGTCACCACAGTGATAATGATTAAATAACATTAATATAATTATTTGATCTTATTCAATTGGAGAAATTTATCTATTTTTTTTTTTGTTGTACAAAATTATTAGAGCCATAATTACCCACAGGTGATTATTGTTCACGTATTTTAAACAACATTAAGAATGTGTTATAAGCATTATTGTACATCCACAGAAGTTATAATATGTTTTCATACACATAACTATGTTAATTTTAAACTCCTTTTGAATATTTAAATATTAAAGATTTATCCCACAGGAGAATCTTGTTTATATATGTCTAGACAATCATATTTATGTATCTCTTTAAAATTTTTTCAGCTCCTGTTCCACTAACTTGCATTCGCATGCTTCATCTTTCACTCCTTAATGGTACCAACTTCTCTGAATGGCGTGAGAATGTTGAATTCACTTTGGGTGTTCTTGATCTTTATCTTGCACTCACAAGTGAAAAGCCTCCTGAACTTAACGGTAAAAGTACCAAAGAGGACAAAGAACTCCATAAATTATGGGAGAAAAGTAACAGATTGAGCCTTATGTTTATGCGAATGACCATATCTGCAAACATCAAGTCCTCACTCCCTACAAAGGAATTAGTTAAGGACTTTATGAATGTTTGTTGCAGAACGCTTTAAGACTGCAGATAAGTCCGTTGCAGGAAACTTAATGGCACAACTCACTACTATGAAGTTTGATGGTACACGTTCAATGTACGATCATGTTACTGAGATGCAAAACATCTCGACTAAGCTTAATGATTTAGGTATATCTGTGACTGAGACTTTTCTTGTCACATTTATCCTAAACTCTCTTCCAGAACAGTATGCACCGTTCCAGATGCACTATAATACGCATGAAGCTAACTGGACGGTGGACGGGCTGAGAAATCAGCTTGATACGGAAGAAAAGGGACTAGCTCGTCGAGGTATCACAGTTGCACATCTCACTACTCAAGAAGCACATCATAAGTTTGGGAAAAAGGCTAGGAAGAGGCCAGAAAAGAGCACCACCCAAAATGAACGATAATATTCAACCTTCTCAACAAAAGGCAAAGAAAGATGAGAAATGTCGTTTCTGTAAGAAACCAGGACATTTCCAAAAGGATTGTCCGAAACGACGTGAATGGTTTGAAAAGAAAGGTAATCCTTTAGGATTGTAAGTTTTTTAGAATTAAATTTCTCACATGTGCCTTCGAATTCGTGGTGGTTGGATACAGGTGCTAACGTTCATGTTTCCAATACGATGCAGGATTCCTTACAACCCAAATCATAGACCCAACTGAAAATTTCTTGACTATGGGAAATGGCGATAAAGTTCCCGTCGAAGCTATTGGAACATATCGTCTTGTTCTAGTTACAGGGCATAGTTTAGATTTATTCCAAACATTATATTTTCCTTTGATTTCTCGCAATTTAGTTTCAGCTTCTAAACTTGATTTACAAGGTTTTAAATTTTATTTGGGTGATGGTCGTTTCAAATTATATAAGGATTCTATTACTATTGGTTCCGGATTCTTGTGGATGGTCTTTATAAAATTTTAATATCTCATTCATATTTGAAAACCATTTAACCATGCATCATAAAGTAGGAACTATAAACAAAGAGAATTCTTCGTTTGTATGGCACAAGAAGTTGGGACACATATCCCAAGAAAAACTTCGTAGATTAGTAAAAAATGTGTTCTTTCAAACCTTGATTTTACTGATTATAAAAGTTGTGTGGATTGTATTAAAGGCAAAACAACAAAACACACAAAGAAAGGTGCCAAAAGAAGTTCTCAGCTCCTTGAAATAATTCATACAGATATTTGTGGACCTTTTGGTGTTCCAACTTTTGGTGGAGAAAATTATTTTATCACCTTTATCGACGATTATTCACGTTATTGTTATCTCTATTTATTGCATAATAAATCTCAATCAGTAAATGCTGTTGAAGCGTTTATCACGGAGGTTGAGAGACAACTAGAGAAAAAGGTGAAGATCATAAGGTCAGATAGAGGTGGAGAATTTTATGGCAGATATGACGAAACAGGACAACATCCTGGACCTTTTGCCAAGCTCCTCGAAAAGCTTGGAATTGCAGCTCAATATACAACGCCAGGATCTCCTTGGCAGAATGGTGTAGCTGAAAGGAGAAATCGCACACTTTTAGAAATGGTTAGAAGCATGATGAGCCATGCTAACTTACCCGTATCATTATGGACATATGCTCTTCGCATGGCTTATATATTTTGAATAGGGTTCCTAGCAAAGCAGTTCCAAAGACTCCTTTTGAACTGTGGAAAGGTTGGAAACCCAGTTTGAAACACCTAGAAGTTTGGGGATGTGCAGTCGAGGCGAAAGCTTATAATCCTGATGAAAGAAAGTTGGATATGAAAACCATAAGTGGATATTTCATCGGCTTTCCTGAAAAATCCAAAGGGTACATAGTTTATTGTCCTAACCATAAGTTGCGAATTATAGAAACTGGAAACGTCAAATTCATTATGGATGGCATGATTAGTGGGAGCGCTTTTGTGGAAGATAAGTCTGTGCATGAAACTAGGGTAACAATCCCATTACCCATAAAAAATGCAGACAAGGCGATTCCTTCCATCGTTGAACCGCATAACGATGAAGGATCGTTAGTGGACTCTATCATTGTTGAATCGACAAACAATGAAGAACCACAACATCAACCACAATCCCATGATGAAATCGTTGCCAATGAAGAAATTATAGAACAACCGGCACTAAGAAGATCTGTTCGAGAACGGAGAAATGCCATTTCAAAAGATTATGTTTGTTATCTACAAGAATCTGATTTTGACATAGGGATAATGAAAGACCTAGTTTCTTATTCACAAGCCATTGCTAGTGATAATTCTGAAAAGTGGATCAATGCCAGATAATCAAGTCTGGGATCTCACTCAATTGCCGGATGGACACAAAGCAGTCGCAAGCAAGTGGATTTTTAAAACAAAACGTGACTGTAATGGCAATGTAGAGCGATATAAAGCCAGACTTGTGGCCAAAGGTTTTACTCAAAAGACGACATTGATTACAAAGAGACTTTTTCTCCTGTGTCAAAGAAAGACTCTCTTAGAATTATCATGGCTCTCGTAGCTCATTACGATTTAGAGTTACATCAAATGGATGTGAAAACAGTGTTTCTTAATGGTGAGTTGCAAGAAGAAGTTTATATGAGTCAACCTGAAGGTTACACCTTGAAAGGACAGGAAGACAAGGTTTGCAAACTTAAGAAATCAATATATGGACTTAAACAAGCCTCCCGACAGTGGTATCTAAAATTCAGCGAAACCATTAACGCTTTTGGTTTTGAAGAAAATGTCGTAGATCCATGCATATATCTCAAGATCAGTGGGAGGAAGTTCATATTTTTGGTTTTGTATGTTGATGATATATTATTGGCTAGTAGTGATCTTGGCTTATTGCATGAAACTAAAATGTATCTTTCTAAAAACTTCGAAATGAAGGATATGGGTGAGGCTTCCTATGTGATAGGGATAGAAATATCTCGTGACAGATCACGTGGATTACTAGGACTCTCCCAGAAAGCATACATTGAAAGAGTTTTGGAAAGATTTGCCATGGCCACATGCTGCAAGTGTTGCTCCAATTCAGAAAGGAGACAAATTTGGTCTCTATCAATGTCCTAAAAATGAATTGGAACGTAAGCAGATGGAGAAAATTCCTTATGCCTCATTAGTAGGAAGTTTGATGTATGCACAAGTTTGTACAAGACCAGACATCAACTTTGCTGTAGGCATGTTGGGAAGATATCAAGTCAATCCAGGAATGGATCATTGGAGGGCTGCAAAGAAAGTTCTGCGATACTTACAGGGTACAAAAGACCTTTGTCTTACATATAGAAAGTCAGAACAACTAGAGTTGGTTGGATATTCAGATTCCGATTACGCCAAATGCGTAGACACAATGAAAAGCACTTCTGGATATATCTTCTTACTCGCTGGTGCAGCAGTATCATGGAAGAGTGTCAAACAGTCGATTATTACGAATTCTACGATGGAAGCTGAATTTGTAGCTTGTCATGAAGCTATGAATCATTGCTTATGGCTGCGAAATTTCAGATCAAGATTTGGAGACTTGAATTTTGTTTCTGGACCATTGAATCTTTATTGTGATAATAAGGCAGCTATATTTTTCTCAAAGCACGATAGATATTCCAAAGGAACAAAACACATGGACCTTAAATATCTATTGGTGAAGCAAGCAATTCAGAAAGAACAATTGTTCATCACGCATATAAGTACAAGTCTCATGATTGCAGATGGACTGACGAAAGGGTTACCTCCTAAGACCTTTCAACAACATGTGCCTAGTATGGGTCTAGTGAGGATTACTGATTACTGAGTTTCAAGTCTTGTTTCTTATATTTAAATTGACCAATTGTAGAGCTCTTATTTTGAAATTCTGAATTTTGGTTCTGTCTCCATTTTGTATACTTTATGTGAATGGATAACTGTTGACAGAAATTGTTCTTGAATATAGAACCTTATGAGACCATCATGTATACTCCTACTTAAAGAGCTAGTTAGATAAGTTGGTTACGTCATAGTACATGGAAGGAACCATATTGATGAATAAACTGATAATATGGAACCGCTATGACTTACGTGAACAACTTGTTTAATGAAGATATTATGAATAATTAATTTAGTATTTATGCGCGCCTTATGATTCCAAATTATAATTGTTAAAAGATTAATACTCTTGACCAATGGGAGACTGTAAGATAATTATATTTTAGTATCTTAATATGGTCAATGGTAATTATCTTTATTTTGGAATATACTAAATTGATTGATTATTAACATACCAAATTCAATGATTGTTAATTTGGTAAGGAGATAAATCCTAATACAATTAAGATTATGAATATCTTGATGGAAGATAAACAACAATGTATTTTAGGTAATTGGTCCTCTCTTCACCTATAAATAAGAGATTGAATTCCATCAATTCAATCACCACAAAATATTACAACTCATAATAGAGGTAAAGGGAAGAACAGAGAAATCAATTACCAGTTGAAGGTTTCGCGTTTCATCCTACGGTATGCTTACTAACACAATGGCCTCATCAGGTATGTATATTATAAGATATGTGGTTATCATGTTTCTCTAAAATCTTGGGCATAAAGTTGTTTATGATTTATAAGTAGGTGTTTCGTCTAATGAAACCGTGTGTTTGGTTAGGTGAAAATGTATGTTCATACGGTGAATTTGTGAAATGGGGTGTGTTTCACCACTAGGTGATGAAACGCCGAAACGGGGTATGTTTCACAAGGTGAAACGGTTCACCAGGTGAAGCGTTGTTCCTTTCACCTATAGTGAAATGGATTGCATTAAGCTTCACCATGTGAAACAGGGCATTTCATTGATTTCGTTTGGTGAAATGGGGTGTTTCATTGATTCCGTTTGGTGAAACTTTGTGTTTTCGTCTGGTGTGTAGCATCTGATGTATCTTTAATACCAAAATGGCAATTATGCCCCTTCATGTCGTTAAACAGTTTTCAAGTAAAACAACCAAATTATGGCTCAGATTGGTCATCACGGTTTTCAATCTTTTCTTTTGGTTCTCACTTGATTTAACATCTCTCCCTCTCTAATTGGGTTATGGTAAAAGGATAACCATTAGATCATCCTAATTGATAAAAATCAAAAGAGTTAGGTGCACCAAGATGCACCAGATCAATTTCCATGGGAAGCTCAATTCATGTGGATGGGGATGAGATTAAAAGTAATGAAGGTTGAGATCCGTTCTTACGCTTCTCACGCGAACCTTTTTTTCTCACAGGAGCTTCACCTATCAATAGATATATATACACACATTGTACTTGAGAACTTCCCTAATCAACAAGTTCTTTCTTTTTCTATCCTAGGTTATGTTTCAGGACATTAGCTTTGTCTTAATGATGATAACTTATATATACCTTATGGCCATTGGACAAAATAACTAACAGAAGGGAAATTTATATAGCTAAATTGGATAAGTGTCTTGAGTAGACCATGTAGAAGTTTAAGATGAACGGATCGAAAGTCAAATTTCAAAAGAATTCATGTCTGAAGAGAAAGATTGCAATAATTACTTTTTTAATACCATGGACGATGCACCTTTTTTTGAATTTGTACGTGATGGGAGTGGCGGATTTGTATGTGATGGGAGTGACCACTTTGTACGCGATGGGAATGACAACTCTATAAGTGATGAGTCTGGTAACTCGGAAAGTGATGAGTCTGGCAAACAAGGTCGACCGCTCTTTCTCCATCCTCGTACCTCTGAAACAAACATTGTGTGGTAAGATGAGCTTATATATATCAAATGCAAACATTCATAAATAGAATAACGTACCGGTATCGTCAATGGTATCACCAACTAAGATACCGAGCCAGCCAGGAGTCAATCTACCAACCTCCATTAACTTAAAAAAATCACGCCGACAAAGATAGAACGCTCCTGATGTTAGTTGAAATGCAGACAAATCCCATTGAGTTTTATTTTCCAAGGTTTCAGTATTATCCACATATATACACAAGGCCTGCACCACACTCCTGTACTTCCATTATTTCACTCATCACAATGATAGACACATTAACTTCATCTCCTGTGACTAACTTGCTTCCAATTGGCCAAAAACTTAACCATATACCAACTTCTCCTTCCCCAGGGTGGCCAAATACATGGGGGTTGTATATATAATCAACACCATTGTTGGTATGGATTTTCACAAACCATGTCGGATCATCATCGTCAAATATTGTATATTTGAAACTTACGTTCAATCCTATGAGCCTCTTGTTCTCGGGACATGAAGGCACCCTAAAACATAGAGATGGGGATTTTGACAAATACTCATATATCGTGTTTGGATCCTTAATGTCCGGTAGAGAAATGCTCATTATGCCGAATTCATACAACATCTGTGCCACAAGGTATAGAGTTCAATAAGTCGTATATAATCAATTCCTTAAATGGTCGATGCATGCGCTAGTGTGTGTATATGAATGTGATTCATATAAGAGAAGCAAACCTGGATATGCCAACCTCTGCCAGAGGTGAGCTCATCATCACCAACAAGGCAAATTTCATGATAGTGATATTCTTTTAGCCACACCATGTGTCCCAAATCAATGTGATCAAGTTCGGCTATTGGCACCAATTTAATAAACCCTTCAACTTCAGTCAGTTTAACACAACCTTCATAGCCAAAGTCTTGCAATGTGAACCGATGTGATTCGAAGGTTATTTTCTCAAGAGAGGTGCAGTAATATATATACAATTCTACAAGTGCACTTGGGAGACATAGAAGATGTTTAAGTCTACGACACCAACTCAAGTCAAGGACCCTAAGATTTTCAAGATGATTGTAACTAGGCAAGATGTCAAACCAGCCTCCACCTAAATCCAAGTATTGCAATTTCAGTTGAATGCTGAAACTCAGAGGAAAGAACTCACTGTTACTAATGTAGCAATGGCAGTTCCTGAGGGATAACCACACTAATGAACAAGGCAAAGAAAAAGAAGTTTGTTTTAGACCTCCTCCACCAGAAGTTGAAGCATTTAGCCTTATATTGGTTGAATCAATATTCTGCCAGAATTTGTTACACCCTATCATATTCAAGCGTCCAAGCTTGATAAGGCCTCTAATGCTTTCACAAACATGAACCAATTCATCACAATCACAAAGAATCAACGTCTCAAGAGTAGGGAGCCGGGAGATATTGTGGATTTTAGACAGAGACGCTGAGCCTCGAAGATCTAGAGTCTTGAGGAATGGAAGAACCTGTTACAAAAGTAATTAGACTTATTTTTTTGCACACATGCACTATAAATCCACAAAAAGACTATCAAATACTGAGAAATGAAAAAGGGAAGCTACAAAAAAAGGATGTCAAATTTCATACGATGGGTGGTTCAAATACTTCTAACTTGCTATTTCTCATATCTATAGTCACCAAATTTCTCTGGAATAAGCCGAAGGGTATATCTGTTAAACTGAATTGATGCCAACATAGCCATCTTAAATCTTCTGAAAAGTCCTCACACGATCCAGTGAGATGCACATCGTTTAGCTTGAGCAACTTTAGGTTATCCATTTTTCTAAGTGAATCTGTCTGAAGGTCAACAAACTGCAAATTTAGCATGGAAGAGAGTAAGTAAGCATACGTCGTATCTAGAAATAAATGCACAAAGATGTTACTAAGATATTAAGTACTTGACAAAAATTATGAAGTCTTAGATGGATGTATATTTTGGAAGCCTTAAATGTTCTAGTAACATAGTATACAAAAAATGATGTATATTTACAATGTGAGTTTTTGAGATTGAAATGAGTATAATCTAAAATGAAAAGAGAGTTCGGATTTTGACCGTCAAAAGTTGTTGATCATTCCTCAAAGATGGCATATCAAGCGATAAACCGTCCATTGTTTTTGAACCCTAAACAGAAGTGGAGGAATCAATATAGAGGTTAAGATGAAATAGCAGGGTGTGAAAAGAAAAATAAGCTTAAACATCAGCATAAGAAACAACTTACCTCTCCTTTGTTAAAGATCTTGTAAGAGTCAATACTACGCCAAGATCTACTGCGTCCTTCAGGGAGTTTTGATTCGGCATTGATTATGCTCTTTCCCATCTCTTCAATCAATTGATGCATCATCAGTTTGTTGTTTGGTAACACATAAAGAAGACATCTGTTAATCAGGACTTTGATCCCAGATGATGCACAATAATCAGGTTCCAATATCTTTTCCACATAATCCTTGTCTTCGCCAACAAAGAAACAAGCAATATGCAAAAACAAATCTTTGTTATATTGATTTGGCAGCGCGTCATAGCTCCTTTTGAGTACAAGTTGAATCCCAGAATCCATATCTCTTTTCAATGAATCCAGTGTACTTCTCCAAAACGTAATGCTAATTTCCACCGATAGAGAGGAACCCAACACTTCAAGTGCTAGGGGATTTCCGTCACAATATTGTAGCACCTCTTTTGCAAGCTCCATGTAACCTTCCTTTGGAATTTTTAGTCCAAAGGCATGAAGACTTAATAGCTCTAATGATACATCCATATCTAGCAATTCCATTTTGTACACTTGACACCCCCAAGTTCTAGGATTAAACCAATTATGTGTATCGTTTTTCCTGGTAGTTATTATAATTTTGCTTTCTTCATAAATATCTTCGATTCTAATAAAACTTTCTAGATGTTTTGGTTCATCAACGTCATCAAAAACAATAAGTGCTTTTTTCTTTCTCAAGACTCTATCTGTGTAATCACGAGGGTACTTTCTTTCTGGCATCCTCTCTCCTAAAATATCTTTGGCAAAATTTTGGAATACTTCATTTAAATCATTTTGTTTTTTAAATGTACTACTTATGTTTTCGACAACACTAATGATTTCAAATTGTTGACATTTTGACGAGACTATGTACTTAGCTAGCGTTGTCTTGCCGCTTCCTCCCATGCCACAAATTGCAAAAACTTTGTCACCAGATTGCTCTAACCACGAACTAATATATTTATCATGAGCATTGATCCCTGTTAGATTGCGTGGAAGATCAACCTTTTTGCAAGCAACTTTATTGTAAATGTTATCAATGATTTTCTTTAAAAATTCTGTTTCAGATCTGCAACAAAAAAAAAAAAAAAAAAAAAAAAAAAAGATAAGTAAGCAAGTTCATTGGATGGCATTCTAGCCTTCTTTAATGAGTTCTAATGAAAACCATGGTAGAATAATTAAATACTCTAAATGTGAAATAAAATCCAACAATATATGTTTAAATTTGGTGATATGGTAAAGCATTCCAAAGCCTATATGAATAGAGTTTTCTAGAAAATTCCTAGGAACTCAAGTCACTTTATAAAAGAATTGACCAAGGAATGGAATACTTGGAGACACATTTACAAAACCCTTGTATATTTTTTCACAAAGAAACAATACAATAAAATTATAAACTTGGACAAAAAAACATACCCTGAAAGAACCAAGCCTGACAATTCGGCAACCTTTGTAAGGGCTTCTCTCCATCGTTTCACGTTATCATCTGTCCACTTTGAAGAGGCTTTAACTTCTATCTTGAAAGTATCATCTTGCTTTCTAACATGTGAGGGATCAACATGATAAAATACTGGTAGAACAAAATGATCGAACTCTGTCCTTCGCTCAAGGATCAAACAAAGCTCGTCAAGACACCACGTTGAAGTTGCGTAATTCTTAGACAATACAACTATTGAACCCTTGGATGCTCTGATTGCTTTCTCGATTTCGGGTTTCAGCTCTTCGCCTCTATTGATTTCATCATTATCCCTAAAAGTGGAAATTCCTGCTCGGTTTAACGTGGCGTAAAGATGATCCGTAAAAGAATGACGAGTATCTTCACCTCTAAAGCTTAGAAAGATGTCGTAGTTAGTCGAAGGTGAAGCAATGATAGAAGAGGAAGAAGTGGACGCCATTGAAGTTAGATCAGAATGTCGAATGGAATATGAAAGATTCATGTCGTGAATGGTCTCATTAAATTATCGAAAGAAAGCAAAAAATGGACGTCACCATTGTAAACGTTGACTTTTATAGATATATGCAAGTTATTACAAAATCCTATTGTTTAATATGACAAAAGTTACAAAACTTTCTACTTTTTATCCAGTTAAGATTATATTCGACCATAATCTCATCTAATTTATGAAAATTAGTATCTCGTGAAAATTGAAATTATAAAAAAGGAATTGTATGAAAGATATCTATATATGATAAAAGAGTAACTGAGCTGTCACATGTCCACGTCTGGTGAGTCGGTTTCAGGATTTTCCCACTTAAACATGTATCTGGACGTTTTACGCTTTTGATTCATTTAGGCTTATTTGATTGATATAATTTAGGATAACCGTTATATAGGAATATTATTAAACTTGTGGCTAACAATGATGTTTTCACGCGTTTTCAGAACTTTTGGGGTGACTTTGGAATCAATATATATATCTATATATAGGTATATCAATTGTTGTTATGTCATTATGGGGCCCATGAGCATCTTATAATTTTTTTAAATAATAAATTAATAGTTAAAACTCTTGACCATGTCCACAGTCCACTTACCTTATCTAAGAAGCAAGTATTTTTCTCAATCAATGTAAACTAATAAAAGAAATTCAAAATTTAAAAAATTAAGATAAGAGAAATAATTTGGATGACCAATTAAACTAAATTCCGAACCCCAAGCACGGCATTAGCCATTGTACCATCCAGTAAGAGCAAGTATTCTTACTCATATAATTCCGACGAAAACTCCAAAACTAGAGTTGACAAGAAGGTTATCCACTTAGTGTACATGTGTCATGTGTGAGCGTATTGTTCCTCTGTTGTAAGGTAAAAATTTATAGGTTTGTGAAAGGTGCAACCCTTATCGCTTTCAAAGTTGCAACCATATCATTTTAGACTGTGCAATCATACCTCGTAATCAACCAAAAAAACAAAAAGAACTCTTGAAATCAACAAAAATTAGAAAACCCAAAAAAAACTCTTGAAATCGACAAAAATAAAAAAAAAAAACCCAGAAAGAACTCTTGAAATCAACCGAAAAAACCAAAAATAGTTTCTCGAAATCAAATAAATAAAAGAACTTAGACACCCCCGCTTGTATTCCATTGACCAAAACCATTATATCATCATGTTTATTAATACAAAACCACAAGAAAATACATACCCCTTGTATGATCATGCTCAATTGATTTCCCATCTTTTTTTTTATTGATAAGGTTCATCTAGGCTTTGTCTAGACTACATCATTGGCAATTTAGAACTGAAAGAAAATTCGGCCGTCTGAGACTAAGCTTGGCCACAAGATGCGCACGAAGGTATTCGAACCTGGGGTGAATGGGATACCATCCACATCCCCCACAGGCCTTACCTCTACGCCACAAACCTTGAGATTTGGATTTCCCATCTTTGTTCAAATACTCTTGGAGAGGTTCATCTAAGTCATTGAAAAGACGCTTGGTCATGGAAGAACATTGAGTGTACATATATCTGCCATGTAGACCATGTGGGTAAATAAGGTTGATATTGTTGGTGCCGGGATAATTTTGAGCCATGCGGTCATCGTATTTTCAAGATCTTCCTTCTCATAAGGATAAGGAGAATGATGAGACTCATAACCACTAAATTCGTCTACTTTCTGGTAGTCAGGGTTCTTGAGAGCACATAATAGAATCATTCTCTGCACTTGTGCCAATCCATTAACTGCGGATGGTAGTGAACTTTGATCATCATCAGCCGTGGTGTCAATCCATCCATCACGGATGGTATTGAACTTTGATCATCAAACATAAAAAAATCAATAACAACTTAAAAAGCAAACTTTAAGGAAAACTAACGAGGAGGCATCAGATAACAAGTTAAAAGCGAACTTTAATCTATAAATTTTGAAACCAAAATCACATTTTCTAGAAAATTCTCAAAATTTTCACAACCAAGCCTAGAACCAAGAAATAATTCAATAAAATTCAAATCCTTACTAAATCTGGGTTTATCAACAAATAAAACCCTACAAGAACCAACCAAGAAAAATAGAAAATCACAATTCGAAAATAATCAAATTTTGAAAATTCTATAAATTTTGAACGGAGCTGGGCCGGCCCAGAAGAAACAAAAATTTAATAAAATATGCCCAACGAAACATGTTTTAATAGCGTCCTTTTCAATTATATATTGTTGTATGAATAATTGCAAAACAAATTGATTATACCAAGTTTTTATATTTGAAATCAAAATACTGTGAGGTTTCAATTGTAAAAATATGCTCTTATGGGGGATAACGAAAACATGTCGGTTTCACGAAACCCAACCCCTTGGTAGAACCAATTACAAAGAGACCTAAACTTTCTTAAAAGTAGTGACACCGTATCATTTGACTTTAAGAAATAAACTTACGTCTATTTTTCACCAAGTTATCAATGACCAGTCAATTAGTTAGTTAGCTTATTGTTTTCATATGTGAGGTCCTCCTAGATTTAAGTCTTTTTCAAAAACATAATAAATCTAGAATTAAAAGCTAAAAACCAAAAAAGAGGACACTAATATAATTCGAACTGCAACTAGAAGAAAAGTCCAACAAAACAACTGCACCAAGAGAAACTTGTGTGTCTCAATATAGTTTCAAAATATATGTGGCGGTGACACTTTCACGACCTTATAATCCTGGACACCATCACTAAGCAATGAAGCGGGTGGTTCGTGCCACCATATCCAATACATTAGGGTCCTAACTAGTTAAAACGATCAAAACCATTTTGACTTAGTTAGTTTGGCAATATGGGGTCTAAGTAAAACTAGAGTTTGATAAACGGGGCCTAAGTAAAACGAAGTATTATGTCAATATGTTTGGAAATTGTAGTTAAACAAATGGTTTTGTATTAAATATCGTTTTAAAAATTATGATGACAAAGTTTAAATAATCAACCAATTAGTCAAATTTTATATGCACATTTTATGTTCATCGTTAATAGCCAAAGATCATATGCCAATTCCATATATTATGGGTATCTTGGTTATATAGTCGTTTGATTAAACACTTCCGGCTTTCAACACTTTTTTATCCTAAAGAAATAAAACAACTCATAAGAAATTGTATATAAGAAGAAATAAACCAACCCATACATTATGGGTATCTTGGTTATATAGTTAGATTACTCGTGTAATCTTAACTAGAACCTGGGATCGCTAAAACCGTCATATGACGGAGGTCAAGGGGTCGTTCCCCCTTGTGGGTTCCAAGGGGTGGTGCCCCTAGCGGTGGTTCAACAGGCATGGTCGAGGGCCACCCTCAGCTTAGGGACCTCCATCGTAACCAAAATGCCCCTGCCTTAACAGAGTTATTTAACGGTTGTTAGGGCTAGGAACCTCCATCGTAACCAAATTAAAACCGTAGGGACCTGCATCATGAAAATTAGGATACAGGGACCACGATCGTAATTTTTTACAAACCATAGGGACCAAATTTGTAATTTACTCTTTAATTTATAGAGGTG
>CM058043.1:16379749-16573121 GCA_030169165.1 Centaurea solstitialis
CACATAAGTCTTGTACACACATATTAATGGATGGATTTGGTTTCAGTTTCAAAGCAAGTTTTTTTTTATTTCTTTTCTCTCTCACACACAAACACTGAAAAACACACAGGAAAGAAAGAAAGAAAGAGAGAATCAGAAAAGGGAAATTGATTGGATTAATTGAAACAAAAGATTGATTAAAAACTTTCTTAACAAAGAATCAGAAAGAAAAAAAGGGAAAGAAATTAATTGATGCAAAAAGAAAGAAAGATTCCAAGAATATCTTTTTGATTATACTTTTTTTTGGGGCGTGTGGGAAACAGATACAAATAAATGTAGAAAATTTATATATAAACTGTGTTTTGTTTTCTGCTGACGTCTGTGTGTATGTGTGTGTTTCTTGTGCGTGAGAAAGATGGATGGAAAAAGGTTCGAGATAATTCTAGCGAATATATAATTTCTTGAAAATTTTCTTGAAATTTTGGGGAAGAAAATGGGATAGGAAGATCGTCAGATAATGTACGCAAGAATAAATCTAGAACCTTTTATTTATTAATAAACAAAGAAAAGATTATGGTGTTATTTTATTTTGAGTTTTTAACCAACTATATGGTTTCACAAGCAAAAAGAAAGAAAAGAAAATGAATCTTGATATTTCAAGTATTATATGATTTATAGTTTTTTATAGGTAATTGTTTCAAACAAAATATTCTGTTTTTTTTTTTTCTCTTTCCTTTTTTCAACTTTGTCACACATTATCTTTAGGATTTTGAATAAAATAGAAAATCACATCTTTTTTTGAACAACATGAAAATTTCACTATAAAACTTTTATTAAGCTTTAATAGATTACAAAGAGGGTAGTTATTTGTACCCTTTAGGTCTTTCATACACTCATATAAAAGTAGACATTTCCCTCCAAAATGAGTCCCACATGTACATTCATATAATCTACCCATTTGGCCATTTCTCTAATTGGGAGGTCCTTTTGTAATTCCTCATTATAAGTTAAGGTGGATGCATTAGGGCTAGGGGTGTAATCGAGTCGAAACAGCTAACAAACTACTTAAAACTAACTCGAAAAATAAGTAAATAATCAGAATCAACTCGATATGAACCGAGTCAAGCTTGAGCTCAAGCTACTCAGGTAGGGTTTCGAGTCGAGTTCGAATTACAGAATACTCGGCTAGTCAGGCTTGCAAGTCTTATTGAACTTGTAGTATATTACTTATTTTACCCTTTTATGCATAAACAAATTACATTTGTAGCCCTTAGTATATAAAGTGAGGAAAAACCCTAAACTTATATATCCTATATCTTAGTTTTATGTTGTAACTATTTTTTTTTTGTTGATAAAACTGAATGTTAATAATTATTATTCATGTTATACAATTTTAAGAGACAAACGCTGAGCTCAAGAGTGCCTCAATTGCCTTTTTTTTTGTCACATCATTGTCACATCAACAAAACAAGAACCCAATAAAACTCTACAATTGAGGTAAATACAAAAACCTCATTTTTTCTTTTATTTATTCATAATATATGATTTTGCCTATAATTATAAATTTACGATTTATAAGTTAATTTAATTTACATATTTAATAATAATCTATACATAATAAATTAATGGGATAATTAAAAATAAACTTGTTAAAACAACAGAAATACTTGTAAAAAAAGTTTTAAGAAAAGAAAAACAACTCAAATTTTAAAAAAAAAATTATTTTATAATAAATTTTGTGTATCAACTTTATATTATTTTGAAGAGTTACTAAAGAAATAATTAAGAGATAACAAATGTTAGTTAGAAGAATTAGTGAGTGGTAACCAAAACTCCACACAGGTAAGAAGGTTTCAAAGCTTGACTCTTTAGGCCATCCTTAGCCATACCCCTCATACCTCTCATTTTTGCTGCCACATCAGCGCCACATCAGCTTTACCAACACCTTACCAACACCATACCAATCCATCCTTAACCATACCAATACCATACCCCTATAATTAATTGAATAAAAAAATAAATAGAAAAAGAAGAGAGGGAGAGAGAAAGAAGAGAGAGATAGAGAGAGAGGGGGTAGGGGGTGGGGTGGGGTGGGGTGGGGTGGGGTGGGGTGAGGAGAAAGACCGGCACCACCATGCCGATTGGGTTCTTTGCCGCTACCCTACCGATGACACACAACGGTGTTCACAACCGGTACAAAGCGGTACCGGTCCTCTACCGAAGATGGCTAATGATGGCCTTAGAACTTCCTTGAAAACTCTTACTCTTCGTGAGTTAATGGTCATTTATCAACATTATCGAGCAATTTTTTAGTGATAAGATTCACTACCCTTGCTTATTTCTTCATATAACATTTTTTAACCATCGAAATGAATTGTTGGTAATCATTTTTTACCAAGTAAATGTTAACTGAGTAAAAGTGTTTTATCATAGCCGGATTGAAAATATACTAATTATTCTCATATATTAACAAAAATTTTATCGTTTACAAATAAGTGTGGGGGTTACTATCTCTACTTTCTTATACTCACAATCACAAACTTACGTCCTCTCCTATAAACTTAATGGTACGTTATAACAAAATATAAAGTTTACCTTTTAGACGAAGATAAAAATTATTTTTATCTATTTTATCATTTTTTTTTCTTATTTACTTGTGAAATAATTAACTATGAGATTGTATTTCCAATTTTTTATATTGCTTATTTGGTTATTTGACCTTATATTTAGTAATAACAATAAAAGTTTGTGAAGATTCTGTGTTTAATATTTTAAGAAAGATAAAAATATCAATATACATATATAAAATTGATCTTTTATAACTATAAATAATTTACATTTAATGTTTTGTTAATGGTAACCAATAGAAGTTAAAAGACTTTGATATGAAAACATAAATAGTTTTGTAATATAATTTAGATGATGAATATGAGTATGTTGTCCACAAATCCTATTAATAATTTTGTTAACACGTAATACTACATGTTGAAATTTTATTACCCGAAAACATATACATATGAGATGTCAATTAAAAACTTTAAAAAGTAAAATATTGCTAAAGAAAGTAGTATTTAGTGAAATTTTGAGAAATGATTGATAAAAATATATGCTCTCTTGTGGGGTCCTTAGTGCACCGCCCCCTAATGGTGGTCCTATTGACCGATTAACAAGAGGGTCTTGAGCCCGTCCTCACTGCGCATGGGACATCCTAAAACTTTTACAGATTTATGAGGAGAAGTGCTTTGGAAAAATGAATATTTGAATTTTCTAAGTGTAGTCCATGATTCTAAGTTACCTTCAAAGGCTTACAAGTTTAGTACATAACCATCACGTGTTTTGTTCAGAATCTTTTAATTTTAAGGTGGTGTTGACTTATACCTTTTAACTCTGAAGAATAAGAGCTTTTGACTCTTCGAAGTTTTTAAGGGGTCGTTCATCAAACATTTACCATGTAAGCACTATTTGGGTGTCACTTATCTTATGGGTGAGAAATGAGAATAACAAGGACCAAGAATCTTATGTGGTAACTAGTAAGAAACAAGGACTAATACTTCAACTTGGTAAGTGAGAGAGAATATACTCTTAAAAATAGTAGTTGATTTTTTTGTTTTTTTTTTAAGAAAAAGTAGTTAATATATTGTTTCTCTATATATTCAAAGATGAATTATATGACTTTTATATTTCAAGTATTTTGTAACTTATTATTTAACAATGCATATAAAAGGAATACTATATCCATTGGATGCTTCAACTTGTCACTTGCAATAATTTTTCAATTACTTATAGAAAGAAGAGTTGTAATATTGATCGTTGTCTACTTTTATCTTCTTAGACATTCGTTAACGCAACCAACAAACCCTTGATGCCACATAAGTGTCACATTAGTTTTACCCACACAGCCCCAAATTCTCACCAAGCCCTCAATAGGAGTATCACTACCCACAAATCCGAATACCATCTTTATATTGTGAGAGAGAGAGAGAGAGAGAGAGAGAGAGAGAGAAGAGAGCGGGTAGCTACGGGTTTGGGTACCCACAAGCCTGCAAGCCAATAGGCCCGCAAGCTCTCATATATCGAATCCCTCGGGAGCCCAATCGAACCTGCATGTGAGCCTGAATGGGGTACCTGCTTGCGGTACCGAAGGTCTTATATAGAAAAATAATAATGCTATAAAGTGGGTATTTTAGCAATTTGATTATTCTTGTAACCAAATATTTAATATTTTAAGATCATAGTCTCTATGACTACTTGAGGGGTTGTTAATAGATATTATCAGCAATAACCTTTGATACAAGTTTATATGTATTTGATAAATTTTTAATGAACTCCTGAACAAATGGTGTTTTATCCCTTTAATTAATGATGACTTAATCCAAATCCCCTTCTTTTTCCTAATTCAATGCTAACCCATAAAAACCAAATTCTTTTCCATTTTTAAATTACCTAAATCCTTCTTCTTTCAAAAATAGATAAAACTTAAAGTAAAAAAACCCGTAACGTACTTTTAAATTAAATCAAATATGAAATCTATTAATCATGTTCTTGGTGTGATATGTGGGCACCCAATATTAATTAATTTTGTTGGTCTATCATCATACATCATACATAGGAGGTGTCATTTTCTTGATGCCTAATATTTATCTCACGTTTTCTATGTGATCTTTTATTAAAATTCATCAAAATTTAATCTTCATTGGTTTGTTATATTGGTATGATTATATAAAATGTTTAACTTACTATCATATAAACATGAAATTATAGGTCAATTATATGCATTAGTAAATATTTGTTTTTAGAAAGCAAGCTGTCTTTTTAATGGAGTGTCGATTACCTCCTTAGAGGAGAAGTAGATGGTTAAATTTCTTTGTATTTATTGGTTTTATAATGACCCAAATGTCTAAATAACGTGGATTTTAGTCAATCATATATACTATATATAAAAGCAAATAACTCAATATGACAGTTTCTTTTGTTCAACATTTCATTTTACACATTTACACTTTGTACCCCCATAGTTAGTTATTAAATCTTATTTTAGTTCTCTACTTTTTCATTTTTTATTTTAAACCCTTATCATATAATCTAACTAATAATATATTATGAACTAAAATTTATATTAAAATTACGTTTTTTTTAACAAATTATACCATCATAATCGTCTCGTCAATACCTTCGAAATAAGCCCAATATTGAATATTTTTTATTCAATTATATTATATATTATATTATATAAAGATAATACTTTTATTTCAATTTTCGAAATTGACTATTCAATAAACTATTAGAAGGTTAATTGATTGAACACATATGATTAAATTGATGTTTACAATGATGTATATAAAAATCTGACAATTGATACATACTTCGCGATGGAATGTGCGCGGGTACGTTTCTAGTATTTGTAATAAACTTATATATATACATATATCAACTTAACCTCTTCTTGATTATTTTTTTTTTTGCTTATCAATCGGTTATTGGCTTATGGTTGATTCGGTCTTGTACTATCCTAAAAGACTACATGGTTGCTTCCTTTTAGGTAGGTAGTTGGTTGATACTTTTACTTCTAATATAAATTCGATTACTAAGTTGTTCATCTTTCCTAAACGACTAGGCTAGCGTAGTAGGTTCATGTTTCTAGCCTTTTTAATACACTCAACCAGGGGCGGACCTACCTTAGAGGTACCGGTGGCACGTGCCACCGGTCCATTCCTCCGTCGTAGTGTAAAAAATTAAGAGTCGTGAGAGGTGCCACCGTATTAATTGCTGTGTGCCACCATATATATTTTTTAAATTGCAATAAAACCATAAGGTCTCCTTAGTAGAGTTGGTAAGTTCCTTGCCTTTTATGATGGAGATCTTGGGTTCAAGCCTTATTAATGTCATTTTTTGTAGATTTTTAGCTTTAATTTCATATTTACTGTGTTTATAGAAAATTGCTTGCAATAAGACTTGAACTTGAGACTTTAAACATGAAAAACAATGGAGCAACCACTAAACCAATAAATAATTTTTGAAAAAAAATTTCTACATATATTTCTTAAAGTCAAATTGTGCCACCGTTGAAAAATATTTCTAGGTCCGCCCCTGCACTCAACTAGATGCTTTTTTGTGGTAGTAATTTTATGAAGGTCTATTCCAAATCAACCAAACCTAATCAAACAAAGTCATAATCTGGTTAAAAAATAAGGTGCGTACAGGATATAAGATGTAATTATTTTAAATTATGTTGATTTTACTGTATATTGTACATATCAAATTATCACATTTTAATGTAAACAAAAAACAATTGTATGATTGAAGTTGCAATATTGTCTTTTATAAGAAACATATAGTGTAATTATTGAGATAGATGCTCTAGATTTTTTTTTCAATACTTGATGTATAGAAGGGTTATTGAAATCTTATAGAAGTTTAAAAAATGTTATTCAACTTAACGATGTCAAAAAAGCTATACAGTTCTAAAAACTTTATAAAGACAATAAAAAAGAACTCGGTAGTCGGAAGAGTTTTTGGTGGCTGAATAATGAAAAAAGACTTATCAATGAAATTATATAAGGTCGCAAAGGGAGGGGAGTCCAATGTTGTTATTGACAAGGAAGAAGATGTGAAGGTGGCAGGCGCATAGGGGAACAATGTTGCTGGTGTGCAAAGGGGATGCAGGGGGAAAGGATGGGTGTATGCATTGTCTAGGGGGGATTACATGCCACCACTAAATTGTCCAGATATACTAGAAAAATAAAGACTCTTAATATCACCATTTGATGTGTGCCATTACAGGGGATTTGTTGCCGAAAAACTGAGATGCTAAAATAACATGTAAGAACTTGATTTTAAGTTTTTAATGATTGACAATGGTGGAACGTAAATAAAACGAAATGGAATCTAATGTACCAATGATTAACTATTTTATTTTATGCAAACATTAATTATTTGCATCATCACTGAAATGTTTATGGGTTCCACATTGGTTGTCAGTGTTTATGGAGAACATTTGACGAAGGGAGTGGTGGTGGACCGGTGGTTGTTGACTATGAGGAGAGAGCCAATGGGTGATGGAAAATGGTATACTTTAGATGTGTTGAAAAAGGAAAAATAATCTTAAAAAAAATTAAAAATTAAAAAAAATGTGTATTTTTAGATGTGTTGAAAAATGAAAAATGGAAATTAAAAATTATTATAAAAAGTAGACAATTATATAAAAAAAACGCTAGAAGGAGGGCTTGAACCTCCGACCTTGTGGTTAACAGCCACACGCTCTAACCAACTGAGCTATTCCAGCTTTTTGTTTTACCTAGTAACAAATATTCTAATAAACTAATATATTTTACCATTGAAATTTCTTTTACTTTAAATATTATTTCTAATATTCTGATGCCACTATTTAATTATTTATTTGAGTAAACAGATATATAACGATTAAGTCCTCTAAATAAAAGTCAACCAAACACAATTTGTTTTTCGGTCTTTTAATATGGTTTAAACAATTTTAAACTTTTTCTATAACAACTTGAAAAGGATAAAACAATTTATCATCAAAGCTAAAAAAAATTTGTATATTTATTTGTTATATAATATTATATATTTAAAAAATAACCAAGACATTAATTTTTTAACCATTTTTTGATACCACTTTCTTAGGCCATCCGCGGCCATAGCGGTATGGAGCCGGTACCGCTATGGTACCGGCGGTAACACCAAAGAGGGTAATTGGTATGGCCTTCGGTATGGAGGAGATCGGTAGGGAGGCACCGTTCAACAAAAAATCTCAACACACACACATATATACATACAATCTATATATATATATAAAGTAATATTTTAATATTTAAATAATAAAGGTGGTATGAGTGGTATGGGTGTGGATGAAATGGTATGGTAGTGGTAAGGTGGTGGTAAAGCTGATGTGGCACTGAGCTGGCAGCTGGTATGAGTGGTACGGCTGTGGATGGCCTTAGATTGCCAAAATTTAAGGCTTTATTTTCATATCCAAAACCTTGATCGGGTTTTTGATTTATCCACCCGAACCCATTCGACTCACCGGATGCACACTCCTAATTTTCGGTAAGCTGTTGGAGATGTTGTTAGTGATACTCAAAATAATTAATCTCTCAAAACAATAATATATAAACAAAAATATTTATATTTTGTATTTATAAAAAAGATAAGTGGGATATTACATTGGTTCTAACCGACAAAAATGTCCTCAATAGAAAGTTGGAAAGCAACAACTAGAAATTGACTTCCAAGACACCATGATTGGCTACGCATTTGCCACGCCAACCCCTATATATTTTGGTGGACACCAAATACTCTTCTTTTCTTTTCTTCTTCTCAAAAGATAGTGACATTGAAATTTCACTTTTCACCCCTTTTTCAAAAAAATCTCAATCTAACCAACAAATAAAATCTTGTTGAAACACGTTAAATTTTTAATATAATCTAATTGAAACGTGGATTAAAAGAATTATGATTGGTATATGGTTTTGTTTTTAAACTTATTAGAAAACCTAGAATTCAATTATTTTATTTAATATGTGGCCGGTGTGAGATGATAATAGTCATTTTGGGTATTTTGTATCGTGATTTGGTAATTGGTATGTTGATGTATACATGGATATCTATCTATACCTATGTTGGTAGTATATTTATTAAGAGTAAACAATTGCAACGATATCTGATAAATTGATAGACTAGCTGTTGACTAGCTTATGAATAAATCGTGTTTGATAAAAAGTAGGTTATGAGTATGTAAAATGACAAAAAGTATAACAATTAATATTAATAAATGTATAATTGGAAGAAAAAAACTACAAGAAGCTCCTTAAAACATTACTCTAACTAATATTTCAATAAACTAGTTTATGGTACATGTTTTGATGAACTAGCTTATAATAAGCTAGTTTATTAGCTCACTTATTTTTGCCAAACTTAATCGAAAACTTGAAAGTTGGATGGTTTTTGAATTGGATTTTACAATGCTACTATAGATAAAAAAGAAGTTCATAACTTTTTTAATAAATGATCAAAATGGGTTTGAACGTGTAAGATTTGTAATATAACATTTCTAAACAAGATGTTAGAAAAAAGATCAAAACATATTTAAAAAGAAAATGAAACAAAAAGTTTTTGCTTCATCAAAGTTTGATATGTTTGTCTTGGAAGTAGAGATGGACAAACCTCGGGACGAGCCGGGCATTAACCGGACTTTGATAAAACCAGGCCTCAACAGTGGTTTTTGGGTCCAGACTTTTTTTAACTGGTTCCGGGCCGGACAAGGCTTAAGGGAAAAATACCATAACCGGTCTATTGTCCTTTTAACCGGTTATAGGTAACCGGGCCTATGGCCGTCCTTCATAGGACCGATTTTTTTGGGTTTTTCTTTCTTTTTAACATATAATAATACTATAATTATTTTATAAACTAATTTTATATTCTAAAAGCAAATTATAATACAAATGTAAATTACAATATAAAGTATAAACTATAAAATAGTATAACTACATTTATTTTATAAACAAGTTTATTTTAAACCATTAAAACATATAAAACAACTATACTAAAAAATACGTTTATTATAACTTTGATACTATGATTAATATAACAGTTATTAACGATTTTGTCACCAGGCCTGGCTTAATCGGGCCTAAGCCCAGGCCTTGCGTTAACTGGTCACGAGCTTAACCGAGCCTTGTATTTTGCTCGAATCCATAACCAAGCCAGGCCTGGTGGGCCTTAACCGAGCTTCAACAGGCCTTTATAAACCCGGGCTTGACTTTGATTCCGGGCTCGATTAACCTGCTGTAATCGATCGGATCCGTTTGGCCATATTTACTTGGAAGTGTCAAATATTGGTTTTAGGTGAGTTAGAGCATCTCCAACCATAGTCCATACTGCAAATCATTGTAGTATGGAGAACTTCAACCATACTCCAAATCTTGAAAAATTTGCGGTACCAATTTTTTGAGAAGCAAAAGTCACCAAATTTGGTGTGTTACTATTCATCCCACCAAAAGTCCAAAACAATGATGGTCCACCATTTTAATATATTTTAGATTTTTTTAAATAATAATATTATTATTAATTATATTTTCAGTTTTAATAAAAATTACTTGCCATGTTTCTTTTTAAGTGAATAAAAATAATGAAATATGGTTGGAGGTGATTTTTTTTTTGTGTATTTGGTGTTTTTTTTGAAGTTACAGTTCGAATTGAATTGTTTTTTAGTGTTAAGGGTCCACCATTTTTTGGTGTTCTACTGTTATGGGTTGGAGTTAGTCTTGGAAAGTGCATCAACCTTTTCAGCAAAAATATTTTCAAGAAAATACATCTAGATTAAATCCATACATTCGCATCTGATAAAAAAAATCATATATTGCATTTTTACTCATTGGTCATTGCACTATAGTTATAAATTCCAAAAGTTGGACGTGTGCATAAAGTGGATCTAAAGGTCTGCGAGTTGGACAATGTTTTACTTGAGATTTTAAATTGGTGTTCTCACTATCATTTGAACAACTCAGATAAGAAATTTTCTTTCAGGATATTCAGATCAATTTATCATCCTTTGAAGCAAACTTCATTTACATGTGCAACGTTCACCCAAATAACACTTATCAATTGTAAGTGACTTCATTTTGAGTGAGCAATCAATCTTTACTCTTGTTGAATGTTTGCTTGTTGTTATTTGTTCCTACCTTTAAAAACATATCATAGCGGGTTGTGGTCTTGAGATGAGCTTAGGATAGTCAGAGTAGAGTCAGCAGACACAATTGTGTTGAACTATTCTAAGAGGCCATTTACCAAATGTTTATCGGGTAAGCACATATCTAGTCACTTACCTTTCCAAGTGAGTGTGGTACAATCAAGGTTCTTACCAAGTAAAGTGAGTGATGCATCAAGTGATAAGGATGGGATGTGATTTCAAGCCTTCGTTGATCCGAAGGATTCCGAAGGTAAATCAATAATCTTGTATATTGTTGATTAACGAGAATACCGATATAAGAGTAGGAAAGAATTCAAAGAACTCAAAGATTTTATTCAGCAAAAGTTAATTAACAACTAAAATCATCAACCTATTTAAAGACTAAAAAACTTAGAAGTTTTAGGAAACAAGAATCCTAAACAAATTTAAAGACTAAAACTGCAGAAAAGGAAACTAAATTAATACCTAATTCAAAAACTAGATAATGGAAATAAATAGATAAGCTTGAAAAAAACATCCAAATCTCTTAGTTGACTTTCTTGGTCCTTGATGCTCCATACGTGCCATGAACAATAATTCTTGTTGAGCTGCATCAATGAGGGAGAACATTCTTACCCGATTAGCATTTATTGGGTAAGAGGCGCTTACAAACTATTCATTTTGATGACCAAGAATGTTACCCGACAATGTAACAGAGGATGACACTGTTGCCGACAAACGATTACCCAATAAACATTTGTTAAAGAATACCTAAGTATCATGGTCAATGTATCTCACCTAACTCCTTGTCACCTTACATCTTTGGAGTTGAGAGTTGGATTTGTTGATAAAACATAAAACTTGCACTAAACCACCTCCCTTCAAGATTGCACCTATAATGGTAATAAGTTGAAATTACTCAAGTTTAATATTGATATTATTAAATTTAAATAAATAGAATGAAATAAAAGTAACATAAGTAGTCTAAACCAAACATCAGAAGTTCAATACATGAATACTTAGGATGTTGGATGTATTCGTTCTTTTTGTTATTACTAATTATTTATTTAGAGAATATTACTTTTTTCGTTAACTGTAGTTGTGCAGGCAAATTTGAAAATTACAATGTGGAAAATTTCCAATGACTCTAAGAAACCTAAACTAGTGATCTATTGGAAAGATCCCATGACCGAAGCTTTATTTGTCAAACAAAGCCAATAAACCGATAATATGTCATGTACACACAAATCTGAAAGGAGAGAAAGAAGAGAAAATTATAATCTTATAAGAGCAATATTCATCAATACAATATCCATAACAAGAGATTTGTAGAACTACACGATGGAACACTTTGAGGTAAGAAGTCGGTTTTTATTGTTTATTATTTATTTGGTAAAGTCGTTTACAACTATTCAACAAATATTAAAAACAAATTATTTTAGTCATGTAGAATATATATTATGTTCACATTGACACAATGAATTATTATTTCAAAGTCAAATAACACGTTTTAAATAGAAGTCTATGTTTGTTAGCTTTTAAACGTCTTCTTATATTATATGATATGTGTTAAGATCCAAAAAAGATAGGATCTGTAAACATGGCAAAAAATAAAATAAAAACATACATCAACAACTCATGTAAGAGAATTGTATATATGTATGACAAACACATGCATCTAAATTATTGGTTGATGATGAGAGCAATGCTCTACATTGTTACTAAAGATTAATAAACACACATGTATCTAAATTATTGGTTGATGAGAGCAATGAGTGTATCTAAATTATTGGTTGATGAGAGCAATGAGTGATATTGTTACTAAAAATTACCAATGATAATTGAATATCTAATTGTAATTGTATTGGTTTAAATTAAAATTTTTAACATTCAATTTAGATCAGTTCTGTTCGAACTGAATTGATTCGATTATCCATCTAATCGTCATCTAATTACTATCCAATCATCATCCAACTACCAATTCGAATAATGATTTTTTTAAAGGACATTAATAGTTAATGTTATATTATATATATATATATAGTATAATAAAATAATTAATCATGCATTTGATATCGGATGAATCCACTCCGATTAATATTAGTTGGAACCAATTGATGGAACCAATCCAACCATCCGTTGGCTTAGAAAAATCCAACATCATCTATATGATTAGATCAGTTCAGTTCCCTAACATCCATTGGATGTCAATCGATAAACATCCTTATCCTAAAGTCAATCACCAACCACAAAATGAGGTTATGTTTAGGTTCTTTTTTATTTGAACTACATTATATATCTGGTTTTTCTCAAAAATTAAAGTTCGATTAAAGAAAGTGTGATTCAGATGGTTGATAAAAAGAAAATAAAAGTAATGTTGTCTTTTACAAACATATAAATGTTTATTATATATTACCTAAACTAATTTTTCAAAAAAAATAAAATTTAGAAAGATACAATACTTACAAGTTACAAGACATGTAACATGACGTTGAAATGGTCCATAGATCCTTTTTATATTAGATACCTACCTTTTTGTTACCATTATAATTATATAATTCCTTTTATAACGTTCAATATTTCATATGATGTATTTAAATCCACGTTGCAATAAAATACTATAGCTTGATTAACAAATAAAGATATTTAAGCGAGTTAAACATGACACGTATCAAAAGCATTAACACATCTCTTTTGAAATAATAATGGTGGTCCAAATTTAATGCAAAAAGATTATCAAAAGCAAGAATCAAAGATGTTGACCGCAAGAGACACCAAAAAATTGCTTGGTGTCCAAGGTATGTGACAAAGACATGTTTGGTTAAAAGATGGTGTTCACCAAAACACACCACAATGAATTATATTGGAATCAAATATGGAATAAAAAGTCAATACATTTATTTGTTTTTTGGATGATGATTGCATGGTATACGATTTATTGAGACGGTTGTATTCATAATTATAACTTCTGTTGAGAAAAAGATGAGCAATCTTGTCAAGTTTTGTCCTGAGGATTTAAGCTGGTGAGTATTGAAGGACAAACTCAATATCTTACAAGTTGAGCTGCTCCTGTTGGCTATGAACTTAGTTTTTAATATGTTTTTATAAAAAGGAGGATATAAAAAGATAATACAAACTTGGGGTGTTGGACGCTTTTGTAGAGCACTTAAGAAACGGGTGTCATATAAAAAGATTAATATGATGAATTATCTTTTGAGTCTTACTATAATGTAGTTTGATATACAGTTGTCTAACTTTGTCCAACTAACTTATTGTAAAGTCACTATAAAAAAAATGCACAATTGTTGATTATCTCAATTACTTACAAGTCTAATTAACTATTTTATTGGGATTGACTATGGGTGTCATAAAATGCAAATTTGATGTAATGAAATGCAATATCGTCATTTCAAGTTAAAAAAACCTGATACAAAAAGTTCTAAAAGTTACTATAATTTAAATTTAAACAAAAATTGATTAGACATATTTTAAATGATTAAGTTACAAATTACTTTATAAGATGAAATTCTAGCAATTCTAGTATGTACTTGGTACTTGTATCTTTCACTAAAATTAACTAGTAAGTTTATAATTCTCTTTAAAGGTAAATGTCTTGTATTTAACTATGTAAAATAGTAAAGTGTAATTGTTAATTAAAACTAAAACTATATCAATAAGAAAATGATAAAGTGGGCTAGAGAGGCACAAAATAACTAAATAAGGAGGACTTGAAGGATTGCTCCCAATCGGGTTACTATGTCATGATCAATACAAGTTTCAGACTAACGACATGTCAAAAAAAGGATTGAACATCTAAATAAGGATTGAAATGGTCAAAAATGGTCAATGACCAATTTGTGAAGGTTTGAATATTCTTACTTAATTATGTGGAAGCAATGAGGGAATAAGACAAAGGCATATCATAATTAATAAATCTGAAATACAAAATCGACAACGAATTATTTTGTATAAATGACATAAAATATAATTTGGATAAGCCCGTTTAAAACCAAGTACGAATGGCTTAGATAAGTCAATAGTATTCAAAGTAATAATTAAACTAGTCCTTCAAGGGACGATGCTTATTTAATTGGAGGATTGTGTCCAAAGATCGGTTAAAATCAATGCTTGTGCATCTATAGGGAATGGAGAAATAGTTACTTAGAAACATACATAATTTATTTAGTAACGATAGTTGAAGGACTACAAATGTAAATTCACCGGTTATTGATCTTGGTGAGGTTCAAGACGTACAATAAACACTAGAGATAGGCCAAAATTTCGATCTCGGGCCAGTCCCAAAACGGGTCCTAGGCCGAAAGAGTAGTTAGTCGGCCCGGTTCAAAAAATTGAAACTTTTTAACAGTACTTAAATGTTATTATAATGCATTTTTAAATACGTATTGTGTCACATCAATACATTTTTAAAATACGTTTCATTATAATTTCGAGAAACGAATACGAGCCAAAATACAAAATATAGCGAGAATTATGAAGATTTTTTGAATTTTTACGTTTTGTAAGTTGTTATCTTACCCCATATACCATAAGACATATATAGTTTTTGGAGGATAAAACCAACAAAAAACGACAATAAAATCGACCGCAACAACTATATAGCTTGCTAGATATTTTTGAAGAATAGAATCGGACCGACCGGACTGTGCCTATAACAACGCTTGCAACTGGTGGGCCACCAGACCGGCGAAATAAAATGATAACTTTGTTCTTAAACATTCATAATACATTGAAGATGATTAATTTAATTACAATTACAAATCAATATCTTTTACAGGATACTTTAGATATATGACCTCAATAACATATTACATGTAATCCTTTTGTCATTCTGTGTATCGAAAATTTTAGTTGGGCTTTCTAAACGGCCCAAGTTAGACATAAATTTTAAATATAAACTTTAAAAAAGGGTTGTAAATTTTTTATCTATACTTTATATAAGATATTTTAAACTTTATATTAATTAATACTATTAGTAACTTAAATTAATTATAGAGTAAATTACATATTTGGTCCCTGTGGTTTACAGATAATTGCACTGTTGGTCCCTATATTAAATAAATATGGATTTGGTCCTGTGGTTTACATTTTCACACGTATTTGGTCCCTCTACCCTAACACTGTTAACTAATTTTGTTAGATAGGTTTACTAAGGTAAAAAAACCTGGTTAAACCGGGTAAAACCGGAACCAGAACCAAACTGGTTTTCGTTATTTTAGGGACACAGATTCGGGTAAGAACCAAGTCGGTTCTTAGAAAAACCGGTCTTTTGGGCCATAAGAACCGAACCGGCTCTAGAACCAACCGAACCGGGTAAGAACCGGACTTTTGTACATCTCTACTTGGGTTGGATCAGGTCGTCGAAAAACTAGCCTTCAAATTCCATAAACTTTTGTAGCGATTAGTGATTATGTCCCAATGAATTCGGATTGGGCCAGTCCAATATGGCCATTTTTAGAATAAGCCCACATGTTTATACTCCAAAGATTGGGTCATTTGGGTGGGAATTGTGGAATTGGAAACTTAGAAGATATCTTTATATTCTATTGTTTTAGAATGTAAAATTTTGTTATAAAATGCAAAATTAAATTTCATATGACATATTTCTTCAAGTTGATTTCAATATTTTATATGGTATATTAAAGTCAACATTGAAATAATATAATATTACTTGACTCAGAGATGGAGGTATTTAAGCAATGTTTAAGGTGATACGTATCAAAGACATTAACACCACTTTCTTGGAATAGTGTGGTGGTCCAAAATTAAAGCAGAATTTTATCAAAAGCAAAATTAGAGGTAATGAGACCACATCAAACATTACCTATGTCGAAGGTTACAATAAGATATGATTGATTTAAAAACAATACGACCACAATGTATTCGTCTTATGGATGTGATTAGGTGGCAAACAATTTGTTGTTCCCACGACTACAACTTTTGTTTAGAAACAAGATATGTTGTCTTGCCAAGTTTGGTTAATTTAAAGAGCATGTATGGCGTTAAGTTTGGCACGTGCCACCGTTTCATTTCTCCGTGGTAGTGTAAAAAATTATAGGATCGTGAAGGGTGCCACCGTATTAATTTGTTTTGTGCCACCATATATATTTTGAAATTGCAATAAAAATGCAAAGTTTATTTGGTAGAGTCGTAAGTTCCTTATTTTTGAAACTTGGGGTCATGGGTTCAAGCCTAGTTAGACTCATTTTTACTAAACTTTAGCTTTAACTTTAACTATTTTAAAAAAAATCTACTTGCAACAAGACTCGAACTTGAGCCTTTATCATTGAAAATTAATGAACTAACCAATAGACCAATATGGATTTTGTGAAAATATTTTTAAATACGTTTTTTATAGTTAAATTGTGCCATCGTTTGAAAAAAATTCTAGGTCCACCCCTTGTATAACACATGTTTCTTGGCTAAGCAATTAAGTTATGTGCAAATAGAATAAATCACAACCGAATAACCCTAAGTAAGTGTTGATCTTGTAAGAGTGCATGCATTTCAAGTTCGAGCAAATAAAAAACTAATTTGAAATTATACATATATAGAGGAAAGTTTAAATGTGAACCACTTTTTAGTTGTGAACGTTAATAGATTACAAGATATGATTGTAATTTATTAAACGTGAGGACAACTGAGAGTGCGACACGTGGCGGCTTTGAGTGTGGTCCCCCCCTTTAATTCAGTGCCCTCCCATGAATCACGCATAGTCACCCGCCGTGGATCTGACGTGGCGCCTAATCATCCGCCACATGTCGCGCTCTCGGCCGTCTTCACGTTCACAACCAAAAATTGGTTCACATTTGAACCCACCCCTATATATATATATATATATATAGGGGTGGGTTCAAATGTGAACCACTTTTTGGTTGTGAACGTGAGGACAACCGAGAGCGCGACACGTGGCGGATAACTAGGCGCCACGTCAGATCCACGACGGATGACTAGGCGCCACGTCAGATCCACGGTGGATGACTAGACGCGATTCATGGGAGGGCATTGAATTAAAGAAGGGGACCACACTCATAGCCGCCACGTGTCGCGCTCTCGGTTGTCCTCACGTTCACAACCAAAAAGTGGTTCACATTTGAACTTTCCTCTATATATAGAGGGAAGTTATTTTGTAAACCACAAATAACGTGTAAACCGTGTAAACTCATGGTTGCATAGATTAAATCAATAAAATTGATTTATGGAGTTGTTTAATATGATGAAAATGTTTCATAAACATCAAATTTTGATGAAATTGTTTCATATTTTGATGTTTTTTATTCATATGAAACTTTTTTCTGGTTTCAATGAAACTTTTTCATTTCTACGTAAATAAACACCGTCATATGAAACAATGTCATCAAAAAATTTAGGATATGAAACATTTTCATCATATTAAACAACTCTACAAAAGATTTTTCATTAATTTACATATGCAACCATGCATGAGTTTACACGGTTTACACGTATACAAAATAACTTCCCTCTATATAGATATAGCTTCCTATAAGTGAACTTAAAATAACCAATCTTATAATGAGTTGGGAATGCCATTTATGTAGGTCCTAGTTTTCAACCAACAACCAGATCGATCCTTCAAGGTTCGTGCTTCTTTTATTGGAGGACCTACTTATAACCTATTTATGTGCATCTCTAACGTGGGTTGATTCAAGGCTAGATGAATATAACGGAATAGGATAGGGGCATGCCATCATTATACGATTCCAACAGTTGATTTTTGTATATGAAATCCCAAAGTAAAATCAAGTTTGGTCAAGATCGGTCCATAACCAAGAGGCTTAGATAGGTCATATTTTTCAGACCAATAACCAAACCATTTGTTTCAAACGATCGGTTGTAATTGTTGGATTAGTCCCACAGATAGATCTAGAATGGGATCGATGATTCAAAGCTAGACAAATATAGATGCACGTCGTGAGTAATGAAATTAGAAATACATAAAAAAACTAGTAGGAGACTTTTTTAATATAAAAACCATAACAAACTCATGTTCAACTCAAGGTTAGTTGGAAACGTCAAATTTAGATTTGTTCTAGTATTTAAATAGAATAAAATACTAGAAGAAATCCAAATTTGACGTTTCCAACTATCTTATTTGACATGGTCCAATTTTATTAAACAAAATAACTGGATTTAGTTTATTTGGCATGCAATTGATAGTTGAAGGACTATTACTATAAATTAGAGATGGTCATCCGTCCCGGGCTCGGCCCGAGCCTAATGAAAAGCCCGGCCGGGACCGACCAGAGCCCGGTCCTAGCCCGACGGGCCTTGCCCGGGCCTAGTTTTGGAAGTTCTAAAAGCCCGGCAGGCCTGACAGGCCCGTCTCGGGCCCAACCCATTTTCAGTGGCATTTTCGTAATTTTCTTGAACTTATGAAATATATTTGTTTTATACAGTTTAGTTTTAGTGGTTTAAAATGTAATAAATCTAGTTTATATTGTATATTATCATTATTATTAGAATTATAAAAATAATTGTAGTTTTATAAGTTAAAAAAGAGAAGAAAAAAAAAAGGAAAAAAAAAAACTCAAGGCCCGACCCGAGCCCGGTCAAACCAAGTCCCGAAAAGCCCGGTCTTTACGAGACCCGGTCAAAACCCGACCCGACCCGATTTTTGTCCACCTCTACTATAAATTTACTATCAATTGCACCAAAGGAGTGTTAGCCTAGTGGTAAGGCTTGGGCACTACATAGTGGTGAACCTGAGTTCGAGCCCTGGGGGACGTATTCTAGAGGTACGGGGGCTTCGACCCCGGGCTGCATGCTTTAGCAGTCGGGCTTCGGCCCAAAATTGTCGATGATTAGTCTGGGCCCAATGTGGTCTGGGATACCTCTTCCAAAAAAAAATTCACTATCAATTGCATGTCCAATAAACTCAATTGGTGGCTAATAATTTTTTTATAGATATACTACTACTCCATAACATGTCGAAAAACATGATATGACATAAAATTATTTCTTACAAAGAAATTAACCCCATCTGCTATTTATATATAGTCCCATATTATATAGCAAATAGCAAACATAATGATGTGAAGGTAGCAATTAACAAAAACCCAACTTTTTATTGAAGTAATGATGTGAAATTAGTGATTACCAATGAAAATGATAATCAATGTTTTAAATAGCTTGAGGTGTGACGTGGCGGTAAGGGCACGTTGAGGTCATGGTGTTTTTCAAGACATGACATATGATGACAAATCCCGATATCTATTATAATATCATATACATAAACATGTATTTTTCCAATGAACCAATGAGAGTAAAAGGAGTGGAGGGTGGTGAGCTTACCACTTGGGGGTGGAATGTGGTACCACTCCCTCATGGTGTGGTGGCAGGGAGAGGGTGGTGAACACCACATGGTGTGGTGGAAGGGTGGTGGTGGTTTTTGTTTTTCTATGTTAAAATAAAGGAGGTGGGTTCCATAGTTTAGGTGTGGTGGGATGTGATCATTACGGGTCTAAGTGGTGTTTGTGTGATAGTTTGAGTGGTGAGTGAAAAGCTGATGTGGCGGTGTGGTGGAGAGTAACCACTCCTTCCCCTCTGATAATATATATACATTTATATATATAGAGGAAATATCAAATACAAATTGAGTAGTTTGTACAAACCTACAAACCAAATCTTAATAATTGATTTTGTTTATATTTTGTTTATCTTCTAATTTTTTTAGGTGGTTTTTCAAATGTGGTTGAGAGAAAATTTAGAAATTAAATTAATCTACACCATTGATCATCTACATGTATATGGTGTTTAAATCAAAAAGATAAGTTACATGGATATATTAAAAACAAACAATAAAAACATCAAAAAGATAAGTTAAATCAAGGGAAAAGTACAAGAAAACCCAATGGACTTTCGTTTTTGGAATGATTAAGTCACTGGACAATTTTTTGGAACAAATAAATCATTGGAAATTTTAAAACCTACCAATAAATCATTCAACCTTTGAAAACCTGCTAAATGCGTCCTTCTAAATGAAAATCATAAGTCTCTCTATCTGTTTATTAGGCAAAAACGAAGAGAGCCATTCAATAGTATTCATATATTTATAGATCATCCAATGGCCTTTAGTTTTTGTGCACCCAAATTTTTAATGGGTTTTTGTTTTATCTTTACTCAAATTATACCCTAAATCCAACGCCACTTTTTCATCTTCATCCAGTTGGGATTTTGCTTTTTTATCATAAATCCTTGATTATACTTCAAATCAAGGCATTGTTATTTTTTTCTTGATCTCCAAAGTTCCAAATGCTTTTCTTTATTTTTATTATCTTTTCTATATAATCTCTTCTCTTCACTCATATTCGATCCATAATTCCATAAAAGTTTTTTTTTTGGTGGGCGTGGAAGAAATCAACACCAATAAGAGGGTACCCACAAAAATGGTGAAATTTGTGTTCTTCTTAAAGAAATTCTATAATAAAAATTTGATAGAGAAGTGATCGGAAGTGTTTCGATGAGGTTACCATCTTCGAGAAGTAGAAACAGCACAACAATGAAGATGAGTGAGAGATTGAAGGATCCGATTGGATTGGTGTAGGAATTGTTGTTGTTAAAAACCCTAGGAAATTTGCAGGAGTTTAGATTCAATAATTTTTAGTTTTTTTTAAATTAATGGTTTTACCTGTTTAGAAGGTTGCAGGTGAATTTTTTAAGTAATAAGGATTTATTTAAAATTCTTTAAAAAGTCTAAGGATTTAATTAATAGGTTTTGATATGTCCAAGGACTTATTTGTTCTAAAAAATTGTCTAGTGACTTAATCATTCCAAAAACGAAAGTCCATTGGGTTTTCTTAGACTTTTCCCTTAAATCAAATATCATTTTATAAAAATCGCGCATTACGCTATGGCATATCTCAGGCATCCGTGCCATGAGACACAAGCGTTGAGCCATGGAGCGCAAATAACCCGTTGTTGCTACGAGCTTTTTCGGACATCCATAATAAATAGGTGAAAAAGAATACATATGCAATGCTATTTCATCAGAAAATTCGAGTATGACGTAATAATTTATTAATTCTATATCTTGTTCTATAAAGAATTTGAAATTTATTTTGTGACAGGCATAAGCAGGGCCACCGGAGCCCACCTGTTTTTAGGTCGCCGGCGGCCACCACGGAATGGTGGTTGGGAAGACCTTGTGTCTAAATTTAACTCTGTAGGCCAATATCCAAATTCAATTTTATACAATATAATACACTCAATGTACCAACCTCATTCAATTCCTGATCTCCTCAAATCTCAAAAAAGAATTCCTTATTATTTAAATAATATATTAACATCTCAAGTGTACTAGAGATAGAGATAAAAAAGACCAAAAATGTAGAAATTAAATACCAAAAATAGGTGTCCCCTAATAAGTGATACAATGAACGAGAGATAACCCACGTACATATCCCGATACGAAGTCTACGAGGTATTCGCGATTCATACAGACACCTACTAATCCTTGGCGATCATGGATCGACCGACTCAAAGGCCGATCCATGGTCAGGATATCGCCGTATCGCCGTATGCTCAACCCATGAATCAAACCGGGTAGACAGGGATGCCATCCACTGTTTTTCCCAAGGATGTTACCGACCACTATAGTACTAATGCTATGATACACTGTTATAATCTTATAAAACAAATTCTTAGAAATCATGTTAAATTACATGGGAGTAATTAAGTAATATATGATTCAAAAGGTAAATCTTCATATTTTTTGTATGATAATTTGAAAATGCTTTATAAAAGCATCTTAAAAACCAGGTTTTATGATCAAGAGCGATTGACTGACCTACCTATGGATCTAACTTTTGAGGCACGTTTGGTACGCAGACAAGACATACTATGATAGAACAAAATATGATAGGACAGGTTAGAACATAACAACTGTTCAATGTTTGGTAAAGCATAACTGATTAAATGACTAATTTACCTCTAATGAGTTGGGATTTGTAGGTGAAAAACCCTCCGGATTTGTTCTTCGTTTTGTTCTTGTATCCCTAAACCCTAGCATCTCGCTAGGCCCCTTTCATTTTATATATTGGTTTTCTTGCTGTAAAAAAAGTTACAGCGATAGGAGGGAACAACTTGTTCCACTATTGTTCTACTTAGTTTTAGCATGTTTTATATAGGCATATGTCAAACATGGAACAAACATATTTTGTTATGTCATGTCCTATCATGTTCTGAGTACCAAACACACGCTTAGGGTGTGTTTGGTACGCAGACGGGACAGGACAGGATAGAACTGGACAGGACAGGACAGGTGTCCAGCGTTTGGTAAGCTAGAACAACATAGGACAGGACAAGCCAGAACATGTTAAAATGACCAGTTTACCCCCGATGAGCTGTGTACTGTTTTATTAATAAATAATCAATTTAATGCATAATAACAAAGAATTTAAAACCTTATAATATTGTTTTATTGATAAAGTCTATAAGTTGTCGCCGCAAGTAGCAGTCGCAAGTCGCCGGACATCGCCGGAGAGGGAGGCGGAGGCCGCCGGACGTCGGACGTCGCCGGAGGTAGCAGTCGCAGGTCGCCGGACATCACCGGAGAGGGAGGCGGAGGCCGCCGGACGTCGCCGGAGGTAGCAACCGCAGGTCGCCGGACATCGTCGGAGAGGGAGGCGGAGGACGCCAGACGGCGGACGTCGCCGGAGGTAGCAGCCGTAGGTCGCCGGACATCGCCGTAGAGGCAGGCGGAGGTCGCCGGAGGTAACAGCCGCAGGTCGCCGGACATCGCCGGAGAGGGAGGTAGATCCGAGGTCGTGAAATCGAAGAGGAGATGGAGTTTGGGAGAAAGCAGTTGAAGAAAAAAGAAGGGATATTTAATTAGGTTTCTTATTTTAGGGATATTTTGGTCATTAAGTTACTTGTTCCACTTAGTTCCATGGGTAAAGGGGTGGATACACTTGTCCCATGTCTTGTGCTACTGTGTTCTACTTAGTCCAAGGTTGGGGCGCGCCAAACGCAGGACAGGACTGTCCTGTCCTGTCCCACCCTGTCCAGTGCACCAAACGCACCCTTAAGGATCTCATTGGGCCTTTTAAATCATTTATCGATACATTCTTGATAATTCGTTAAGCAACTTATAAATATGGCATTTAAGTAAACTTATAATTTCATGTCATCTTTTGGAAATTTCAACAATTTAAGCAAATTAGTTGGATCTCCAACGACTTATTAATAATATGTATACAAGTTTCAATAATGTTTTAAGAAGCCTTACCAATTTAACTACTGATCTAGGATATGATCCTTAAAAGTTTCAAAGGAAAATATGACTTTTATTGTAATTCATTTCACTATGTTGTATATTGATACATATCACAAAATCATCAAACATCAATAAAAAAAATCCCCTTAAAACATACTACCATCTAAGGATATTTCAACTACATTAAACCTATAACATTTATGGATTGGTTAATTAAACTGGTTTATGATCACCTGCATGCATGACTCAATCGATATATATGTTTTTATTTATTGACGTTAACTTTTCGTTTTAGGATCGATCTTCAATTGTGTATCGGTGGTTTTCTCTTGGCCGGAGAATAGTCCATTCCCGTTATGTCTATAACATCCGAATACTCTTCTGAGACAACTTGTGTGTTCCTGTGTTGTTTTGGATTTTCGGGTGAAGATGTTGTCGAATAAATCTCTTCATTTCCTACTTGCCCACGATTAAACTTTAGGTCGGATTTCGGGTCATGAATCTTGTAATTCTGTACATGAAAATTTAATTTATCTAATTAAAATCAAGAAATCTTTTATTTCTTTAATTTTTGTATTATGCCAAAATAAAAATAAACTAACCTTGTTATTGGTGGTGGTAGAACTTGAAGCTATTGTTTTTGTCATAAGTTTTCTATTTATTCCTGCAAATAAAATAAACAAGAATTGAAAAAGAAATTTAAAAAATAAAACAAGCAGAATTTATACTGAAAATCGACAAAAACATTCTTTCATTGGACACAGTTTTTGGGAAAAAGATAACACTTAAAAAATTAAAGCACAAACTTATTAAATTAAAGTTCATTCAGATATATATGGAATTCGAAATGATAAGATTATACACAAAATCTTTCTTCTATTAATTTTGTTTATAAGATTGAACCCTGGAGCAGATAAAACCTAATTATGGATGCTAGTTTAACTAGGATTTGAAATATAAGGAGAGTAATATATTAATATTTTTATATATCTAGGCCAACTAGCTAGGGTTTCTTTAGTTAATTAATGGTGTCTTGGTAGGTGATATCTGGGACCATAGTAATCTTCATGAATCTTTGGTAACCAGTGGCCATGAGAACTTATTAATCTTCTCTTCTCTATGATCATGGTACCTGCAGCTGAAACCTCATCAGTAGCCATGCTTAATCCCTGATCATCTCCATTAATGCTTGATGAACTCTGCAAAAATCAAATCAGAATTAAGATCTCAAGTTTTTTAGCATAAAATCATCAAGACATAATATATAAACCTCAAATAGACATAAAACCGAGGAACATCTGTAGTGATGCACTTGTGTATACGGGTAATTTTGTAATATACACGTGCATATACATAGGTGCATAATGCACTTGTGCATAAAAACCCAAAAGAACTCAAATTACACGTATGCACAAGTGCATATGGCCAAGATTAAGGTTTTCCCTTGAACCTTCCTCTCTCTCTCTCTCCATATATCTCTCTCCATATATATAGGGGGTTAGGGATCACTCACGTTCATGTGAGATTAATATGTTTTCGTAAGACCTGTGGGACCAAGATTTTACACTCGATACCTCACAACAAAACATTGTGAAGGTAAAAAATCCAAACCTTCACAGCAAAAACACTTGTGAAAGTAACCTTCAAAAAGTTTTTTTTTTTGAAGTTTCAAGTGTTAAATCTTGATCTCGCTGGGTCTCATGAAAATAGTTTGATTTCACGTGATCCTAAGTCTATGCATACGTTATCACACACACACATATACCAACCTTGGTGATGAATTCTTGATGTTTGCCAGCTGATAGGCTCGATTTATCCAGCCTTATACCTTCATGGATATCAATATAATACATATAATTAGATAAAAGTATTTGGATATGCATGTTGGATCACTTACATATAAACGAATCAATTGCATATATAGTTATATACTATATATGATGTATACCCATATTCGAGCCAAGTCTTCTAAACTAAAAGGTCAAGAATACAAATTTCATCAAAAATTAAAAGGTTGCATGGGTATTTCTTATAATAAATATTATAAAGTCTAAAGAATAGTCACTATATTTTCAATAAACTCATATATAGTCTTTCCCATTTGTCTAAACCCTAACTAAAACAAGAAGCTAGAGCTTTCCCAAACAAGTGGATATATATATATATATATATATATGCGTGTTTGTGTGACTGTGTGTGTATGCATATATGTATGGAATTGAGGCTGATACCTTGAGGTTGATAAACGAACATGGAGAGAACTAAGAGAATGAGCATGAAAGAAGGCTTCATTTGGTCTTCAGAATCTATATTGTAAGTTTGTGAACTAAATGAGAGAGGAAATGATGAAAATTATGGTGGATATAGAACCCCTATATATACACTTAAATAAAGTTTGGGACCCATAATAAAATGATGACGAATAAGGTATTACAATGTTTCTTTTTTAATTACTTTAAATGGTTTACAAAGTTTTGATTTCTTTATAGTTTATATTTCAATCTATCAGCGTTGTGATAGAGTGGATAAGGCTTGGGGTTCATAGTACCTAACCTGGGTTCGAATCCCTTCATACACAGCCTATGGACATTTACAAAAAGGCATGTTTTAACCTTGATCTTATTGAGGATTAATTGGGCCATAGACCCATACACCCCTAAAAAAAGTTTACATAATTTAAGTACATAATTACAATACGTTTAAGGGTACGATTACAAAAAAGTGTATCCAACTTGGCACGAAAAGCTATTGTATGTATTGTACTTCGATTTTTACCTTTTGACGTATCAAACTTTTAAAAACAATCTATTGTGTGTATCCAACCTGTTATAGCAGGTTAGATGATGACGTGGCACTGGTGATCTTTTTCCGGTGACCCTTTTTCCGGCGCCTCCCATCCTTCCGGCGATCCTTTTCCGACGCCTCCCGTACTCCGACGACCATTTTCAGACGTATCTCTCTCTCTACACCCTCTCCTCTCGATATGGAAGTGGGTCTTGGTGAAAATGGTGGTGTGGCCGGAGATGGTTGTGGTGCAGGTGTGGCTGGAGATGGTGGTGATGGAGGTTGGGTGGTGTGGTGAAGATGGTGGTGGTGGCCGAAGATGGTGGAAATGGTGGTGTGGCCGGAGATGGTTGTGGTGCAGGTGTGGCTGGAGATGGTGGTGATGGAGGCTGGGTGGTGTAGCGAAGATGGTGGTGGTGGCCGAAGATGGTGGAGATGGTGGTGTGGCCGGAGATGGTGGATTTGCAGGTTTGGCCGGAGATGGTGGTGTTGCCGGAGATGGTGGTGTCGCCGGAGATGGTGGTGTCGCCGGAGATGGTGGTGGTGGCCGAAGATGGTGGAGATGGTGGTCTGGCCGGAGATGGTGGTGTGGCCGGAGATGGTGGTGGTGGCGGAAATTGTGGCCGGAGATGGTCGCCGGAGTTTCTACCGGTTACCTGCTAAGCAGGTAACCGGATACATACGATAGAGTTTTTTTACAAGTTTGATACGTCAAAAGGTAAAAATCGATGTCCAATACATACAATAGTTTTTCGTGCCAAGTTGGATACACTTTTTTGTAATTGTCCCTACATTTAAGTATACCCTTATTTATTAAAAAAAATACAACTCTTTTTTAATTTTAAATGTTTGATTTTTACAATATTTTTCCTTTTTATTATTATTGTCTTGTAATTGCAATAACGTAATATTTTTCTACCAATGTTGCGTAGCTCATTTAGTAATACATGAGACTAGTGTGTTGTCCAAAATTGAATGGTCTTGGGTTTGAGCCTGGAGCGCCCCCAATGCCACAACCGCTGAGTATGCCCCTCATATTTCAGAATTGACAGACTATTGTGGGCCGATTGAGGTTGCCGATATCAACCTTTTGTCCAAAATAACGTACTACTTTTACTTAACCAACAAATCATGTAATAGTCAAGGCTTTTAAAGAGAGGATATGTTTATGTCAAGTTAAAATGATGTGAGGCGTGGCGTGACGACAAAGTTGATCTAGTTATATAGAGGATGTGGTGTTTTTTAAGATGTGACATAAGATGATGAATTTGTATGTCATACATAGAATTATATATATTATGCAAAAGGTTGATTCCGACACTCTCAACTATATATAGAGAAGTACGTTTATAGAGGGAAGTTCATTTAAAAACCAAAACATTAGTAAAAACCGTAAAAACTTATGGTTTTTTGGATTAAATCAACGAAAACTCTTCGTAGAGTAGTTTAATATGATGCAAATGTTTTATATAATTCATTTTTGGGATAATTTCTTCTATGTCCTTCTAAAACTCCTAAATTACTTCTATATCCTTCTAAACTTTTAAATTACTTCTATATCCTTCCAAACTTTTAAAAATATCATATATATCCAAATGCCTATTTTAATATTTATTAAATCATTTAAATATCAATAAAAATTCAATTATTTATAAAATTACTATATTACCCTTAATATTATCTAAATCTTTTTCATTTTTCATAAATATCTATCTTCATCTTCATACGAATAAAAACTCCAAAGTATAGAACCCTAAATCAACCTAGATTTTAAAACCCAAATACATATCCAAATTAAAAAAAATGCAACTAAATCAATCTTACAATATTGATGGAGAAATCAAATAAACCCATTGAAAATTAGCCTTTGTTTGTCTTCTGCTATTAAAAAGAAGAAACAAAAAAAATCAAAAAACCCTAAAAAATCTGAGTTTGAAATCCAACATGGAGTTCGAAGAGCCATTGGTAGGCGTTGACTCTGATCAAGCTGAAATGAAACATATTTTAGAGCAAGAAAAAACTACATGGGAAGAAATTTTGCTTGAGATGATGTAAACTTGGAAAATGAAGTTGTTGATGGTGTGAGTAAACGAAGGGGCAGTCAATTCCATGTGGGGGTTTTATGTAAATTGATGCTCAATTTCAAGAGAAAGGATCTCAATTTGGGGGATTTTGTCATTTTGTGGCAAGGATGGAGGTTTTGTCAATTATAAAGCTTCATCCCCTTTTAAAAGCTTTGGGGAATGGTTTGTTGAATAAAGTGGTTCATCCCCTGCACATGCTTAGAATGCATATGTTGAATTGATATCAAGCTTTTCTTTTTTCTATTTCTTAAGTATTTGATGAGTTTGATTTTATCTACTTCACTTACAGTTTTTTAATTTTTATAGATACTTGGGTTTTAAATTTGTGTTGATTTGGGGTTTTTAATCTATGATTAATGTTTATTCTTATGAAGATGAAGATAGATATTTATGAAAAATGAAAAAGATTTAGATAATATTAAGGGTAATATAGTAATTTTATAAATAATTGAATTTTATTGATATTTAAATGATTTAATTAATATTAAAATAGGCAATTGGATATATATAATATTTTTAAAAGTTTGGAAGGATATAGAAGTAATTTAAAAGTTTAGAAGGATATAGAAGTAATTTAGGAGTTTTAGAAGGACATAGAAGAAATTATCCCTTCATTTTTTTGATGAAATTGTGTCATATTTTGGTGTTTTTTATGTAAATGAAAATGTTTCATACATTTTTCTTATTCTTGTGAAACTGTTTCAAGTATTTTTTTTAATCCTATGAAACCTTGTCATTTTTCCAAAAAAGAACATCAAATTAAGAATTATATGAAACATTTGCATCATATTAAACAACTTCATGAAGAGTTTTTGTTGATTTAAGCTATGAAACCATGAGTTTTTACGGTTTTTACTAATATTTTGGTTTTTAAATGAACTTCCCTCGTTTATATATATATATATATATATATGTTATCATTATAAAAAATAGTTTTGACTGAATATTTAAAACCGAACTTAGAAATATAGTATTACAATTTCGTTTAGCTCGTAAGTTCATAACTTAACGTTTATGATTTAGTAAAGGAGAATTCTATCCCCACCCCTTATTAGGGGGTGGGAGTTGGTGATGTGTGTGCCTCTGTGGGACCCAGTGGTGGGTCCTAGTATTATTGTGTGAGTGAAGGGGGTCCGAATAGCAATGATAAATTGTAATATTATTAAATAAATTTATAGAAGTCTTAAATGTATAGTAAAAGTGTGAAAACGTAAAAAAAATTGAAATAAAGAAGTCATGTTTCACAACAACAAAAAACGTAAATCATAACATGAGTTACGTCTTACATAAATCCTATAGGCTAGTTTGTAACGATGAAGACCCGTCTTGAATCATGACACTTGTTTTTAACACCGGCTTATTGCGGACTTTACCTTTATATCCTATTTTAAAATAAGATATACTAAATTTGTTAATTTTAAGTCTATGGATTTATATACTTTTATTAAAAGTATTAGTATAAACAACAAACAATTTATTAAAATAATATCAAGTTAGATATTATAACAAGTTGGAGTTTGATTGAAAAGGTGATTGTGGAGGTAGGGGGACAAAAATGTCCACACTAAAAAGCTTGGTTTCCTGTTTCTTGAAACTGATCTCTCTTTGTGAACAAGACAAATGGTTGGAAATAGAAGATAAAAAGAGAGAACTTTGTGTACTCAACTTTCAAAGGCAATCTAATCACCTTCCTTAGCCTTTTAGGGTATGATATCCCCTTAAAAGGAGATCTCCCAATATCCCTATTACCTCTAATTCTTAATTTCAAACCACTATGCCATAGTTGTTTGTAACTTATGCACACACACTTGTACTTTGATGTGGGTTTTGTGGTTTTTGCATTTCTAGTTCTAAAAATGGGTTTTTGTCAAATGCATATTTGTATCCCTTCCCTCTTTGTGCAATGATAGCAAATACTGAGCAATCTTTCACTTGTCTAACTGATGTGCCATTGTTGAGCCTTTTTGATTGACTATTTTCATGTAACATATCCATTTTCTTGATAAAAATTGTGTGTGTTTTATCATGTACCCAATTTCCTCCTATTTTTGTGATGAATCAAATCAAATCTCATGGCTCTAAAGTGTGTATGGTCATGTGACAAGAACCCATCCATATGCAAACCAAAATGTTTTGTGAAATACTGTATTCTTTTACAAAATAAATACAACATTTGATTTACAAAGAACCAAATCAAATAAAAGTATTCACTAGATAAAATGCATATAGACCTTTTCTCTGTATAGGTTTTGTTTAAACAAAGAAAAGTGACTAGATTTGATTATGTGAAAGCCATATGTTCAAGTTGATATACAAACAACCCACATGTCTCAAAACATGTTTTTCATACTTATACGTCTGTATACATCGATCATTATTACATGATAGGTTCGATAAAAACGTATGAAATAATATGTTTATACAATATAAGACATGTAGGGTAACCGACTTGTAGACAATTGGTTAATTCTTCAAAGCTTAAGACAATTGGTTTTCTCACATGTACATGTTTCTTGGTACTAATCATCCTACTTATTTATCTATATGTAAGTTTTGAGGGGACAACTACACACGGAAATTTGCTTTTAATTTTTGGATTTTGTCTTCTTTCTTAGAATGTTAAGATATCAATGTGAACAATGTGTATGTGATAATACACATGTTATCATTTGTAGGTAAGGACCCCTCTTTTATCGTTTATAAACAACCACTGGTAGTTTAAAATCAAACATAAGTCGTAGCTTGTTTTCCCATTCAGTGCATATGTATATGTTTGAAGTAGTTTTAAAAGGAACATCTAGTTTATAGCTTGTTAAATAGTGTTAACTTCAATAGAAATAAAAATTAGTTATCTTGTAAATTAATTCATAGTTGTCAAATTAACAACACTCTTACAAGCATTTCCAACATCCTTTTTAATAATTCTTTGTAATGGAGAATTAAAATCTAAAAATCTTTATAAGAAAATATGTTCAATTTCAACAAATTCTTCATTTTGGAGATGGCATCATTACTTAATATTATTAAAATATATTTAATAAAATATTTATTTTGAAGGGCATAGCGGCATCGAACCAACGAACGACTATCACGAACACACACACGCACGCCTCCCCGGCGGTATCGGGCATCCAAGGGCAGCTCACTAATTCGTCGCTCTCCCGACCCAGCTTACGTTGTATCTATAGCCCAACCACAGTCTTTGACTAGGCTAGGGGGAGGCCCAGTCTATGACTGGACCAGCCCAAGGACTGGGTACTCCTTATGCCCTCAAATTGACTCCCCTTGAATTCGAACCTAAGTAGACTGGGATACCATCCACAACCCTCGCAGGATGTTACCGCCCTTAGGAAGACCAACTCAGCTACACATTATTTGTAATAAAATATTATTTTTCTCGACTATATATTTCATCTCAAAAATTCTTATTCGTGAAATACAATAAAAACGATTTTCTCTCATGGTAATCAATTTTGAAAACTTCTCAAATTCTAAGATTTTTGCATTATGTTTTACTTCCTTCATTTTAGAGAATTTATTGGAGCCAACATTTGTTTAGAATCTTTATTTTTCTCATTTAGACCATCTCCAATGGGGTCACCAAATGTTACACTAAACATCAAATTTGGTGTAAATGTTACTATTCACATCTCCAATGGGGTCACTACTTTTCACACTAAATTTAGTGTGATGAATAGTGCAACACTAAATTTGGTGTAACACTATTTCTTACACTATTTTTTTACACTACTTTTAATATAAAAAGGATTTGGTGCAAAAAATAGTGTTACCCATTGGAGAATATTTAGTAATAACACTAAATCTCACACTATTTTTTACACTATTTTTAACATTTAGTGTAAAAAATAGTGTTACCCATTGGAGATGCTCTTAGGTAGCGTACCAAGCGCTACCTAAATGTGTTTTACTTTTTTCTCAGTAAATAAGAAAAAGGTCTAAAATCAAATTAATTTGAATTAGGAAGGACTGATATATAGATATCTGAAACCGTGAGGTGGCCAAGTAGAATTTTTCACTCTAAGCAAGTGGGACCTACTTGCACGTGATTGGAAACAAGAGGAGTTAATGCGACGGCAACAGAGAGACTGTGGATGGAAAGCAATCATCCGTTTGCTGACGTGGCAGAGATTCTTGTCGCGTAGCTGCTAATAAAGTCGCAAACCGGGTACACATGGAAGTCCACGTCGTATGACCCACGTGGCAGAAAAATAAAGGCGTGGCACCTGACACCTCACGGCCCTGTGTTGGAAGTTTTGTTAACCAACAGACAATGAAAAATCGACCGTCGCCGATTGACGTCCGTCAGATTCAACCGACGGCGACTTTCTCGCCGGCATATTGATAAATTTTGATTAAGGCATTGTTTGGTAAAAATAAGTTAGCTTATAAGTCATTTTAGGCCATCCTTAACTGTACCACTTATACCATCCATACCAGCTATCATTTCAGTTATCACATCAGCTTTCCACTATTTTACCAACACCTTACCAACCATCCTTATCTATTCCATACCACTCTAATTAATTAATTAAAAAATTAAAAGAAAAAGAAAAGAAGAGAGAGATAGAGAGAGGCCGGTAGCTGTGCTAGATGAGAGCCTGAATTACGTCGAGAGGCCGGTAGCGGTGCTAGATCGGAAGGTGAGAAGGTTGCGAAACAAGGAGATCGGAATCGTGAAGGTGCAGTGGCAGCAAGGTTGTTAAGATCGGGAGCCTACCTATGATCGTTTTTGTCTTTGCAAGATCAGATCGTAAGCTCGGGATCGGGATCGGGATCGTAAGATCCTACTACAAGTCAGTATAAATTTTTATATAAGATCCTACTTCAAATTTTGAAAACATACATCCATATTTCAACATCCAAATTTCAAAATAACATCCATTCATATTTCAAAATATTAACTCTCAAGTCTTAACAATACTCGAAATAACATAGTCTTAAGTCTTAACTGTTAAAAATACTCAAAAGTCAAAATAACTTCTAACAAAAAAAAGTACAAAATCGATTTGAATGGCAGCAACTGCAGGTGGAAGGGTGGTCGGTCGGTGCCGAAAGGGCGTCGTCGGCCGATGGGTCAACGGCTGGTGGGTCGTCGAGGGTTAGGGCAGAGTGCGTCAATGTGTGGGAGGCGAGACTGAAGTTAAAAGTCAACAATAGTTTGTTTTTTTGTGGTTTTCTTTCCTTAGACCCTTAACAACAGAAAGGTTTTAGACCTAAAATTAAAAGGTTTTCTATACATAAAAGGGTAGTTTGAATTTTTTTGAATATTTCATTAAAATCATAGGACCGGCTCGCTAGCCGAGCCTACGAGCTTACGAGTCGACTTTACGAGCCTATGTGAGTCTACATCTGAACGAGCCTATTTACGAGTCGGCTAGTTTTTGTGGGCTAGGCTCTTAAACTCATACAAGCTTACGATCAAGCTCGCGAGCTTAACAACCTTGAGTGGCAACATCGGAAGGGTTCCGAGTGGACTTGGGAGCCGGAAGCCGAAATGCGAGAGCATTATCCAGAACTCTTCTCAGTTTGATTTCGGGGACGAAATCTCGGTAAGTAGGGGAGAGTTGTAATACCCTTTCCCGTTTATTTATTTATTTTTATTTATTTAATTACATTATAATTATTTAGATAAGTATTAAGGGTGGGTTAGAGCAAATCCTTAGTTGAGAGGGATAAGGACCTTAGAGTTTAAATAAGTCTTCCATCTCTTATTTTTGGCTTGGAGGTTAAGAAAAGAAAATAGAGAAGGAGATAGGAATCGAGAGAGAGAGAGAGAGAGAGCTAGACGGGAAGGAAGAAAGAGAAGGCTTACCGGTGAGGTCTTGATCGGAAATCGTTATCGATTGCGAGGTAAGCTTTTCAGATTTATGTTCCGTTAATTCTTGTGCATTAGATCTCGCAATGAACGAGTCCGGCAACCGCTAGGGTGGAGGTGAGCGCCGGCCATGACCGGCGACGCCGCGGTATCGTGTTCCGGTAAAACCGGCATAAACCGGCTGTTGTTTATTGGCCAGCGGTGGTGGTGGTTATCCACCGCTGCCGCTGCTGCCTTCATGTTGATTTGTGGCCGGCGGTGGTGGTGGTTATCCACTGTTGCCGCCGTTGCCTTGTTGTTGATCACGGTGGTGGTGGTGGTGGAAACCGCTGCTGCCACCGTACCTTGTCGTCGCTGCTGCCGAGAGGCGGCTAGATGGTGGGGTTGGTCAACGCTATCGTCGTATGGGCGACGGTGGTTTGGATGCCGGCGACAGCCGTTGTGGGTAGTGAAGGCGGTTAGCGGCAGCGACAGCCGCCGGGAGTTAGTCCGTCGCGTAGGAGGCCGGCGAAGCAGGATTTGCAGGTGGCGCCGGCGGTGTGGCTCGGCGATAGCAGCAGCAGTGTTGTCGTCGTGGTCGCGCCGCGAGGTGGAGTAGGCGGAGGTGCTCGCGCCGCGAGGCTGGCGGCTCGCGCCGCGAGGCAGTGGCGGGCGATTCTGTCACTACTGCTGTATTGGTGGTCGGCGGCGGTGGTGGCGGGTTTCCGTTGCTGCTGCCATCGTGAGGGCTGTCCGGCGACAGGTCGAGTCGGTAGTAAATTTTAAGCCGTATTCGTCGCGGCATCGCTTAGCTTGTTCAAAAGCTAGGGTTTTTCCGTGTAGTTAAGTTGGGAAAAGCTCGTAGGATTTATTTTTGGTAATTTCAGATCGCTGCGTGGTTTGATTGTGTGTGCGGGGATACTTTAATTACGCGTGCTTATCGTAATTTTGAGGTGAGTGGGTTATTACGTGCATATATTGTAACCGATATGTATGTGTTTTGATGGCCGGGTCGTGGGACGATCCGAAAAGTGGGTAACCACTAGGGCCGGGTCGTGGGACGATCCGAAGAGTGGGTAACCACTAAGGCCGGACTACGGGGTGGTCCGAAGAACGGGAAACCGTTAAGATGTGTTGATTTATATGTGGATATATGTATATATTTGTTATGATGTATTGTATGTGATTACTTGCTCACTAAGCGGTTGTGCTTACCTCACGTATACTTTATTTTTTTAGGTGCTAGTTCGGGCGTGGATAAAGGCAAAGCTCCGGCTTGATGATTCTGGCGATGGCATTCCGATTAAACATGGATTATTTTATTTAGTTGGTTATTTTTATTAAATTTAGGGGATTTTTACTAAACATGGATTTTTTACTGTAAAAATGGTTTTGTTGAATATTTTTCTTTAATATAAGTTTTTTTTTTTTAAAAATTGGTTTAAAATTTTGGGTGTTACAAGGTAGCTTTTTGAAAAGCTACTCTCACTAATATTTTGGTGACTTGTGAGACTTTTTATTTTTTTATTTCAAATATACATTTGCTAAGTTTTATACCACTACTTTTCAAACATGTCTTTTTTTGTTCTTTTACGGTCATAAGCTACCTTATCAGCTAGTTTTTGCCAAACATAACTTGTTCACCAGCTAACTTATCAGTCATCAGCTACCTTATCAGTCACCAACCACCCTATTAGTCATAAGTTAACTTATCAGCTAGTTTGCCAAACATAGCCTAAGGATATGTTTGGTAAACTAATTGATAAGCTAGTTGTTGATTAATAAGCTACAAAAAAGCTTTTAATAAGCTATTCAAAGTAGCGTGTCAAAAAGCTAGCTTTTTAAAATGTTACTTTGAATAGTTTTTTTGAGAGCTATTTGTAACTTTTTCCAATAATGCCTTTATTAATATTAATTATTAAATTCAAATATATTTTTTTGGTTATTTTACACACTCATAAGCTAGTTTTTACCGAACATAATTTGTCCATAAGCTAGCTTATTAATCAATCGTTAGCTTATCAATCAGTTGCTAGCTTATCAACTATCAAATAGCTTATCAATTATCAGCTAGTTTGTCAAACATAGTCTAAATCTTATTTTTCCTTTGGTCTCAAATTTCAAATAACGTGGTGAATAAATAATTTTATTACAAATTATAAGAAATGTTTTTAACCTTTTTAAAATAAAAAACTAAAATTTTAGATAACTTTTTGTTCAACTTTTTGTTATAGCGGGACCCAATTAAGGCCCGGCCCGATCCAAGGTTTGACCATGGTGGTAAGAAATATAATAAAGAAAGAACCTAGAAAACAAATGATTTAGAAAATAGTAACTAGTAAGAGTAAAATGTCACATGGGGGTTTTAATGGAGAGAATTTTGATGAAGTTAGTTAGAAGGACCCAAATCATGCAAACGCTTTTGCATATGATGAGTTTTTTTTTTTTTTTTTTTCTTCTTTTTCTTTCTTTACAATAAAAATGTTATAGTATAGGTTCCAAAATCTAAAAAAAAACAATAAACCAAGGACCAAATTTTTTAGTATATATATAAACACACACACGTAATCCAGCCTCATAAGTCACCTAATCACCTAATCATCGACAATATATAACTTTCCATTGCATCATAAATTCACCTAAACCAGAATATTAAACATCAAATAATATATATAAACAAATAAAAAGGTAAGCATCTAAAGGAAAACCAAAAACCAAGTGATAAATAAACTATTCCATGATAAAAAATAATTGCATGAACTTAATTAATTCATAGCCACATTGTTTTTCTATTAATTTGATCCTAATCTACTACAAATACCTCTTCCACCTTTACCAAAACCTGCAAAAACCTTAATCCCAACTTTAATGGAGTCTCTCTATTGGCTTCTTATAGCCACTATTTCAATCTCTCTACTTATCTTTAAATTACTAAACTACCCCCATGTCATAAGAAAGCTCCCACCAGGCCCTTCACCATGGCCTCTTATTGGCAACCTTAACCTAATTGGCCCTCTCCCTCACCAATCTCTTCATAAACTCTCCCAAACCTATGGCGAACTCATGTACCTTAAATTCGGTTCGACCCCAGTTGTCGTAGCATCATCTCCCGAGATGGCCAAGCTCTTGTTAAGGACCCATGATCACGTTTTCGCTTCTCGGCCATCTACTGCGGCCGGGAGGCTTACGCATTTTAATTGCCGTAGTGTAGGGTTTTCGCCATACGGGCCTTATTGGATCCAAGGTAGAAAAATCTACTATAACGAGGTCTTTAGCGCGAAAAAGCTTAGCTTCTTTGAGTACATTCGCGTTGAAGAATGTAAAATCTTGCGCTCTCGTTTACATGCGTTATCGGGAGAACCCATCATGCTAAAAGGGCATCTTTCGCGTTGTACGTTGAGCGTGATTAGTAGGATGGTATTGGGTCGAAAGTATATTAGTGAATCGGAAGGGGAGAAGGAGGTTGTGACGTTTGTGGAGTTTCGAGAGATGTTGGATGAGTTTTTCGTGTTGAATGGTACATTGAATATTGGGGATTGGATCCCTTGGATGCAGTTTATGGATTTGCAAGGGTATGTGAAGAGGATGAAGACGTTGCGGAAGAGACTCGATAGGTTTCTTGAACATGTACTCGAGGATCATAGAGAACGAATGAGAGACGAAGGGGATGATTTCGTGGTTAAGGATGTTGTCGATTCGTTGTTGAAGATGGTTGATGATCCTAATCTTGAGGTTAAGATCGATTTTAATGATGTCAAGGGGCTTACACAGGTATGCATATACTCAATAATACCAATATATACATCGCTAGGTTTATTTAAGGGCCGTAAATATCTTGAGAACTAAATATTCATAATGAATATAATGATATTCATTTTACCTATGTATATATTCATTACTAATACTAGGTCACTTGGTTCTCAAAAATATTCATCTCAAGTTTCTAAAAGAACATGCACTTTTATAGGCATGTCACTACAATAAAATTGGTTTAAATCACACCTAAAATGTCTAGGCTTCTAATAAAATACTTTGTTGTAATGGGTATACAATCAATAGTGACCTATACATGAACGTGTGTATGTTACAGGACTTGGTAGCCGGTGGAACCGAGACATCTGCATTAACGGTAGAATGGGCAATGTCTGAGCTCATTAAACAACCCCATCTAATCAAGAAAGCGATCGAAGAGTTGGATATTGTGATTGGCACAGAGCGATGGGTGGAAGAAAATGATCTCCCAAACCTCCCATTCCTAGATTCAATTTTAAAAGAAACCATGAGGTTACATCCTGTGGCCATTTTACCACCACATCTAAGCATCCAAGATTGCAAAGTGGCCGGGTACGATATTGCCAAAGGGACACTCATCTTCACAAACTCATGGAGCATCGGTCGGGACCCAAATTTTTGGGATGATCCAGAAAGTTTCCGACCTGAGAGGTTTTTTGGTAGGGATATCGATGTGAAAGGACAACATTTCGAGTTGTTGCCATTTGGGTCAGGTCGGAGGATGTGTCCAGGTTATAATTTTGCATTACTAATGACAAGTTCGTTATTGGCAAACATGTTGCAAGGGTTTACCTGGAAATTGCCTAAAAATATGAGATGTGAAGACATAAATATGGACGAAGTTTACGGGTTGTCCACAACCAGAAAGTTCCCGTTGTACATTATACCCGAACCCCGATTGTTGGGTAAAATGTATCACTAAAACAAAATAAGTTTGATGTATGCCACAAAGATGTATTTTCAATTAGTAAGTGTATCCTACGTATTGATTTAATTGCTTTGATTTCTCAAGCTTATGTCGTTATTTTAAAAAGAATAGAATTGATGTATACATATGTTATGATTCATTTTATCATCATTGATATGAAATTACTAGATCTCCTCTTTTGGTATGAAACTGAAAGCAAACATTTAATCTAGAAGGTTATGCTTAATTTAGATTTGAGATACTTCGCAGCGCAATGCATGCGGATATATATCTAATATTATATAAAACCAGACTATTGAAACATCTTTGGTAAAAGTTCAATCTTGGCTTCTAACTAATTCTTTATGTTTATGCCTTATAAGTCAGATATAAAGGTTGAGGGACTCTTGGTGTCAAGAGTTTAAAGATAGAGAAGTGTAGTGTAAGGATGTTGCTTACAAGGATTGTGAAACTTAGGCTTGGTTTGGCAAGCATAAGCTAGCTTATAAGCTAGCTGATAAGCTAGCTTATAAGCTAGTCCATCCAAACATGTACCAGGAAGCTAGCTTATCAGCTAGCTTATAAGCTAGCTTTTTGAAACGCTACTTTGAGTAGCTTATGAGAAGCTTATTGTAGCTTTTTCCAATTATACCCCTATTAATATTAATTATTAAATTCAAAGGTACCCTTTTTGGTCATTTTACATACTCATAAGCTAGTTTTTGCCAAACATAATTTGTTCAACAGCTAGCTTATCAGCTACTAGCAAGCTTATCAATCAACAGCTAGCTTATCAGCTATCCGCTAGCTTATCAGCTACCAGCTAGCTTATAAGCTACGCTTGCCAAACATAGCCTTAAAGGGTAGCGGGGCAATAAAGCTAAAGACGGAAGGCTTAAATGGAAGTTTGTAATTCAGGGTATAAAATAGCTCAATTAGCTTGTTGGGGCTCATTATTCTTCTTATTGTTTGAGTAATACCATTAGGGGGGTTTACTAAAAGTTCTTAATCAGAGAGAATGTAATTAGGCTATGTTTGGTAAACTATCTGATAAGTTAACTTATGACTGATAAGTTAGTTTATGACTGATAAAGTAGCTGATGAATAAGTTGCGTTTGACAAAAGCTAGCTGATAAGACAGCTTATGAATACAAAATGACAAAAAAAGACAAGTTTAAAATTTGGTAGAGTAAAAAGTAGCAAGGGTATATTTTGAATAAAAAAAAATAATAAGTCCCATAAGTTACTAAAACACTAGTGAGAATAGCTTTTCAAAAAATTAGCTTATGGTTCATCCAAACATGTACCTGACTTATAAGTTAGCTTATAAGCTAGCTTATAAGCTACGTTATAAGCTGTCTTATTTTTATGAAATGATGCCTACTATAGTTCTGAGAGAGATTTCATCTCTATTCGCTTGAGAGATTTGTTTAGATATTTTCTTTTGTATTGTATTCATTAAATTTGTAATTGAATAAAAGATTTTATGTGTTTAAACACAAACAATTATTCTTTTATTTTTGTTTGTATTAACTATTGTCTAATACATTTAACCAAACACGCTAAAAATTGTGAGAATGGAAAAAGGAAATGTTTAGAAGAGATTCACATGTGAATCATTGAAGAAGTTTATTTGAAGCTACATATGTGAATTCATATGAATAATTTATAACGATAGTTCACATATATTGTTAGATCCAAATATTATTGTATTCGAGATCACAAGATTATGAGACAATCTCGATCATAATAGGATTTATTGTTGGGTTTTAACTAATTTAATTATTTTGTAGTTAGGTTGGGCATGGGCTTTATGTATTTGGGCTTTTAGTAGATGGGGTATAGATGCCTCGTGTAACCCTTAGGGCATCTCCAGTGCATGATACTCTACCAGAGTGTCATGGGCTGCCACATCAACATTCCACTCACCATACAACTCTACCATTTTACACCCACACTCTATAACACTCCAATGAGTTTAATAGATTTCCACATCATATATATATATATATTATCTATAAATATAATTTTACCAAAATAATTAAGAATCTACTAAAACAAGGAATAATACATTAAAATATAAACGAAACGAAATTAAAATACATTTAATAAAAAGTATGAGACTAAAATACATAGATTAAAACTACGAAAATTAAAAAATGAAATACTTAAACACTGAATAACTAAAAAACTATAAAACCTAAACATATATATATATATATATCTATATCTTATAAGTTTGAAGGGGGTCCTTGTAGAGCGCGTATGGAGTCACGCAGGAGCGTCTCTTCCTTTCTTTCTCACTCGCACAACCACGTGTTCTTCTACTATGTCGACACATGTCTTGAATCAAAACCCCTTTTCTTTATTCAGCCTCTTTACCACCAATTTATTTGAGAATCAGAAATCAATACCAAGCTGTTTCAAATGTGTTTTAATCGCTGGTTGATTGCATGCTATCATATATTTAATTTGGGTAACATCTGACCTTTAGCTGCTACGTTAAGTTTTTCTGTTTGTTTTTTCAGATCACTTTATGATCCGTTTAGTAACAATTAGGGCAAGGTTTTCCAGTTATGCCCAAAATTAGCTACCTTCCTTGTTCTATGAAAAATGTATACTTGATTTTAGATGCTAAGTCTGGAGTCTATAATTGAAGATTTAACATAAATATTACTATTTGGGGTGGGGCCCTTATAATAATGTTGAATGTGGTTGACTGTTGACATATTCTGACCTCATACCAAAGGGGTTGTAGCCCAGCGGTATCAAGGTGTTTATAAGGTGTTCCTCTTGACCTTTGGTCAGGGGTTCGAGTCTCGACATGGATAAAAGGTGTAATTTAGGAGTAGAGTAGTTTAGGAGTAGGTATTTGCTGTTCAAAAAAATACTGTAGTTTACAATATGAGTCTGAAAAGCGTCTGGTATTTGCTGTTCAAAAATTTTTTTGTAGTTTACAATGAGTCTGAAAAGCGTCTATGCATTTACAACAGGGAAGAGTATTACTACTTTGTGACTTTTTTTGTAGCTAAAGCATTTGATGTTATAGAAGCTTGGGGTGAATTTGGTACCTGATGTGGGGGCTCCTTATATAATATGATATATTGATATATGTGTTTCACTGGAAAATTGGCTAATATGGCTGGTGGTAGGGGAATTTACCACTGTAAGCATTATTCTGCTTTGCATATCTTTAATATTTTACTACATACGTCCTCCTTTTTGCTTTATGTGTGCTTGTGTTTGCAGGGCTATGGCCTTAGTTTGTTGTAAGAGTCTGATACTCTGATCTCTCTTTAGGTGTTTGAGTGAGTGGAACTATGGAAGTACTGATAGATTGATAGCTAAAACCTACATAGAAGCCATTTCATAGATATGCTATTCGCTTTAGCAGGATGTCATCTGAAATTCTAAATTGTGAGAGACTTTCAAGATGATCTGGGAGAGGGGATAAGATGGCTTTTTGAATTTGAGCTTAATGGTAGATTTACTTGGCATAAGATTGAAGAAAGAATGTTTTGAATTGATAGCACTTTCAATTGTGTAGCCATTGATATGAGTTCAACAGGCACTTTGATCATGTGAAAATGAGGCTGATGCTTCACCTGGTGTGAGTGAGAGATGCATCTGAGACCAGTGGACCTGGATTGTTCGCAAGCTAATACGCTGACACTCAATTCCCAAAACCAGTGCAAAAAATGAGCACTTTTTGTTTCCCATATCTAGAGACTCTACACATTTGAACTTCTCTCTTCTCTCTCTCTCTCTCTCTCTCTCTATATATATATATATATATATATATAGGTTCAATGGCTCGTGTCTAGCTGATGTGGGGCTCCAATATGCCCCCTGTGTCGAGTCGCTAGATATGGTAAACCATTGCCCTGATACCATGTGAATATATTTGGAACCCCTGTGAATCTATCAAAAGAGCTTTCTTTAAAAGAGAGAAGAGAGGTTCGACTGTACTTCTTGCAGAACTTCATCATCAAGATGGAAGTTAAAGAATGTTCTTGGCCAAGTACAGTGACAAAGATATTGAGCAATGTTGAAGGTATATGTTTCTATGATATGCTCCCAACAATGTCACATATTTATTTTGCTAACCCAAATTGTTTGTCTATGTTTTTTTCTCTTGATAGATGTTACCAGGCCATGAGACTAATGCTACAGAACAGGCAATGATTAACTTTCTTAGCTAAAAAGAAAGAAAAGGTTCTAAATCAAAACTCATACCATGTTTTCATGCAAGGTCCGAGTAACGTTTGTAATGCATTTCTGGCACCGAACAACCCGTCACTTATCATTCCTTTGACATTGATGGCACATGTTTGAGTAAACCAAAACTTCATTTCCCTGCCATTAAATGAAGAATAAAGAGAAAGTTTCATCAAATATGTGCACTCAAACACACTTTTTTAAAGAAAATTTTACATTTTTGTCAATAACAAGAAAAAGAAGGAAAGAAATCACCTTGGAGATCATGAACAGATGAAAATTTGTTCATTTTTATCTCAATTGGTACTGAAAATGCGTACCAACTCTATAATAATTTTCAAACTCTATGAAAGGGGCCAATTACTAAACACTTACTCGGGTAAGGACTTACCAAGTCATATGACCTTACCAGAAGCATATGGCAAGGATAAAAAATTTACCCCAGTAAGAGTGAAGGCAACAATGAGAGTCTTACAAGGGGTTCCCTTTTCGAATCCATCCATAAAAACCAACCTCAAATCAAGAGAGAGGAATCTAAGTGTGTTTGCAGAGTCTGATGAGATTCTGCAATTATTCACCAACCCTTGAGATGATATAATTATTACAAATGAAGATGTGGAAGGGATCTTTGTGACTGTCATTTTTGTGTTGTGACTTTTCCAACTTGCAAATTAGAAGCGTTATTTTTCACTAAAAGGTGTAGAAAATGACTAAAAAACAAAGAAGATAAAGGAACATGAATTTTGTTGGCTTGCTTTCATCTTGCAGAATGGCATGGGCATGGCGAGTGCAGGATGGTCCATTGGTCTTTTTCGTGAAGTTCGGCAGATACAAATCGATGGGAATCATTTGCTACGCCAAATCTTTCAGAGGTTCCCGTCATTTGCTTTATCATTTTTTTGGCAAATCATAGAAATCCATATATATTTTTTTGGCAAGAGGTTTCAAATCCATATACATTCATTCATTTCGCATCTAATTCTATCATTGTGTTTTATAGGACTCGTGGGCAGAGGGCCGTCTTAGGACGGCCGGAGTCTTGCCTAGTATTATAATTTTAAGGTTAATGTAATAATTTATTAATTATTTTGTTTTTATAAATTATGAAAAATAAAAATTATTGATTAATATTTATAATATTATAATATATATACATATATAGTGGAATATATATTATAATTAATGGTTACAAATTTAATTATAAAAGAAAATTTTAATCAAATGGTCCCACTCTTCCTCCATGATGCGGGTGATCCCCATCAAACTCTATCCCATTAAACTTGAATTATACTCCACCTACAATGGATGATCCACATCATAGACTCCATTACACTCTCCATGAATCACCATTGGAGATGCCCTTAGGTTTAGGGTGAATGATCAGAGGTGCGATTTGGAGTCGTATAAAAAAGATATCCTACTAATTAAACACATTAATCATTCAATCAATCATTCAACTACTTTGATGATGTTATAATCTGTGCTCGATTATGTTCGTCGTTTGATTACTCAGTGTTTGGGACTTCCATATAGATCTTCAATCAACTTAGTAATCTAAAATTGATTAAAAACCTAAGAACCATCCATATTACGATATAGGAGTGTTAATTATACCGTCCAAACTACATAATCCACCCACACTATACTAAACGATGCAGTTTTCCCGGTATGATGTGGTTGCCGTTTCCAATTAATAACCCAAACCATGTATTGAACTGCATCTCATTGTATATTAACTTTTATTGATTATCCGTATTCCTTATGTATATAACAATGGATATTTTATAAACATTTTTTTAATTGCAATGAATATTTTATAAACTAGTTTTCTGATCCTTCAAATATTTATGTTTCGAATTTGAGTTTGAGGTGGTCTCTTTCTCTACAAAAATGGTTAAGATAAATTACTTAACAAATGAATGAAAATTTTTAATTGATTGTGTGTATATTTTGTTTATAGACTAACTTTATATATTGATTATGTGCACCTCTCACCAAAAAACAGTAAAATTTTATTTTGACAACACCAAATCATCAAAAGAAATTGCTTCAGGTTGAAAACAATGTATATTAGCTATCTACTAATATAAATTACATTTTTTTTTCATTTTAAAATAAGTGTTTAGACAAAATTGACATTTATTTTACATGTAATAATATAAAGAGTATTAATAAATTTGTTCATTTTATAATTAATGATAAAATTGAAAAGTAGACATTTCTTTAAAACAAAATAAGTTAAAAATATGAACATATATTTAAGATAACAAAAGTATTAGAGATATAAGCTATATAAGATTTTTCTATAAATGAAATTAAAATAGGAAAAGAAAACTAAAATGCTTTCACTAAATGAATTAAAATTAATAGTTGTTCGTTGGAGGTACTAAACCAAACAAAAGTGCACACCACAATGACAATTTTGGAATAAACAAACCATAGAGACCAAAACTAAAATAATTTTATAAGGACCAAATCTGTAAATTACTCTCACCAGAAAACTATTTTAAATGTTTTTCATGAATTAAATATTTGATATGAGTGTGAATGAATTGTATAAAGTGAATGCATCAACTTGGAAAATTTGTTTCTCAAAATAAGTAATTAAATTACTACGTTAGTTTCTCTTAAATAAATATCTACATTTAAAAGTAAATTTTATATCATTTTATTTAATCCGCAATTATGAGAAGAAGAAGTTTCTTCCTATATAACTAAGATACAATTGACTTTTGTATGCCTTTTCTTTTAATTACCGACATTTATTTTGGAACAAAGGTAATACATACATAAATGATAAAATAAGCTTTAAGTTTCTCAAACCTTTATAGTTAAAAAAAATGTAAGGATTTGTTTATATTAAATTTTGGGTGTTAAAGTGTGTATGACTCGCTTTTTTTCACGACATACTTTTGGGATGGATTTTAGCGGGGACTTGGAACAAATTTCGCTTTTCGGGTAATTTTGCTTGGTGTGGACTAGACGCTTTGAGCCAACTATTTGTGAATTATGCATGAGCATTGATTCATGCATATGTATCATATGGTTACATGCATCGAGACAAATGATAAAAGAATTTTATAATTTATAAATGCATAATAACAACAACAACAACCACGACGATGACGACGACGAATTTATCTTTATTTCTGAGTAAATAAATGTCTATTCATGGTAATTATCACATGTAAAATACACATGATGAAACCAGATTGTGTGCATGCAACTTGACCTATGACCTAAATCATAGGTCGTTCACAACCTCGATTTAATATCATATGTGATAAACTAGAGTATCACATGTGATTGAGTATGTTAAAAAATGTGATCATGTTTACAGATAATAAATGTATTCTCTCATGAACGCTTTTCTACATGTGTAATAGTGATTTCTTCCAAAAGTTAAAAAAAAAAGTAAAATTATTTTATTTTAATGTTCGAAAAAACTTGCCTCAAGAGCCTCGATAGTCTGTCGTGACTTAAGGTTTGTCGCTCACGCCACGTTACGCCTGAGACATACCATGGTGTAATGCATTGATTTTATAACACGATATTTGATTTAACTTATCTTTTTGATGTTTTATTTGTTAGTTTTTAATATATAACGATAATTTAAATTGTTTTTATTATTGATTCAATAAGTAATAATAGAAAAACATATATTTATGTATATAATATCATATACGATATAGAGATTTGTCTTCATAGGTCACGCCTTGAAAAACCCAATGACCTTATCATAACTTTTTTGGCTTATGGTATAACCCTTGCCGCTATTCTATATTTCGAGCCTTACTTTTATTTCAGCAAGTAATGGAAGTTGCTCCATCATCAATTTCTACTTTATTGATCAAATCAAACAAAAAAACAAGAAATAAAACCATACATTTTGAAGCCCCAACAAATATTGACCTTGACATTAATCAAACCCATGCCCTTTTGACACCCCTTTATTCATTTTGTGTCCTTGTTCACATGGGTTGGTGCCCTTTTTGCCATTTAACATCATGGTCTCTCATTTTCTTTCTTATAGCCCAAGGTGCCAAGAGTTTGCCCTCCAATCAAGGGACCATAGTACATGGGGACTCATGGCTCATGGGTCACAAGATCCCTATATTTACAATACAATTGCATGGATCATGTTTTTCAATACATCTTTTCTTATATTATTTTGTCCATTTCTTTGACAATTGAATGAGATTGGAGGTTTCTTTGTCAAAGAAAAAAGATATTGAAATAGTTTAAAGTCAATTTTTCTATTTGATTCAAATCATTCATATCAATCATTGAAATTCAAATATAAATTAGATTATACATTCAGTATTGTCTATCAATCATGCATGGTTATATTTTAGCATAAAAAGATAAGATCATTCATGATTGATGTTTAAATTTATCATAGATATTTATTTTCTAAACGTAACTATCATATAAAAGTATGCAAATATAATATGTAACAAACATGTCGTTATATAATATTAACAGTTTTTCATTTGGTATGAAAAGATATAAAGTTATGTATTGATATGATTTATAGACTATGAACGCGTGATTATTGTTGTTGTTGTTGTATTATTTTGGTTCTTTGTATAAACGATTTAAAAATATTATGATTAATCTACATTATTTTATTATTGTCCTTATAAGAGATTATTTAATATATAATTTTCTCCTTCGAGGGTCATATGATGTTGGAAAACTTAGGTTCTTTACCCATGTTGGGGCCAAAGAACAAAGTGAGTCTAATACATATTTGAAAATATGAAAATATGTGAAACTCCAATAGCTTACTTTTTAAAAAACCCTTAGAATAATTGAAAAGAGAGGTGAAGGTTTCATCATATATTGAGAAGAACTTAATAGCTTAAGCCTAACTATTATGAAACTCCAATAAAAAAGATGTTTGCGGGTTTGAGAAGGCCTATGTGATAGTGTCGTTTTGAAATATTGCATGTCTAATACAACGTTTGGTGAATAAAAAACCGATTTCTCAAAAGAAATTAGTTTGAAATGCAAATGAAATATTTGTCCACATAGATGAGAAATTAAACTTTTTAAGTTTATATATGCTTCTATGAATGGTGAAAGGTAAATTGCTTAGCCTAAAAGGCTCTCTTCATTTGCGCATACATACGTCGCGAAACTTCGACCGAAATGGGCTCGGATCACTAAGCTTGTTTATGCGCGTCCTGCCAACATGAATGTAGTACCCAAACACTAGAAAGACTTATTTCCTTTTCCAAGTAAATCAGTCATAAGCACATTCAAGTAAGCAATCCTTAACACCCCCCTTATTCAAAATCTCTTTAAAAAAATGCATTCAACTCCAATAGATTACTTATTTTTGGAGATTATATCATTATTGTGTTAGTAAAATATTCCAAACATTTAATAAAATGTATTTTTTGTAAACATTTGATTTCAATATATTTCTTATTGGTGGATTATAATTAAAAAAAAAAAACCATTTTTTCTCATAGCCATTATTTTTGGAGAAATCTCCATGTTTGTAGAAATTTACACCCTCTCTTCTACTTTTTGGTTTTGAAGAATCAGTTAGAGCATAAAATCATCCAAAACATCCCTTTTCTCAGCTCCTTTTGAAGATGTGGAGAAATCTGGGATTTTGGCGCCTATACCCATGGGGGTACCCCCACTTTAGACATATACCCATTCTCTCTCCCTCTCAGCACCTCATACCCCCACAATGCCGTTATGAAGTCCGTTATAACGGCCTTAACGCCGTTATTGTGCCGTTATGTGGTCAAAGTGCGTTATGTTGGTCAAACGTTTTTGTTTTCTAGCAAATGCTGTCATAACGGCGCCATAACGGCGCCGTTATAACGGTGCGTTATGGAGACCGGTCAAAGTTGGAATTTTTTTGTCTTTTAGCTGAGGGACCGTTATAACGGCACCATAACGGCGTTAAGGCCGTTATAACGGCGCCATAACGGCGTTAAGGTCGTTATAATGGTCCTATAACGTCGTTTTTTGTTGACTTCGTCTGGTCAGAGTTGAAAAGTGCGTTATAACGGTCCCATAACGGCATTGTGGGGGTATGAGGTGCTAAGAGGGAGAGAGAATGGGTAAATTTCCAATGAGGGGGTACCCTTATGGGTATAGAGGCCAAAATCCCGAGAAATCTCCATGTTTGTAGAAATTTACACCCATTTTTCTACTTTCTGATTTTGAAGAATCGATTGATTGAAGCATAAAATCATCCAAAACGTCCATTTTCTCATCTCCTTTTTCTCTTACACATTTCTAAAACTCTATTATATTCTTTGCAAACATTTATTTTCATTGTGAACATTTGTGTGACAAGTTAATTTGCTCTACTATTATGTCGGTTATAATGAACTCTCTTTATTAATTACTAATTGTTTCAAGAATAAGTGGTTACATATAATCATATATGGCAAAAAGTAACCCAATTCATTAATTCAACCCAAACTTAGCAGGTTGGGTTAAGATTTTTAACCCATTTAGATTAAATGTATTAACCTGTCTAACTCGTTTATTTAAATCGTTTAAGTTGGGTTGAAATTTCTGATTTGTTTTCAACCCACTAAAAATTTTAAATAGTTTTATTTTATTTTTAATTAAATCATTGATTATAATTTTTATTTAAAATATTATATAAAATTTTATTCTATTCAAATATGAAGTGAAACTAAAATAACACGGCTCATTTTCTTACGGACCATTAATCATACTCTAATCATATTCTCACTGCATACTGAAAAAGCTAGCGCATTGTTGTATGCTTTCTAGTGACCGACATGACAACCAAACTCCGAACAAAATGTATTTGCATTTGTGTGTGTTTTATTCAAACTTCAAACAGTTTATTTGCATTTTTTGGTGGTTTTTATTTAAAATTAAAAGAGTGAATTTATGTTCAAGCCATTCATTTACAAGTTGGGTTCAGAAAATCATAAATGGATCAATCCGTTGTCGACCCAATTAGGTAACCTTTGGATTGGGTTGAAAATCTCAACCCATTTAATTAAACATGCTGAGTTGAGTTGATATTTTCAACCCATTTAATAAATGAGTTGAACCCAAACCTAACCCAGTCTAACATTTTACCACCCTTACATATATCTAATACACATCCCCATTATTTATAAACATGGGATAGTTCAAATGAAAATTTTAAATATCGGGAGAATATAAAAGAAAAAGGTTTGCATACTTAAAATTGATTTTTTCAATAATCATAAACCTATTTTATTACCTTCCAATAATCATTGACATTTTTATTTAAACTATCCACTATAAACCCTATCGATATAAACATCAGAGTGAAAATAATGAAAAAAAAAACCATGGCAACATCATTGGGCTGATTTTAATATAAATTCGGGCTTATTTTAACGACATGTTATTATTGGGCTATAGAGCTATTATAGACTCTTTCGGAGGTGCACACAAAAACCGAAAATCCAATTTTTTATAAAAAATAAATGGAACCGGTTTTCATGAAACCGGATTAAAATAACCGGATTTAAGTTTTTTGACGGACCGGATATTTTACTGGATCAATAACCGGTTCCAAACCGGATTTTGAAAAAACCAGCTTTTATTTAAAAAGATAAACAGTGACCATTTAATAACGGCTATATAGTTGTTTGATCCATTTTTTGACCTTTTGAAACCCTTAAAATTATCATTTTACCTCCATAAATACAATATGTATTTATATATATAGTGTGAGGATGTATTGGGTTGATTCCACACCAACTTCCAACTCTCTCAACTTTTCCGGTCTCAAACTCTCTCAATTCCATACTAAATTTCAACTCTCTCGAAAATTAATTTAATATCAAAAATTAATATTAAAAAACAACAATTGAAGTGAAGCCCATAAATCTTGAAGCCCAACAGACATCAGATTGAGCCCAACATGTTCAAGCGCATCATACATCACTTCAACAAATCAACCCAGTATGACCGGTTTTTTAAACCAGTTTTGAAAAAAATCAATTATTTTCAATTCAGAACCGGTTTCATCGGATATAGTTTTAGGGTCTTCAAACAGGTTTAAAACCGAACCGGTTATTTGAAAATCTGGTTTTTTTTCTTGGCCAAATAACCGGATCCGATAAAATCCGATCTGGATCGGTGTTTTATCCGTCCATGTGCACCTCTAGTCTCCCTCCGTAACCTGGAGTTATTTCTCCGAACTAATAAGTTGTTTATTTCATTTAATAAGTTTATTTTTTGCCATTATACAAATGTTGTACGTATCAATGAAAAAAATATTATAGAAAACAACTTTTAATCTATGAAATAGAAAATACCATTTGCTATGACATTAATTAATACTTTGAATAACTAGATTACTAGAGTGAGTTTTAATATGTGAAAAAGATAATTTATTATAAAACACATGTCAATAAATCAATTGATGATTGAGTTACGAAGATAAAAAATGGATGTCAATGACGACCTACATCAATATCCAAACTCCAAACTCCAAACTTATGGAGGCGAAATTGGATGTCGATCAATCATATCAAATAGTTCATCTCCGATTCCAAACCCCAACATTCTTGCCATATTTATAACCTTCAATCTCGGCTTTGGGATGTCATTTTCATTCAACCAAGCGTATGATATAAAAACTTTCTTCATGATGAACAATTCTAATGCCTCTGGATTGAACACCACCCCCATTCTCATGCTCATCTGCAAAATCAAAATTTATTCATTACTTTCAAACTCAATAACTTTGAGCTTCTGATTGGAGCATTTCAGTTAAAGTTATAATAGAAGCTAAATAAGATTAATTTACTATTATAATAAAAGATTAATAAGATCAAATTACTGTTACTTCTACCCTCTGGGTACTATATACGTCTTGTTTGACAATCATAAGCTAACTTATTTTTTAAGTTTATTGAAAAATCTCTCTTTCATTAGACAGAAACTAGTTTGTAAAAAAAAACTACTAATTTTAAGTAGTGTTTTAGTAAGCTCTATTAAATTTTTTTCCAACGATGCCCTTATTATTATTTTTTTCAAATAATTTGTATACATGTGTTTTAAGTCATTGCACAATGTCATCTATTTATTATCTGCTATATTTACCTAACTGGACGAGTTTATTAACTAACTTATCAGTTCACAACTATTTTATTAGCCATCAGTTAGATTTTTAGCGCCAACTATTTTATCAGTTATTTTGTCAAACATAACTGATACTATACTATACCTGATGAGGCACCAACATAGCTGCGTAGCGTGCAAGTTCTCCGGCTCGCCAATCTAGTAAGATTGGAAGCCATGGATATGCAGCATCAAGTCTTACAAACCACAATCTTATATCAGGGAATTCTGACAGTTCTCGTGGATCATGTTCATCGTCTCTATCATAATTAATCGTGAATCCAATCGTGCGTTCTAGAAATTCCCGTGGATCAACTACAAGAACACGAGAAGTTCACTGAAGATTAACAAAATGGAATAAATCCAACACATGTTATTATGTTCCCATATTTGACGTAATGCTACTAACCGGTCGAAGTTGTCGTAATCCCGGTGGCGTTAGAAAACGGGGACATATCTAGACGACGGATTATATCGTTGTTGATGACTACCTCGTATCTACCGTCTTTAGGAGGCATCGGTGGAGGTGCTGGTTCTACATCTGTGAATATAGTGAAAATAAATTATTGTTATTATTTATATATGTCTTTTTGGCTATCTAAAGTAGAGATGCATAAGGCCCACGCCTTACAAACCCAATTACAATAAGCAAAAAAATTGCTCTTTTTGTCTCCGGTGTTGGGTGTGAAAATACGCTCGATCAGGCTTTTTAGATTGGGTTTCAAGGCATGTCTTGGGCGGAGCTTTAAGCACGCTATGATATCGGGCTTGCTGGGGAACGATTATGTTTTATATTATATCTTTAATCAAAACTATTATTTTAAAAGGGGAAAATGCAAAAGAAAAACATAAATAAATAGAATCGAAGACCCAAATATTCATGAGTAAGTTATGATGAATAACATCTCAATAATCATGAATATTGTTCATGATGAATAATACACAATTTTCTTATTCATGATATAATGCATTTTTATCATAAATAGAATATATATTCTCTCAAAAATCAAATATTTAAAAAAAAAATAGCTTAAATATATATAAAAAACAACTAATTACCCATAACAAAATACATAAAATTCAACAAATTGAAACCATATATATATATTTAAAAAAAAAGAGAACTGCTACAATTTCATAATAAAAAAGAGAACAGTGACTGAATTATGATAGCAAGATGATGATGATAATTGATAAGGGAGAAGAGCATACTTTCTTGTTGATCATACAATGAAAGGTCAAAGTTTCCACTTGGATTGAACGACACAGAGACTGCAACTTGACCTCTTTGCGGTGATGTCGATGAGGAAGAAGAAGAGACGGGTTTGAAGGAACACGCCGAGTTTTTTAATGAAGGAATTGTTTGGTTTAATGGAGAAGAAAGTGTTGAAAATGGTTTGATGGAAGCCATGGATGAAGTTCTTGCTAAGGTTCAAGAAACTCTCTTCTTGTCTTCTGGTTTATCTAGCTACTTTTGTTTGTGGCCTGGTGTTTGGGTCATATCCTTTTGGGCTTCATTTCAATGGACCTCAAATATGCATTCATTTTAATCTCATCTCTCAATCCTTGAAAACAAATGGCCAAAAACCGGTCATGCCCGGGTTTAAATCGGTCCCATTCCTAAGAAATGACAATTTATTGTATGTAAATAAAAAAAAGTTCTTGGTTATCAACAACTTTTATTATAGTAGTTTTATGTTGAGTTTACTTATCTTGATTATTATTGTTATCTTGATTATCCAAATTTAACTACATTTTAAGTATTAGATTTATTTTTTCTAGTTGTAGAACATAAATGCAAAATGTGAGTTCAATATTCCGACAAGACGAGTATAAATAGGGTGGGCATGAGATAGCATTTTGTATAACTGTAATAATTTCACACAAAGTATCATCACGAGTATAATTAGGGTGGGTATGAGATATCATTTAACCTTTTTACGTATTATAATTTTTGGATAAGGTTCATTTAGACTTTGCCAAACTACATCCTTGACAATTTTGAAATTCAGTTTCGGCCATTTGAGGCTAACTTGGCCACAAAGTGCGCAAGTCTGGACTCGAGCCCGGATGAATAGGATATTCCACATCCACATAGGTGTTTCCACCACTATTGTGGTTAAAAAGTGAAAGATTGTATAAAGAGGATAAATATAATTAACAGGTAAAAGTTTCGGGAAAGTTCATACCTTTATCATTTAACATAATGAATAAATATTTAAAATCAATACAGTTTTATTTAGAATTTTTGGATTTCGGTGATTCATAAATAAATCTTCTTTTAGTCATTCTATTCCATAAATTAAATTTATTTTATTCAAATATAGATTTTGTTACTTTTTAAATTTTGATAAAAACTTTTCGTTTGAATTTAAATAGTTTTTTATTTTATTCAAATACAAAATATTTTTTTTATTATCTCTTATGAAAATGAATAGTAAACATATGAAGCAAGGTACAACTTTGATCTCTATAGTTTGATATTTAAATTTAATCATTGATTTTTAAAAACTGTTTTTTTCATTCTTATGATTTTTATTTTATTCCATTTTTACTCATCCATCCAACTTTGTTAAATTAAATGGTTAACTTGTCCAAAAAATGTTTGATTAAGTTACATATTTGGTCTTTATAGTATACATCATCTTTATAATGTTTATTCTTAAATTAATTCACAATTTGATACTTTTATTTTGTTTATTTATTTTATTACGACAATTTGTTTTTATAAACTATTATAACTTTAGTAAAAAATAATTAAATAATTTCATTAAACTACTGATAAGTGTATGATATTTTTTCCAAAACTTTAGGTTAAAATCTCTTAAAATTAGTATTTTTTACTTATTGATTTATTAAATCTTTTTATTTATTTTAAATAACCATTCACATATTAACCCCCATACACACACATATTATCTACATGCTAACAGTCATGTAAAATAGACTTCAGCTACACCATATATCTCTTTTTGATTGTAAGCATACAGTTAAATTCACAACATACTGAATGAAGTTTGTCATATAAATCCATCTTACTACTTTAATAAAATTTATCTGTTTATGTAAAAAATTACACAAGAACTGTTTATAGTTTTGTTAATTTATCTGTTTACTAAGTGCTTTATCTGTTTAATAAAATATATCTGTCGTATGAAAATGTGTGAGGCTTAACCGTCGAGAGAAAGAAATTACAGTCGATAAGAAGTGCGATAAAAATAAAATGAGACAAAGAATTTGATGACGCAGGAAAAATCTCACAACGGAGGAAAAAACCTGCGGTCGACCTAAAGTTAAGTCGACAGTGCATTATGGTCACCAAACAGGGGTGATATCCTTCAAGATTACAGTGTACGTCGAGCGATTACAAAGAGAATAAACGTGCGATCGAACGTAAATTACAAATATTATGATGAATTCTAAGCTAGAGAGAATATAATAATTGCTTCCAGAGTTGTGTCTCGAATGTGGTCCAAGTCTTGATTATATAGCTTCCTTCATAACGGTCGTGAATTTAATGTCTCCAACGGTCATAACGGACGTTGCATTAAATAGGATTAATTTTTCGTCTTGATGACCTTGGATTGGGTCTTTAACTGAAGGCGAGATATCCGGTAACTGACGATCTCCTGTAATAAATAAGAAAACTCACGATAGAGGTTACCGTCAGTAATGCGTCGTACGTCGAAACATATATGTCGTTCGAGTGATTTGTAATACTTGTTCGATTAATTATTGAAGAACGTCCGTTATAATGATGAACTCCAACGAGCATAGCATAGTACTCAATTTCTGACTTTCTCAAAGGTGGACAATGATAATCAGCTTGCCTGCATCAAAGATATAAGTATCGTACGATATATGAAATATCATTCGACCAATCGTTGGTTTTATTCGACCGATTGTTATATTGATTCGAGGGTACTATTAAGTTTATTTCAGGACCTCATCTTAATACATAATTATTATTCCGAAATTTATCTTACGATTATAGCTAGTCGTCGTGCGATCGCAGATTTTTACCCAAACATTATCATAGTTTATAACCTGATTTAAAATCCAAACTCTTAATAACTCTTAATTACATGAATTTTAATATTCTTTTCCAAGTGAATAAGAATCTTACGTATGAAGAAAAAGATGGTGGTTAAATAGATGATGTGGCAATTGAGCATCCTCAAAAGAAAAAAAAAAGATTTCTTTCTCCTTGTTCTAAAAACAACCCTTCTCACTTCACCTGTTTTCCTGATCACCACACAAAAACCCAACACAAAAGAAAACAAACAAAAAATTCATGAAACAAAAACCCGAAATTTCATCACTTTTCTTCTCCATCATGAAATTGCCTATATATATAACTCTCTTTGTATACATTCATCGCCAATTCAACAAAAAAAAAAAAATCAGATAAAGATCCATAATTTTATTTCATTTCACCCCAAAAAAAATGGCCTCAACTTCTTCATCTGTAAATCATTTAGTTCACCCTCTTCATCATAATCGTACTTTATTAAACCCTAAATCCCCTTTTCTTTTGAAAAAGTTTACCCAATTCCGTTCTCCAATTCAATACCCATCTTCAAGAATTCAGCCCACTTGTGCTATTGCTGTTAAAGAATCGGTACTTTTCTATCTCTAATTGACATGAATTTAAACAATTGTGCTTCTTTTTGATGAATTCTGTATATGGGTGGTTTGTTTTGTTGATGATGGTTTGATTTTATTGCATCAATTTTGTGTTTTCAGATGAATCTTGAAATTTGGGATGTGAGTTATTGAAAAAGGTGAAGTTTTTTGGTTGATTCTAGGGTTTTGATCTTGATATCTAAAGCATGTTGGCCATGAAATTGTTGTGTGTTCTGTTTTGACTGTATCTGTTACTTTTAGTAGTTTATGTGATCATTGTGCTCTGTGGGGTTGGGTTTCAGTGGGAAGTTGAGTTAACTTGAGAAGCGTGATAAGTGGTTATTAACCGTTGCATATGCACTTTAGGATGAGATGCGCTAGATCAATCACCGTATAAAGTGTGATTATGGGTGGGCTTGAGATTAAGGCTGTGTTTGGCAAACTAGCTGATAAGCCAGCTGTTGACTAAGAAGCTAGTTAGCAGCTGATAACCTAGCTTATGAATAAGTTATGTTTGGCAAAAACTAGCTTATGAGTATGTAAAATGACCAAAAATGGTATCTTGGGATGTAATAATTAATATTAATAAAGTTATAATTGGAAAAAAACTACAAAAAGTTTCTGAAACGCTACTCCAACTAGCGTTTTAATAAGGTTAGCTTATGGTCCATCCAAACATGTACTAGCTTATAAGCTTAGCTTAGCAGCTAGCTTATTTTTGCCAAACACAGTCTAAAAGTGATACAGGGGTGGGGCTCGAAAATTTTGAAACGGTGGCGCCATTTGACTATAAGAAACAAATATAGAGATATTTTTCACAAAGTTAATATTGGTCTGGTGGTTGGTTCCCTGCTTTTCAAATGTATAAGGTTTCGTGTTTGAGACCTGTTATTGTAATTTTATAATAGAAAGGTGATAAATCTGAAATTAAGAGCTAAAAGCTAGGAAAATGACTCTATTAGGGTCTGAACACACGATCTCACGTTTGAAAAGCATGTGACTAACTCTACCATCGGAAACTTGTGTCTTTATTACAGTTTCATGACCCTATAATTTGTTATACTACGATGGAGGAAAGAAATGGTGGCACGTGCCACCATGTGCGCTCCACTAGGTCCGCCCCTGGGTTCGGACTCACTTCTCATGCTTCTCACGTTAACTCAACTTCTCTCAAGATCCTTCGCCTATGCTTTGTTTGGGGTGCCAACATGATTAGGGCAAAGAGAAGGAATCTTAAATATTAGTTGATTTAAGGGATATTTAGCCAAATGACTGAATTTAAGAATCTAACTCTCAAGTGTAGTTTTAAGTTTTTGCGAGAGTCGGACTGTTTTGAGTTGGGGCAGACTCTTTTAAACCAAGAGCATGTCTGATGAAGGTTATTTTGAGTTAAAAGAATGTTTAGAAGGGCATGCTTATAACTGTCAACACATTTAAGGTCATTTACCCAAAGGACCCATTGCAAGGCTTTTGCGGAATAAATCCCGTTGGAAATCCCATTCGGTCAAATGGGCCATTTTTCTAGTCCCTCTATCCCATAATAAGTGTCCACTTTTAAAAGTAATGCCAACTTTCCAATTCTACCCTTAATTAGGAGATGGAGAAACTTACTGCTCACTCTATTATTAAGGGTAACATTGTCATTTTTAGTTGATAAAAAAAGTGTAACAATTATATGTATCCAAAACTGTGTGTCGTTTTAACAATGGGCATTTATTTTGGGACAGAGGGATTAATTTATAATTGATGTAGTTTCATCTTGTTGTTAGAATACGTGGAACCCATAGATTAATCTCCAAAAGAGCCCTTGAGGAGAGAAGGGGGGTTCCAACATATATACTGTAGATTTGGTCAAAGTCTAACCTATGTGGGACTCTTAACACGCCCCCTCCAACAGTGGCTAGATGAAGGGCCAGGAGAGGGTTGGAGGTCTGGATAGAGAAGGGCTAGGAGAATAGATTGCCCCGGGCGTGTCGGTCCAAGTCTAACCTATGTGGGACTCTTAACACGCCCCCTCCAACAGAGGCTAGATGAAGGGCCAGGAGAGGGTTGGAGGTCTGGATAGAGAAGGGCTAGGAGAATAGTTTGCCCCGGGCGTGTCAGTCCTTGGCTCTGATACCATGTTAGAATATGTGGAACCCCTAGATTAATCTCCAAAAGAGCCCTTGAGGAGAGAAGGGGGGGTTCCAACATATATACTGAAGATTTGGTTCAAGTCTAGCCGATGTGGGACTCTAACACTTGTTAGTTTGAACTTTGAAGCTGCTTTTGTATTTATAAAACACTTGATGATTGCAGGAAGCAATCACTCAGCCCGAAGTTACCGGGGAAACTGATTTGTTTGCATGCTCTGTGTGTTTCGAACCACTTATAAGAAAGGGTCCTCCCGGTTTCAATTTGTAAGTTGAATCTTCACAGTTTCTTGTCGGTTTGGTCTGAGCCCAGTGGTTTGACGGAAAATCTTTGTAACTTGCAGGCCAGCAATTTATCGGTCTGGTTTTAAATGCGTAAAGTGCAATAAGACGTATTCAAGCAAGAACGTCTATCTTGATCTCACGGTTATTGCTGGTGCAAAAGACTATGTCGAGATTCAACCATCTCGGACCGAGTTATTTCGGTAAGGAAATGTTGTATTAAGTTGTGTACGAATATGCAAGTTATATGTTATTAACTTTATGCTAATTGATCTTGTCTTTTTCATTAGGAGCCCATTGGTTTCATTTTTGTATGAACGGGGATGGCGTCAAAATTTCAACCTTGGCGGTTTTCCGGGTCCTGATGAGGAGGTTAGTACGTTTTGGTTATTTTTTATTAGTCTAATTGTTTGTTTGGTTGGATGTCGAATGATATAAGATCCTGCAACCCGTACCCGAAGGAGGAGGCTAGTTGTTACTCCTACTTCCCACGAAAATTGTTTCATTTTGTTCTTTGACTAATTGTTAAACGGAATTACGTATTTACCACTACAACAAATTGGTCTTTTAGGACACCAATTGTCATTGGGCGTCTTAATAAAGTACTTGATGTGAGTTTAAGTTTAGAAGACCTAAACCAGTGTCCTATTTGAAGGCATTATAGTAAATTATTAGAGGCTAACAAGTGCTATCTGTTAAGCTGGACAACAGACAAAAAAAGTAAACCATTCTACCAACTTATTTATAGGTCACTTTTGAAAGGGGTCATATATATGACATTTTTCAAAAGGGTTTAGTATAAAAAAACTAATAAAATGATTTACTTTTTGTGTCTTGTTAAGTTGTCCAACTTAACAGATAGAACTTGTTAGGTCGTCTAATGTTGCCTTACAACTTATTGTAAGTTTGTAACGCGGTTAGATAGGAACATATTTCTTTCTTATCCTATAAAGTTAAAGTCCCATTAAGTATTCTATTATTGGTCCTAAAGGACCAATTTTGTTGTAGCGTACCAATTGTCACTCCATTATAAAGATTGATGATATTCATTTGGGTCCGCTAGATTCTCCTATTTTACCGACAAAATAAAAAATGGTATATATGATTGGTCACATAATCGGGGTTACATAGATGCTTTTTATGAAACATTCTTAACTGGGGGGATGAGAAAATTGGCCAAATTCACTCCTTTTTTTGATAGACGAATAATCGACGGAATTCCAAATGGAGCTGGTCTTATGAGTTTTTTTGTAGCAGAGGTTATTAAATCGGTAGGGGGTGGGCGTATTTCTTCTTATCTGTTCTTTTATTTTTCTTATGTATCAATTTGTTTATTAAGTTATTACTATGCATTTGATCAATTGCCAAATGCTTTTCTTAAACTATGTGCTTTATCAACCGCTACTTGAAATTTCCATTTTTGTAGTTCAACATGGCTCAGGAGTACTTCAAACCAGCTGAAGGTGGAACTTTAGTAGACGTTAGCTGCGGAAGCGGTTTGTTTACCCGCAAGTTTGCGAAATCTGGGACCTACTCACGAGTTGTTGCTCTTGATTTTTCTGAAAACATGCTTCGCCAATCCTACGATTTCATAAAAGTCGACGATACAATTTTGAACTCGTAAGTTGGTCCTCTTCCCAAGTCCCTATAAGCCCATTTTTGGCAACCATAATCCTTACCAAAAAGCCCAACGCTACTTCAAGAAACTTTTCAATAAGCTTGACGTTTTTTTCACTTTTGCCAATTATGCCCCTCGTATTTTTAATTAAATTTTCAATACATACTTTTAGCCTTTTAGGTGTTTTTACATTGTCTTCCAACTTATCAGCTAGCTTTTTACCAAACGTGGTTAGTTTATGGGCCAACTTATCAGCTAACAGTTAGCTTATCAACTAGTTTGCTAACAGGTTAAAGATTTTTATCACGATTAACTTTTGGTTATTCAACATTGCAGCAATCTTGCACTTGTTAGAGCAGATGTTTCCAGGCTTCCATTTTCATCAGGCTCAATTGATGCAGTTCATGCTGGTGCAGCTTTGCATTGTTGGCCATCCCCTTCTAATGCAGTAAGTTACCCTTTGACTGTTTACGGTCAACTTTATTAGTTTTCGTATTCATAATCAGTATGCATTTATGTACAAATTTCACAACAATATTTACTTAGAAACCCATTAAATGGTATAAAGCACTCGGCAAGACGTTCTTGATCATTTTCATGATCTCAGCTCGGGGTTTTTATTGGATTTTACAATTAATCTGTTTGACCGCAAAAGTCAACCCGGTGCATCTGTTATCTGAAACTTTGCGGTTTTGGCTTAAAATTTACGTGTTGGGTTTTTGTTTTTTTGGGTCTAGATCGCAGAGATCAATCGTGTATTGAGAAGTGGTGGTGTGTTTGTCGGGACAACATTTCTCCGATCGAGTTCATCGACTCCTGCAATTCTTAGGCCGTTTAACCAGGTAACGAATTGCTTCTCGACATCACTTGACATATTTAAGTGGAATTTTTTAGGGTCAAAATAGAAATTATATATATTCAAACTCTGTGTGTTTTTGGGTTTGGTTTGTGAAATTGATATTAATTGTTGTGTTGCAGAGGATTGCTGGGACTTATAACAATTTAACAGAAGAAGAAATAGAAGACTTGTGCAAATCTTGTGGTCTTACAAACTACACAGCCAAAGTTCAGCAGGCTTTCATTATGTTTTCTGCACAGAAGCCTTGAAAGTTGAAAGCAAATTAAATACCTTTTGGTTTGTATAAAGATGTTATATAATAGAAGGTTCTAGAAGGCAACCCAGGTTTCTAGTTAGCTTTTTTTTCTGATGATTACTCCATGAATAGACTTTGGTTTGACCATTCTGAAGTTTACCTAATGCTCAATGTTGGTCATGGTTTGCATATAAAAGTTCCTAAAGATTATATTGGAGGATTACTCCATGTTGTATGTGTAGTTTACCTGGTAAGGGTGTAGCAAGGATAAATAATTTTACTGAGTAAGTGAGAGAGAAGACTCTTATCTGGTTAGCACTTGTTGGGTAAGAGATGTTTACTAACAACCTATTTTGATGGTCGAGAATAGTTGGTAAACAATCCTCTAGTCAGTGTGTTTAATTTTGCATCGAGCTCTATGAAAGGCAAAATCTAAAGTTGCCATGTAACATCGAAATTGTCAAAAGATAACAATTTAGTAAAATAAACACACTTACCTGTGAAGCACTTATCAGGGTCAATATTCTTATCCGAGTCGGCACTCACCCGGTTAAAACAAGTAAACTGCCCCCAAGTAAAATAACCATGTCACTAGATTTTCTATCAATGAATATTCTTTTCCAAGTGAATAAGGCCATCATTAACGGGGGACGGTGTGGCACCGGTACCGCCGATACCGACGGTGCACACCGTCGTGCTTCATCGGTATGGAACCGGCAGTGGGCCTGGTCGGTACCCACATACCGGCTTCGAAATTGCGTGCATGACACCCCCCCCCCCCCCCCCCCCCGCCAACGGCTCTCTAACGGCTATTTTTAAATTTTTTTCCTTTTATCTCTATATATATATACATCCAAACAACAAACAACTCCACATCTCATTCTATTCTCTTCTTTCATTTTCTTCTCTTTCTCCTATCCACAAAAAAAATGGCGGATTCCGATGACGAATTTGATCTCATGATAGATCAAGTTCTTCTTGCCAACCTTCAAGCTGCCGAGTTGGTCAGTAAACTTGTGACTACCGGGTATTGCAAAACAATGGAGAAGGTCCGTCAAATAAAAGACCGAGAGGGCCGAATAAAGAAAGATGTTGGGAAGAGGGACACGATAAGCTTATCGCCGACTACTTTTCTAATAACCCGGTGTACAACGACGAAGACTTTAAGCGGCGGTTTCGTATGACTCGACGACTATTCTTAAGGATAGTTAACGATCTAGAAAGAGAGGTCGAATATTTCAAGCAACATTGGGATGCAAGAGGCGTGAAAGGGTTTTCCGCGCTTCAAAAGTGTACGTCCGCTATTCGACAATTGGCGTACGGGTCTGCTTCGGATGCTTCCGACGAGTACTTGAGGATGAGCGAAACGACGTCAAGGGATTGCCTTGAGAATTTTTGCAAAGGTATTATTTACCTATATATGCGACAATATTTACGAAAGCCTACTGCTAGCGATATTCAATGAATCTACGCAATGCATGAACAAGTCCACGGCTTGCCCGACATGCTTGGTAGCATTGACTGTATGCATTGGGCCTGGAAAAATTGCCCCATCGCATGGAGGGGTCAATTCCATAGAGGTGATCATGCTGGACCGACGGTAATTCTAGAAGCGGTCGCATCATATGATGAATGGATCTGGCACGCATTCTTCGGGGTTCCGGGTGCGACGAACGATATAATCGTTGTCAATCAATCACCGGTTTTCAACGATTTATTCGAAGATAAAGCACCCGATAGTTCGTTTGTAGTGAATGGCACACACTACAATCACGGGTATTATCTTGCCGACGGGATATATCCGGAGTGGACGACTTTCGTCAAAGCATTTAGGTATCCACATGACGACGAGAGACGGATCCACTTCAAGGAACGTCAAGAGTCGGCTAGGAAAGACATCGAACGGACATTCACCACGCTTCAAAGTAAATGGCACATGGTAAAAAGACCGGCGCGAGTATGGACACGAACGAAGCTACAAGAAATCATGTACACGTGTATAATTTTACACAACATGATTCGTGAAGACGAAGGCATTTCAGATTATCCTTTTGATCCTACGGAGGTTTTACCGGAAGATATCGAAACAAATATCTCCGAAGCAGACCGGCCAAGAAACGTCAATCTAGTGAAAAACCGAGAGAGGCAGGCCAACCTTCGCCAAGATTTATCTCAACACTTGTGGGACTCTTTGCACAATAATTAGTTTTATTGTATTTTTTAGTTTTAATAAAATGTAATTTTAATTTTAATTTTAATTTTAATTTTAATTTTAATTTTAATTTTAATTTTAATTTTAATTTTAATTTTAATTTTAATTTTAATTTTAATTTTAATTTTAATTTTAATTTTAATTTAAATGATAATTTGAATTTTAGTTATTTTAATTTTAAGTAAATTATTTTATTATATTTTAGAAATAAAAAAAATAAAATGAGGGGTATGAGTGGTATGGTTAAGGCCATCCTTTATGGTACCCCTCATACCTGTTGCCACATCAGCTGCCACATCAGCTTTCCACTATCTTTACCACTACCTATCAATTTCATACCTTTCATCCACTATCATACCATTCATACCCTTCATTTTATTTTTTTAATTTTCATTTCATACCCTTCATTTTATTTTATTTTTAATTCAAACCCTTAATTTTTTTTAAATAAACATTAGAATTAAATTAAAAAAACAATAAAATTTAAAATTATATTAAATAACTAACATTAAAATTAAATTTACATTAAAATAAAATTACGTTAAAATTAAAACTAAAAAAATACAATATAATTAGTTATTGGCGTGTGACGAAGAGTTCCACACGTGTATAGATAAATCGTGGCGAAGGTTGGCGTGCCTCTCTCGGTTTTTCACTAGGTTGACGTTTCTTGCTCGATCTTCTTCGGAGATAGTTGTTTCAATCTCTCCCGGTAAAACCTCCGTCGGATCAAAAGGATAATGTGAGAAGCCTTCATCTTCACGAATCATGTTGTGTAAAACTATACACGTGTACATGATTTGTGATAATTTCCGTTGTGTCCATACTCGCGCCGGGTATTTTACAACGTGCCATTTATCTTTTTAAAATAGAGGTAACCAGACCACATTGGGCCCAGACTAATCCTCGGCAATTTTTGGGCCGAAGCCCGACTGCTAAAGCATGCAGCCCGGGGTCGAAGCCCCCGTACCTCCAGAATGGCGTGCCATTTATCTTTAAGCATGGCGAATGTCCGTTCGATGTCTTTTCTAGCCGATTCTTGACGTGTCTTGAAATGGACCCGTGGCTCTTCAACTGGGTGTTCGGCAAAGTAGTCGGCGACAAGTTTATTGTGTCCCTCTTCACGACCTCTATCTTTACGCGGCCCTCTCGGTATTCTCGACGTTTCTCCAACCTCGTCTTGGAGAAGGTTGTTATCGAACAATTCCTTAACCTCGTCTTGGAGCGCATATCGGCCATGCGCGGCGGTGTTGCCGCCGGTACCGCACCCGGTACCGCCTCCGTGCCGTTCCCTTAGCGGATGGCCTAAGGATGAAAGGTATGGAATTGGTAGGGTAGTGGTAAAGTTGATGTGGCAGCAGAAATTGGTGGTATGGGTGGTATGGCCAAGGATGGCCTAAAGAATCTTTACATATGAAAAAAAGATGGTGGTTATTGGTTTAATAGATGATGTGGCAATTAAGCATCCTCAAAAAGAAAAAGAAAGATACTTTCTTTCTGCTTCTTCTAAAATCTAAAAACAACCCTTTTTCTCTTCACCTGTTTTCTTGATCACCACACAAAACCCAACACAAAAGAAAACAAAAAAATTCATGAAACAAAATCAAAAACCAGAAATTTCATCACTTTTCTTCTCCATCATGAAACTGCCTATATATATATAACTCTATTTGTATACATTCATCGCCAATTCAACAAAAGAAAGCCAGATAAAGATCCATAATTTTATTTCATTTCATTTCACATAACAAAAAATGGCCTCAACTTCTTCTTCTGTAAACCATTTAGTTCACCCTCTTCATCATCATCGTACTTTATTAAACCCTAAATCCCCTTTTCTTTTGAAAAAGTTTACCCAATTCCGTTCTCCAATTCAATACCCATCTTCAAGAATTCAACCCACTTGTGCTATTGCTGTTAAAGAATCGGTACTTTTTTTTAATCTCTAATTGATATGATTACAAGAAATTGTGTTTCTTTTTGATGATTTCTGTATATGGGTAGTTTTGTTTTCTTAATGATGGTTTGATTTTGTTATAGTAATTTTGTGTTTTGAGATGAATCTTGAAATTAGATGAAAAAGGTGAAGTTTTTGGGTTGATTCTAGGGTTTTTGGTTTAAGGTCTTGATGTTGATATCTGAAGCATGTTGGCTATGAAATTGTTTTGTTGTGTGTTATGTATTGATTGTATGTATTACTTTTAGTAGTTTATGTGATCATTGTGCTTTGTGGGTTTGGTTCATGTGGGAAGTTCGAGTTAACATGAGAAGCGCGATAAGTGGTTATCAACTGTTGCACATGCACATTAGGATGAGATGCACTAGATCAATCACCATATAAAGTGTGATTATGGGTGGGCTTGAGATTAAGGTTGTGTTTGGCAAAGTAGGTAGCTGATAAGCTGGCTATTGACTAATAAGCTAGTTAGTAGCTGATAAGCTAGCTAATGAATAAATTATGTTTTGCAAAAACTAGCTTTTAAGTATGTAAAATGACCAAAGAGGGTATCTTGGGATATAATAATTAGTATTAATAAGAGTATAATTGGAAAAAGCTACAAAAAGCTCCGGAAACGCTACTCCAACTAGCGTTTCAATAAGCCGGCTTATGGTCCATGTACTAGCTTATAGGCTTAGCTTATCAGCTGGCTTATTTTTGCCAAACACAACCTAAAGGTGATACTGGGGTGGCCCTCGAAAATTTTCAAATGGTGGCGCCATTTGACTATAAGAAACAAATATAGAGATATTTTTCACAAAGTTAATATTGGTCTGGTGGTTGGTTCCCTGCTTTTCAAATGTATAAGGTCTCGTGTTCGAGACCTGTTATTGTAATTTTTATAGAAACATGATAAATCTGAAATTAAGAGCTAAAAACTAGGAACATGACTCTATTAGGGTCTGAACACACTATCTCACGTTTGAAAAGCATGTGACTAACTAACTTTACCATGGGAAACTTGTGTCTTTATTACAGTTTCATGACCCTATAATTTTTAATACTATGATGGAGGAAAGAAATGGTGGCACGTGTCACCCTGTGCACTGCACTAGGTCTGCCCCTGGGTTCAGATTCACTTCTCCTGCTTCTCACGTTAACTCAATTTCAAACACGATCCTTCGCCTATGCTTTGCTTGGGGTGCCAATATGATTAGGGCAAAGAGAAGGAATCTTAAATATTAGTTGAAGCCGAATGATTGAATCTAAGAATCCAACTCTCATGTGTAGTTTTAACTTTTTTCTAGAGTCGGGCTGTTTTGAATTGGGGGCAGACGCTTTTGAACCAAGAGCATGTCAGATGAAGGCTATTGAGTTAAAAGAAAGCTTAGAAGGGCATGCTTATAACTGACAACACATTTAAGGTCATTTACCCAAAGGACCCGTTGCAAGGCTTTTGTGGAATAAATCCCATTGGAAATCCCATTCAGTCAAATGGGCCATGTTTCTAGTCCCACTATCCCATAACAAGTGTCCACTTTCAAAAGTAATGCCAACTTTCCAATTCTACCCTTAATTAGGAGATGGAAAAACTTACTCACTCTATTATTAAGGGTAAAATTGTCATTTTTAGTTAAATTAAAGAAGTGTAACAGTTACACGTATCTAAAACTGTGTGTCGTTTTAACCATGGACATTTATTTTGGGACAGAGTGAGTAATTTAAAATTGATGTAGGTTCATCTTATTAGTTTGTAGTTGCTATTGTATTTATAAAACACTCGATAATTGCAGGAAGCAATCACCCAGCCCCAAGTTACAGGGGAAACCGATTTGTTTGCATGCCCTGTGTGTTTCGAACTGCTTATAAGAAAAGGTCCTCCGGGTTTCAATTTGTAAGTTGAATCTTCACAATTTCTTGTCGATTTGGTCTGAGCCCAGTGGTTTCACTGAAAATCTTTGTAATTTGCAGGCCAGCAGTTTATCGGTCAGGTTTTAAATGTGTGAAGTGCAATAAGTCGTATTCAAGCAAGAACGTCTATCTTGATCTTACAGTCATTGCTGGTGCAAAAGACTACGTCGAGATTCAACCGTCTCGGACTGAGCTATTTCGGTACGAATATGTTAGTTATATCTTATTAACTTTTTTGCATTTCTATGCTAATTGGTCTCGTCTTTTCCATTAGGAGCCCATTGGTTTCATTTTTGTACGAACGGGGATGGCGTCAGAATTTCAACTTTCGTGGTTTTCCTGGTCCCGATGAGGAGGTTAGTTCGTTTTGGTTAATTGTATAAGTTTCATTGTTTGTTTGGTGGGGTGTCGAATGATATAAGATCCTGCAACCGGCATCTGGAGGAGGAGACTAGTTATTACTTCTACCTTCCCACGAAAATTGCTTCATTGTGTTCTTTGACTACTTGTCAAACGATTTACGTATTTACCACTACAACAAAATTGGTCTTCTAGGACGCCAATTATCATTGGGCGTCGTATTAGAGTACTCAATGGGGACTTTGAGTTTAGAGGACCAAAACTAGTGTCCTATCTAAAGGCATTAGAGCATCTCCAACAGCATCTCTATTTTAGAGAAAAACCACATTTTGTTCTCTAAAGTGCTCCAACAGCATCCCCATTTCAAACTCTAAAATAGAGATTCAAGGGAAAAACTCCAAATATAGAGAAATCTTTATATCTTGGTTTAGAGGAGAGAGAAATCATTTTTTTATTTAATCCACCAATGATAATTCAATTGATATTCTTTTTATATAAAAAAAATTAAAACATTTATTGGGATCATAAAAATAGTGAATATTTTAATAATATAATTGATATTGAAATCTCTAAAATAGAGAATCTGTTGGAGTAAAATTTGGTTTTATTTAGAGATTTTGACTTTTAGTTCTCTATTATAGAGAAATTATAGAGATCCTGTTGGAGATGCTCTTATGAAGGCATCATAATAAGTTATTAGACATCCTGGCAAGCTCTATCTATTAAGTTGGACAACCTAACAGGATGCAAAAAGTAAATCGTTCTACTAATTTGTAAGTCAGTTTTGAAAGGTATCATATATATGACACCTTTCAAAAGGGTCAATATAAAAAGACTAATAAAATGATTTACCTTTTGTGTCTTGTTAGGTCGTCTAACTTTGTGCTAACAATTTATTGCAACGCCTTTGACCAAATTCCTTAGTGATGTTTGGTTCGCGGAATGAAATTTGATGGAACTGGAATCTATTGAAGGAATTTGACTTTGACGGGAATTGCAATGAAATTTGACTATGCATTTGGTTTGTAGGAGTTTAAAACTCCTTTGCTTACGCCAAGGAATGATGAATTCCGTAAATTGTGGAATTCAAAGAATTCAATCAAGTTTATTCCACGAACCAAACATCACAAAGGAATTTGTCATTCCAATTCATTGAATTCCTTTGAATTCCGTGCACCAAACAACTCCTTAGGGCGTTTAGTTCGCAAAATGGAATTTGATGGAGTTGGAATCCATCAAAAAAATTTGACTTGGAAGGAATTGGAGTGGAATTTGATGGAGTTTGACCACGTGTTTGGTTGGTAGGAATTCATTTCCTTCACTTAAGCCAAGGAATGATGAATTCCTTAATTGTGGAATTCAAAGAATATCATCAAGTTCTTTTTCCAAAAAAAGGATATCATCAAGTTCATTCTGCAAACCAAACATCATCCATTAAATTCCTTTGAATTCTGCGAACCAAATAGCCCTTTAATCTCCCATTAAGTATTCTATTATTGGTCCTAAAAGACCATTTTTGTTGTAGTACACCAATTGTCACTCCATTATAAAGATTCGATTATATTCATTAGATTCTATAGTTTATCATTCTTGAAGCATATTTAATACATTTCATCAATTGCCAAACGCTTTTCTTAAATTATGTGCTTTATGAACCACTACTTGAAATTTCCGTTTTTGTAGTTCAACATGGCTCAGGAGTACTTCAAACCAGCTGAAGGTGGAACTTTAGTAGACGTTAGCTGCGGAAGCGGTTTGTTTACCCGCAAGTTTGCGAAATCTGGGACCTACTCACGAGTTGTTGCTCTTGATTTTTCTGAAAACATGCTTCGCCAATCCTACGATTTCATAAAAGTCGACGATACAATTTTGAACTCGTAAGTTGGTCCTCTTCCCCATTTTTAGCAACCATATGCCATACCTTTTCTTTGAGCTTAGTAAAAAAGCCCTTTTTTGGAACCGCTGCTTCAAATCACATTTCAATAAGCTTGACGGGTTTTTTCACCTTTTCCAATTTTGCCCCTCGTATTTTTTTCTAATTAAATTTTCAATACATCCTTTTAGGATTTTTTACATTGTCTTCCTAACTTATCAGCTAGCTTTTACCAAACGGGGTTAGTTTATGAGCCAACTTATCAACCAACAGCTAATTTTTCAGCTAACAGTTAGCTTATCAGCTAGTTTGCCAAACACGGGTTAAAGATTTTTATTGCGCTTAACTTTCGCTTATTCCACATTGCAGCAATCTTGCACTTGTAAGGGCAGATGTTTCCAGGCTTCCATTTTCATCAGGCTCAATTGATGCAGTTCATGCTGGTGCAGCTTTGCATTGTTGGCCATCCCCTTCTAATGCAGTAAGTTACCCTTTGACTTTTCCGTTCAATTTTGTTAATTTTCGTACTCATTATTAGTATGCAACTATGCATTCATGTACAAATATAACAAAAATACAATCTTAAAACCCGTTAATGGTGTAAAGCAATCGGCAAGACGTTCTTGATCAAACTGTGCATCTGTTATCTGAAACTTCGCCTTTTCCTTGAGTTTTGGCTTAAAATTTATGTGATCGGTTTTTGATTTTTGGTTTTTGGGCGTAGATTGCAGAGATCAATCGTGTATTGAGAAGTGGTGGTGTGTTTGTTGGGACGACATTTCTCCGATCGACTTCATCAACTCCGGCATTTCTTAGACCGTTTGACCAGGTAAAATACAGTCTTATTGATTCAGATTTCAGACTTCAGCACCACCTCTTAAAAACCGGAAGTGAAATCAGACTTCGGCACCTCTTAGAAAACAATCAAATGCTATCTATATATTTTTTGGGTTTGGTTTCTGAAATTGATATTAATTGTTGTTGTGTGGCAGAGGATTTCTGGGAATTATAACTATTTAACAGAAGAAGAAATAGAGGACTTGTGCAAATCTTGTGGTCTTACAAACTACACAGCCAAAGTTCAGCAAGCTTTCATTATGTTTTCTGCACAGAAGCCTTGAAAGTAAATTACATACATTTTGGTTTGTATAAATATGTCATATAATAGAAGGTTTTAGAAGACAACCCAGGTTTCTTGTTAGCTTTTTTCTGATGATTACTCCATGAATAGACTTTGGTTTGACCATTTTGAAGTCATACTAATTCTCAGTGTGTTCGTGGTTTGCGTATAAAAATCCTATAAACGTTGTATTGGATGATTTCTCCATGTTGTATGTGTATTATACTTGGTAAGAGGTGTAGCAAGGAGCCAAGGACAAATAATTTTACTGAGTAAGTGAGAGAGAAGACTCTAAAGTCTTATGTGGTTAGCGTTTATTAGGTAAGGTGTTTGTCAACAACCCATTTTGATGGCCGAGAATGTCAGTTGATAAGGCAAGTAAGGGTGAGAGATTCATGTCAATTATGTGATAAACATTTGGTAAACAACCCTCTAGTCATTAACAAAATCTACCTCCAACTTTTCTTTATTGGCCACATAGTCCCATAACTAATCTCTTTGCTAACTTAACAACTATAGTCCCTTAACGATACGTACTTTACATAATAGCCCGAGTTTGGGATGTTATAAATAACTATTTTGGGAACAAGATATCGACCGGTGAATATCTACACTTTTGTTATATAATTTATCTGAATGATTGATGTTGTTAGATAATATAGAAAAAACTATTTTGTATGAACATTTTACAGTTATATTTTGTTGTGGTCGATTTTGCATCGAGTTTTATCGGTGTTAAAATCTTGATTACGTTGTTCCAAGACCACATGGTTATTTTGTGGTGTTTAATTTTGCATCGAGCTCTATGAAAGGCAAAATCCAAATTTGCCATGTAACGTCGAAGTGGTCAAAAGATGACACTTTAAGTAAAATAACCAAGTCACTAGATTTTCTATCAATGCTAGAGTTAAAAAGTTTAGTGGTTTCATGATGATGATGTAGTGACTTTCGTAATAGATTCTAGAAAAGGTTTAAAAGTTCTATAATGTCTAAAAATTATGTATTAAAAATTTCATAATGTTTAAATATATAAGGTTAGGTTTAAGGAAAAATCTCAAAAAAAGAAAAAACAAGAAACACCTTTGTAGCCCTTTCATATGGAGTGTATGCACTTGTGAAAAAAAAACCCAAAAAATACTTAATTTACTCATATACACAAGTGCATACGGTCGAAATGAAGGCCGCGAGGGTGTTCTTCGGTTTTCAGTTTTTTGAGGTTTTCCTATGAATCTTTCTCTCTCTATGTGTGTGTGTGTGTGTGTGTGTGTGTGGTCATATTCAAACAAGAAGGGGGTCCATTTGCATGAAAGTGAGAAGTTTCAAAACTGGGGCTAGCCCGGTTGGTAGAGGGATCACCCTCTTGGAGTAGAAGTCCCGGGTTCAAACCCGGGCAAAGGCGTTTTTAATCTAACTAGGGTGTTTACTAACAACTAACCTGCCGTTAAAAAAAAAAAATATATGATTACACGTGATAAATACACTTAATCTCGCATGATTAAATACATGTTGCATTGATCGGGGGTACATAGCGAAGGACGACCTTACCCCATGATTTGTGGTTGTGTTTAATCATATATGATTAGGCTTCCGTGTCACATGTAATCATATATAATGTTGGAACTTCTTGTAGTTTCATAAATTGATCAAAATTTTCGTTAATTCTCATTCTCATTCTCTCTATATATATACATATAGGGTTGGGTTCCAGGATGGAATGTATCAAAATAAGTTATATCGGACCTAGACCAATTTTCTATCAAGCGCAAATTCATGATATGGCTTTGAAATTAAAAAAATGATCAACGATACATATCCATTCTTATCCTTCTCATATGATTTTTTGAATATATATCCAAAATTGATTGTGCTATGTTTTGAAGAATAAAATTAAAAAAAAAAAAAAGAGTAAAAGGGAGGTGGGGGATGAATTTAGATAAATATTTGGACATAGGGTAAAGAGCAAAATCACATGACTTGAAAGTATGGAGGTTTAAAATATGAGGGGGATGAATGTAGATTAAATGAATCACACTCCCCATGTGGAGGGAGGAACCCACTAATTTAAACCCAAAATTACTATTTTTCAACCTATAAAAATGTTTAATTTAAATTAAATATTTAAAAAATAAATTATATGTACTAAAGTGGTATTTACTTTATAAGCAAACAAGTTTAACCTTCCACATCCCCTCAATCATACAACTATGGTTGATAATACGCTCTTTAATAGCTTCTCAATTATGAGTATGTTTGTTTATATCCTTTATATAATCTTTACTAATTCAATTATACAATTATTTTCAATTTAATACTTAATCTAAATAGATGATTAAAATGATAATTTTGGTCATTCAAAAATTTCAAGCATATAAAAATAGAAAACAATTAACTAGTTATTGGGCAAACGTCTTCATCGAGTTTGAGTGTATGTAACAAACAAAATTTAGATGGTAAAAATTATATGTGTTTGGTTAAAATGAGAAGTGGTAAAAAAATGTAAAGTAAAGAAGTGATCTTAACCGTTTAGCCGTTCATACGATTAAAATCAAGGTTGAATAGTAAAAAATTACAGTTTTGACCGATCAAAATTCACGACTCCGCGCATAATGAAACGAAAATTTCGTAACTGTTACAAATAGCTCAAAAACTAGTTCATATATAAGCTATATGTTCATAAATGAACTTGTGTAATTCATATATTAACTATTTTTAACTGATTCATATATGAACTTGTATAATTCACTAAATATTTTTTAACTGATTTATATATGAACTATATGTTCATACATTAACCCGTGTAATTCATATATGCATTCATATTTGAATCTATGTAATTCAAATATTAACTATTTTTAACTGATTCATATATGAACTATACGTTCATACACGAACGTGTGTAATTCACATAGCAACTATTTTTAACTGATTCATATATGAACTATACGTTTATACATAAACCTGTGTAATTCATATAGCAATCACGAAGTTTATATATGAACCCGTTTGTCGTCTATTTGTAAAAATTACGAAACTACCCTTCCGTCTTTTGCATCCTATGCGATAAATTATCCGGTGCTTCGCGGTCAAAGCCATTTTTTCACCAAATGAACGGCAAAGATCAATTCTCTACTTTATAATTTTTTTTAGCAATACTCATTTGAATCTGTTTTTTTATTTTAAAAGGATGTCCGGGCCAAAGCTCAACTAATTCTTGGCAATTTTGGAGGCTAAACATGTCCCCACTTAAATGTTTCTAAGCATGCATACGAAAAGGTTCGAACTCAATTAGAATGTTATAAACCCCCAAACAATAATCAATCCACCATAACTCTGGAAGACTTCTTATTTGAATCTTTTCCCCCATATATATAGATTAAACAATTAAAAAGGTTTTGCTTTAAAATATATTGAAGAAAACAAAAGTTAGTTAAAAATATATAAAGGGTGCAGAGTCCACTTTCAAATTCAAAGAGTTGTGAGAGAGATCTCCCCTCGTGCGCCTCAAACGCTGACCATTCTGTTTGTTCTTCATCTTTATTTTACCTTTTTTCTTATTTTCGTACTTCATTTTTAATTCATCAAATACCATATGTTATATTATTTTAAATTGAACAAAAAATATTATTGACCATTGGTAATTTTTTTATAACATTCATCAAAATAAATGGAACATAGTTTTATTAATATATAGGGTTTCAAATGAAAACTTCTATTCTATATCGAAGACATTCGAGAGTGTGTCATATGATACATTTACTCCGAATAATCATGTATTATTCGGAATGAATAACACAACATTCAATGTTATTCAAAGTGAATAGTACATCATTCGGTATTATTTAATATTATTTCTCTCTGAATCACACTGAATGTTGTGTTATTCATTCTGAATAATACATGATTATTCAGAGTGAACTCACGTGGCATGCTCTCGGCTGTGCTCACGTTCACAATGAAATTTGAGTTCGCAACTGAACTTTCATATATATATATATATATATGTGTGTGTGTGTGTGTATCAAATAGTAATAAGGTATTATGAAATCTGATTATTCTTAAATTAAGCTACCTTTTAAATTGTTTTTTTTTTTAATATAAGATCAGCATTAGTCATCTTGTAACTTTTGCATCTTTGACCAAATCATGGTACAACTTTTGATTCTAATTACCACATTTTGTTTGAATATAAGTGACCAAAAAATGGAATTATGCAAAATTCATAAATTGTCTTGGTTTAAGGGATTAAAATGTCACTACAAAATCAAGAAAAAGGATATTAGGTTTGAATTGGCACAGTAAATTAACAAGATTGTGTTAATAAACGAACAAGATTAATTTCATAGTTTCAAAAGATCTTTTTCTAAACAATTGAATATAGAGGGTTAGGTTCCGATGAGAAGTGTCAAATTCGATGAGAAGTCTGAGAAGTGGTTATCAATTTGGATGAAAAATGAATAAATATTATAATGAGATGCACCAGAATAAGATGCAATGATATGATACAAATCAATTTTGGCCATTATTGGAGAACTTTAGAGATTTTTGGGAATCGGGAAAAAGGACTCACAAGAAGAAGTAAATCAAGAGTCGAGGCAGAGCCGACCTTGCGGCGCAAAGCTATGGCTCGCGGTGTGAGTCCATCGCTGGTTGATTTCCAAAGAGAATAATTATTAATTAGGATATTATTATCTAGTTTCCTTATTATTTAGTTTCCTTAATGTTTAGGTTTTATAATTGATTTAGTTTCCATAGTTGACGAACCTAGGTTCAAAACCGAAGTTTGTGAAATAGATCTTGCACCAACCGTTGAAGAAGTCGAAAGCGAGTGAATCGCATATATTTTCGAACCACCGGCATCTTTTGAAATCAATACCGACGATCTTAAAGATGATGTTTCTGTCATTGCGGTACCCGAGGTTCTAGGTCAGACTCAAACAAGTCCAACCGAAGCTATTATCACTTATTGCCCATTTGAGCTTGATGAGGTGTCACTTGTGTGTAGACGATCACATCGGTATCCTCTCGAACTTGAGGAGAACTCAAGTAATTATAACATGTTATCTGATTAGTCATAGGTTCAAATGAGAAGTGTAAGAAAACAAGAAGTTAAGTAGTGATCTCTAGCTCTTCATATGGTTAAGATCAATTTTGATTAGTCAAAGATTACGACTTTGATTGGTTAAAGATTGTGGCTTTTACTAATCAAAATTCACAGTTATGCCAAATATATAGTGATAGTTTCGTAACTATTAGAAATAGGTTGAAAATGAGTTCATATATAAATTTGTGTAATTCACATATTATCTATTTTTAACTGATTTATATACGTTCATATATGAACATGTGTAATTCATATATGTATCCATATATGAACCTGTGTAGTTCACATATTAAATATTTTTAACTGATTCATATATGAATTATATGTTCATACATGAACCTGTATAATTCATATATACATTCATGTATGAACATGTGTAATTCACATATTAAATATTTTTAATCGATTTATATATGAACTACCGCTCATACATGAACCTATGTGATTCATATATCAATCACAAGTTCATAGAAGTTACGAAACTATCATTCCGTCTTATACATACCTATGCGAAGAATTATCTGATAATATTATAATCAAGTCCATAAATATTGACCGGATGAAAAGCTAGAGATCACTTCTCAACTTCTTTTTTTTACACTACTAGATATTTGAACCTCTCCCCATCTTATTGATATAGTACGACAATCCAACTAACATTAATAAAAATAACACCGTCACTATCTTTCTAATTTTGTTTGCTAACTTTTCTAAAAGAAAGGCCAAGCATCCATGTTCACTAAATATGGTATATATAAAAGTCTTTGAAAATACCCAAAAATCGGAAAAAAGAAAAACCACCTATCCTAAATTTCTATGTCTCAATCATGTCCATCAATCAAATGAATACACATCATCAGAAAAAGAATATAAAGTTGAATAAAATGAATTTAAAATATATAAAAATCTGATGTGTCATCATCTCATTGGTTGGATAGGATGAGTGAGACGTCTGAATTTGGAATAGTAGATTTTTAATCCCAAAAATCCCTGTGATTAAAATGAACAAAACTTTTATGGTCTATCAATTAGTAGATCTTTAATAAAGATCCAAATTCAATTTCTTTTAGATGATCTTATATAAATATTGGCTAATAATTATTTCATCTTTTTTTTGGAAGAGGTAATTATTATTTCATCTTACACAGTATTAAGAATTATAACTGATACAAATATTATACCATATATAATTAACTTGTTCAAAGTTCTTTAGAAATAAAAAAGAAGCTGAAGAACATGGAAAAGGAGGAATATTTGGTCAGCCCAAGAAATTAAGATGGTTAAATATTGGGTTGGGACAAATTGGATAGCTGAATGAACAGAGTCAGCACCACTCAGCTCATTGGATCCCTTCCACGTGACTTACATTTCAGGATCTCACGTGACCTGCACACTTTAAAACTTTTTACCATCGTATCTTCGTACTTTATCAGTTAAAATACATACGTAACTCGTAAGGTTCGAATTTAAGATATCTGAGTTACTAAAAATCGCCATAGACACTTGAACGTTACCAAATACACGAGTATATGATCATAATACGTATAACCTTGTTTAGATTTAGTTTTTAACGAATTGTTTATGTCCCATAGAGTCTGTTATTTCACGTATATGTAGCACTGATCATTGATGTGTTTGAAGTCGTAAAGAATGGCTATATAATCAATGTTGTGATTAATAATCTTGTACTAAAACTAATACGTGTATATAATTCTGGATTCTTTTTATTCATAATCTGGTTTTGATTTAGTAATTTAAAGGTTCTATGAACCAACAAAAAATGCATAAGTCTACCGAAGAAATTGATGATGATGACAACGACAATTATGCATATGGTTAATTACCATAAAGGTTTAGACGAAAATAACTTTGAATCTATAAACATCATCATTGTTGTTGTCATTATACAACAATATCGAACATTACAATTTACAAACAGACAAATTTTCTTCAACGAATATTACAGATGAAAATTTTCACTGTAATCATCGATAAATCTATGAAATAACGTAATGACACATAAACTAAAACTGGTGATGAAATATTCGACATAATTGTGAGGGATTAGCAACAACATAATGATAATGGCCTAATGGGTGAAATATAGAGATTGCAATGCATGTACATAGAGTGTATATGAGTCATATATATTGGTTTATGTAATAAGTTATAATGTGTCGTGTTGACTTAATATTGTAACAGGTCATGATGGTCCATATGGTGGATCGCAATGTGTGATAATGAGTTATAATGGATCAAATGATAATAAGTAGTCCTTGATTATAATTGTTAATTAAGATCTTACCTTGGCTGACATGCAAAGCATATATGTTTTCGGATTGGAAGATGGATTGGTCGGTTAAACTTGGTCTCTAAGTTAAATTGTTTGACAAATACTATATGCAAGCCGATCTAAAGTGAAAACTTAGGGACCAAGTTTCGTAAACCAACTCTAATCCTAATGTAGGAACATATACAATATGTTAGCCAAAGTAAATTCCATTTACCTAATTGTTGATTGTTCACCATTATATGTGTGCCCGAAAAGCATGGATGGTGATTTGTAGCGAAAACTTAGGGACCAAGTTTCAATTCACCAACTCATCCACTAGTATGGAAACATGATTTGCATGTTGGTTCTTCGGCATCCATTGTTGTTACGACATTTTTTTGTGGGTGTTCTTATGGTATTTCTTTGTGAACAAATTTATTAACTAGTCAGATTGTTTAGGATAATGTCTTATCTTCCTAATTTCCAAGACACATCTATAATTCTTTGTTTTTAGAAAAAAGATATATATAAGTAACAGGTGAAAATTTCTTATGTTTAATTGTATTTAACCTTCTTCTCTACAAACACTTCTAGTGTAAATCATTAGCTCCTTCGTGACTTTAAATAACTAAAAAATTAAAAAATAGTATTTAATGTAAAATAAATACATAATTAAAATAATAATTTTTTTGTATAAAATAATTTTAAATAATCTTTATACATATTTTTTATAAAGAATATGATAAACAAAAAATGCATGTTGGGCTCAGGAGGTTAGAAAACATTAAAAATTAAGGTTAAGAAAGGTTTGGGATAAGTTAAAAGGTTTAAGGTTATTGAGTTAACATTGATACTAAGGCATTGTTTGGTAAAAATAAGGTAGCTTATAAGTTAACTTATAAGTAAGCTTATAAGTCAGGTACATGTTTGGATGGACCATAAGTTAACTTATAAGCTGACTTATAAGCTAGCTTTTTGAAAAGCTACTCCTACTAGCGTTTAAGTGACTTATGGAACTTTTTATTTTTTTATTCCAAATATACGCTTCTACTTTTTATATTATCAATTTTTAAACATGCCTTTTTTGTCATTTTACAGTCATAAGTTACCTTATCAGCTAATTTTTGCCAAACGTAACTTATTCATCAGCTACCTTATCAGTCATCAGCTACCTTATCAGTCACCAGCTACCTTATCAGTCATAAGCTACCTTATCAGTCATAAGTTAACTTATCAGCTAGTTTGCCAAACATAGCCTAAGGCTATCAGTATCCAATCTTTGAACCTTTTCAACCCCACTGTCACATAAGCTGCCATATCAGCTTTTCTCCAACTATTCCATTAACCATTTGGAACTCTCTCTGATAAGTACCTAACTCTCACAACCCTTTCACTTTTTAATTAATTTAATTAATACAAATAATTAAATTAAAATTCATAATTAATTAAAAATTAAAAACTACAACTTATATTTTTCTTTGATTCTTTCTTTTCTCGCCAAAACGACTACCAACTCGTTACCCTCAAGGTGATCATGCGAGCTTGTGTAAAACTCCATATAAACCTCAAATTCGGTTCTCGGTCGACGAGTACTTTCCTCTCGACTCAGATCCCTCACTGGACATCGACAGTTGGGAGAACGAGGGTTACGTCTTGGAGGTGTGAACCCTCCTCATTCTCAAGGTCGGGTGAAGGAACTTTTGTATACCAAGTGGTTTGATGAGGTAGGAGACCAAAATTGGGTGAAGGATAGTGTGGAGAGACCCCGGTTTGAGGAGCTTGTGGAGACACCCCGGATGAGAAACTTGGATACTAAAACCAGTGGGAGAAACTTGGACAACATATTCGGGTGGAGATTGTGGATCAAAACCGGTATGTGAAACTTCGAGTTTTAGTGGAGCCTATCACCTCTATCACCAGAAATCAGATCTCAAAAACTGGAAAAATTGGTTCCATAAAAGTGGAGCCTATCACCTCTATTTATAATCCCAAGGTTAGTTAAGATAAACACAAAAGTTTAAACTCAAAATTTAAACCTTTAGTTTATCTGTTTTAATTATTATCACATGATTAAATGAGATAAACACAGAAGATTAAAATTCAGAATTTAAATTTTTGTTTATCTTACTTCAGCATTATCGAGAATGGATTGTGGATATTCTTGCCGTGTGACCGGAAGGCCCCTGCGTTTTCGGCCATGTTTCTAATTCACTCATGTCAATGGGCATTCCCCAACAATCTCCCACTTGCACATGACATAGTGCAATATAGTAACACCGACAATGAGCGGTACCTAGCAGTACATCATTGCCCCCAAATCAGCAAAGGGTATCTCTGATGCAGACGATAACCAAGCTCACATCTATGTGACTCGATCCTAAGTAACTGATCAATTTGTCCTTTTGTTTCAGATATCCTTTGAACACAAGACATGGAATATGTCATCTCCGATCGTTCAAATTATGTTTCTCGATATCAGCTTTGTGGTAACCTACTAATCAATAGACTACGGCCAAGTCTAGTCTAAGCGCGGCCACGCATTTAGTGTTAACACGAAATCATCGAGGGGCCCAAGGATATCACCCTTAAATATAAGAGGAACAAATTCCTTTGATCACATAATGCTTATCTACTTCATCATATTACACCCAACGTTCCCTTTATAACAGCCAATCACGGACAACGTTTGGGAGATATCAAAGCATAATAGAATCATAGTAAGCAACACATGTATCTTGGGTCTGAGGACAATATGATATTACTATCTTGGATCTACTATTGACTTAAAATTCCATGTAGTATATCCAAGTGGGGTCACCTTCAATACCTTATCTCTCCATAAGCATTAGTGAGTTTAGTTGCAACTTAATCAACTAAAACCATCACTCCAGTCTTACCACAATTCTTCCTTCCCAAATAAAGAATGACTGGGGAGAATTTTGAGTTACAATATAACTCATGGAAGTATTTTAAACATGCTAAAAGATTTCGATATAAAGTTAATTAATGCAATCGATTCAAACAAACATTAAATACAACGATAATCAAAATCTCAATATTCGGAATATTCTAACATTTAAATATATCAAGCCATGGGCATGTCTGATCTTAGACCTATAGACCGTGAATGAGAATCATGCTTGGTCTGGGTCAAAGGCTTGGTAAACGGATCTGCTAAATTTGCATCCGTATGAACTCTGTTGATTACCACTTCTCCGCTTGCAACAACTTCCCGGATGTAATGATATTTTCTAAGTATATGTCTGGTACGTTTGTGTGACCGAGGCTCTTGAGCAAGCGCCACAGCCCCTTCATTGTCACAAAAGATCTCAATAGGTGATTGAATACTGGGGACAACACCTAGATCTTTGATGAATTTCTTCATCCAAACCACTTCTTTAACGGCATCACTTGCCGCAATATACTCAGCTTCAGTTGTAGAGTCAGCTACGGTCTCTTGCTTGGAGCTTTTCCAACTAACCGCTCCTCCGTTCAACAGGAAGACAAATCCTGACTGAGAACGAGAATCATCCCTATCCGTCTGGAAGCCAGCATCGGTGTATCCCTTTACACTGAGCTCACTTTCACCACCAAAAACTAAGAACATATCTTTAGTCCTCCTTAGGTACTTAAGAATGTTCTTCACTGCTGTCCAATGAGCTTTGCCAGGATTAGACTGATATCTACTTGTCATGCTCAATGCACACGATACATCAGGTCTAGTACATAGCATGGCGTACATGATAGATCCCACTGCCGAAGCATATGGAACACTCTTCATTTCTTCTAATTCTTCAGAAGAACTAGAACATTGAGCCCTACTCAATGCCAAGCCATGTTGCATTGGGATGAATCCCTTCTTCGATTCGTCCATCCGGAACATCTTTAGAACCTTATCTATGTACGTGCTCTGGCTGAGCCCTATTAGGCGTTTTAATCTATCACGATAGATTCTAATGCCTAAAACATAAGATGTTTCTCCCAAGTCTTTCATAGCAAAACATGTTCCTAACCAATTCTTTACTTCAGTTAGTGTTGGAACATCATTTCCTATGAGAAGTATATCATCAACATATAAGACTAGGAAGATCCTATTTCTCCCACTAGTTCTGACATATACGCATGGTTCATCTTCGCTTTTAGTAAAACCAAAGGTTTTCACTTTCTCGTCAAAACAAAGATTCCAACTTCGAGATGCTTGCTTAAGTCCGTATATTGACCTTTGCAAGTTACACACTTTATCCGGATGCTGAGGGTGTTTAAAACCTTCAGGTTGTGTCATATACAAATCCTCAGTAAGCTTTCCATTTAGGAAAGCGGTTTTAACATCCATCTGCCATATCTCATAGTCATAGAACGCAGCTATTGCTAGGAGAATCCTGATAGATTTAATCATAGCGACTAGTGAAAAGGTCTCCTCATAGTCAACACCATGAGTCTGAGTAAATCCTTTGGCTACCAGTCTAGCCTTGAACGTGTGTACATTTCCATGCACATCAGTCTTCTTCTTGAAGACCCATTTATGACCAATGGTTTTACAACCTGGTATAAGATCAACCAATTCCCATACTTGGTTATCATGCATGGATTGCATCTCGCTTTCCATTGCCTCCTTCCATTTGACAGACTCTGGGCCCGTCATTGCTTCCTGGTAGCTGGTTGGTTCATCTTGAACTACCATTTGTTCGCCATTGTCAAAGATGTACAAACTGTATCTTTCTGGTAGGTGACGAACTCTACCAGATCTGCGTGGAGCAAGTGGAACTATGTCATTTTCCTCGATATTATTTGATCGAGGTTCACTAGTGTCAACTAGAGGTTCCGTTGAATCTTGAATTTCTTCAAGATCAACCAGGCTCCCACTATCCTCTTTGGACAACATATTCATTTCTAAAAATTTAGCCCCACGAGACACAAAGACTTTGTTCTCAGAGGGTCTATAGAATATGTATCCATAGGAGGTAGCTGGATATCCGATGAAGATAACCTTTTCAGATCTAGACTCTAGCTTGTCTTGAGTATCACGTTTAACGTAAGCCTCACAGCCCCAGATTCTTAGATACTTAAGAGATGACGTTTCTCCGAACCACATCTCATAAGGTGTCTTCGAAACCTTCTTAGTTGGTACAAGGTTGAGAATACGGGCAGCAGTTTCTAAGGCATAACCCCAGAAACTTATAGGAAGAGTAGCTCGGCTCATCATGGATCGCACCATATCCAGTAATGTACGGTTTCTCCTTTCAGCAACACCATTATGTTGTGGTGTTCCTGGAGGAGTCAATTGTGAGATAATCCCACAATTCCTCAGATGATCTTGAAACTCCCGACTAAGATACTCACTGCCTCTATCGGACCTAAGTATCTTAATTCTCTTGCCAAGTTGATTTTCTACTTCGTTCTGAAATATCTTGAAAATTTCAAACGTTTCAGATTTATGTCTTATCAAATAAACATAACCATATCTACTGAAATCATCAGTAAATGTGACAAAGTATCTAGCATTGTCTCTTGTGCATGATCTAAATGGTCCACACACATCAGTGTGTACTAGATGTAATAGATCTTTGCCTCGTTCACCAGAGCCGGTAAACGGAGCTTTAGTCATCTTACCCTTTAGACAAGACTCGCATTCAACATTTGACCCATGATCAAATGCTTCCAAAATCCCATCCGCTTGAAGTTTGGTTATGCGAGTTTTGTTTATATGGCCAAGACGATTATGCCACAAAGACATTTTGTCCAAGTCTCTACTTGACTTGCTAGAATCAACATTCATGATTGAATTATTATTAAAACTGATATTAGTTTCATACACGCCACGACAAGGATAAGCTTTAAAAATAAAAATCGAATCTTTATAAATAGAAATAACCCCATCATTAATCGAAAAATCATATCCATTGTCATACAAAGCATGAAATGAAATAATGTTTCTATCCATAGTAGGTGCATAACAGCAATTTAATAATAATATAGAATAGCCGGATGGAAAAGTTAGCTCATAGCTTCCAATTCTCTCCACATCAACAATAGGTTTGTCAATCATGCTCAATTCCAGGTCTCCCTGCTTCAATTTTCTACTTTCCCTTAGTCCCTGCACATTTGTACAAATGTGAAAAGCACATCCTGTGTCAAGTACCCAGGAGTCGGAAGAAGAAATTGAATACAGTTCAATCATATACGTACCTTGGGGCCCAACACCTTTGGCCTTGAGCTTCTTAAGCTTATCAAGGAACTTTTGGCAAGTATTCCTAAAATGCCCTTTCTCACCGCAATGGTAGCAGGTAGCATCTTCAGGTGTCGCCTTTGGTGCAGAAGTGACTTTTTCCTTTCCCTTAGGTTTGGGTGCAGCAACTGGTGCTTTACCCTTACCCTTGGCTGTAGATCTTTTCTTCTTCTTAACACCTCCCTCTTTAATGGCTAAAACAGGAATAGTCGAGGAAGTGGAGGGTTTATGCTTGGCCATGTTCTCCTCAACATTCTTGAGCATGCCATGCAACTCCATGATGGTCTTATTCATGCTGTGCATAGTGTAGTTCATAACAAACTGCTCATATGCACTAGTTAATGAACCAAGGACAATGGTCGCAACCATCTCCTTTTGCATAGAAAAACCAAGCTTCTCGAGTTGGTCAACATACATCTTGAGTTTCAAGACGTGTTTGCTGACATCTTCTCCTTCTTTCAGCCTAGTAGTGAGAAGAGTCCTCATGGTATGAAATCGTTCTTGCGCAGCCTGCTGTTGGAACATCTCCTTCAACAGGTTTGCCATGTCATGTACCCCATGGCCATCTAAACTCTTTTGGAGATCAGGGTCATGGCTGCAAGCATCAAGCAAGCAACTTCATTGGACTCTTTCTTATGCTTAGCATAAGCATCTCTCACTGCTTGTGTTGCGCCAGCTCTCGGCTCCGCAGGGATAGGCGTATCAATGACGTACTCCTTTTGTTCGTACCTAAGGACAATCCTCAAAGTACGCAACCAATCAAGGTAGTTCGAGCCATTGAGTTTCTCTTTTTCAAAGAAAGAACGTAGTGTAAACAGTGGGGTGGATGATGTAGACATCTACAAAGAGTTCATTTAAAAATTAGTATTCCAAAAAAAAATCCTTGTTAAGATAATCACCCTAAGAAAATCGTTTTAACAAGGCTAAGATCCATATTTCATTCCAAGTTCACGGAGGTATTCCATGCCGCGAAAAATGGAATTATTTAGGTAGGTTCAAAAACCAATCGCAACACAAATGTTCGATTCTTAGGTCCTTGCGGGGTTCTAGTGACACCGAAGCATCAAATGGCATGTTTAACCTCTTCCGCGCCGATCCTTTACCCGAAGACGGTATACCTAACAACGGGTTCGAAATCGTAAGTCATCCATACTAAAGCACGCGGCAATCAAGCTCGGGACTCCCGAGAATCACTGACCCTCATTGATTCTATATTCGGCCTAGGACTCCCAAGTATCGCGAATACTAGAATCAATGTGTGCCCTAAATGGATGGCGTGAGACTTACATTTTTGGAAAAACGGGTTTTTGTTTCTCATGTTGTCTTTTAGCGAAATCGTGACAAATCTCTTTATTTTAAAATCGCTTTATTCATTTGCGTTTTTGTTAAAAATAACAAGTAGGTGGGTTGGTCAATTTTATAACACCAACACTTTTGACTACCGAAGATCCGTGGCCAGGTAGGTCGATCGGGAGGCAGGATCATTTCAGTACAAGACCTTTCGGAAATCCAACAACCAAGCCGAAAGGACCAACCTAGACACCACTTCTCCCGGCTATATCTAATCGTGAGGTGTTTTATTAAAATCATTTAACATTATTTTAATTAGCATTCTAATAATCTAATTTAAATAAATAAAAACAACCACAACCACGCAAAGAAAAAAAAAACAACACATAAACATGGTAACCTATGCCTCAAAAATCTTATGCGTCTTCTCGTGAGCCAACGAGAAGACATGGTCAATCTAGTGACAATTTACCATTGTGATGGCGATGGGCTCCCAATGAATCCGCGAACTACCTGAACCAAGACTTCATCGCCTCGTCGAGACGTCACCAATGGACTCCGTTGATTCTTGATCTTCGATTTATTACAATGAATAATTGAAATATATATATATATATATAATTATATATATACACCTATCGTAACATATACAAAACATAGAATAGGAAACGGTACGCAGAGCGTGGTACAATTACAACCATTCAAAGAAACCACTCGCAGGTCGCACCAAAAAAAAAATCAAAACCAAAGCAACCATACCACAACATAGGTCTAATGAGGCAATCGGTTACCCTATACTAACAAAGCACACGGTTCTTATTTAAAGATTTACCGAACTAATAAAATAAAAGGTAAATCTCGCGTCAAACGCATACACCACCTCCATGCCTAGGTTGTTCAGTCATATCTCACGTGCAAAAAATAGAACCCTCGAGACAGATCTCATTAAAACAAGACCCCTCGGGACAGATCTCGTCAAAACAGAAAAAACGAAACAAAAGTGCTCAATTTCGTGTAAGGTGGCTCTGATACCACTGTTGGAATACATGGTGGATTTTACAAAAATAAATTTACTATGCAGCGTAAGAAAAATAAAAAATAATAAAACCACCATGACTCAAACCGAGGAAAAATCTTACACGCAAATTAGCAACTTAAAAGTAAACGAGTAGAGTTACCTCAATCGCCGTAGGTTGGGTAGGAAAACGGAACACGAGCTTCCAAACTTCCTTGACACCGCAAGAACTTTGTTGCAATCCTAGGTGCTAGCCCGTGAATCCTCGAAACCCGAAACTATCTTAGATTATAATAGTAATTTAGAGATGAATTTTTGGATCTAAAAAACTGGAAGAAACACCAGAAATCAGATCTCAAAAACTGGAAAAATTGGTTCCATAAAAGTGGAGCCTATCACCTCTATTTATAATCCCAATGTTAGTTAAGATAAACACAAAAGTTTAAACTCAAAATTTAAACCTTTAGTTTATCTCTTTTAATTATTATCACATGATTAAATGAGATAAACACAGAAGATTAAAATTCAGAATTTAAATTTTTGTTTATCTTACTTCGGCATTATCGAGAATGGATTGTGGATATTCTTGCCGTGTGAACGGAAGGCCCCTGCGTTTTCGGCCATGTTTCTAATTCACTCATGTCAATGGGCATTCCCCAACAAAAGATAGAATTGAGGTGAAAAAATAAGTTAAGTTGAAGGATATTTATATAGGGTTAATAATTTGTAAAAAATAAAAAAAGAAGTTAATTTTTTTTACCGTTGAGAAACGGCTATTTCATCAAGCCGTTAGATTTTAAATCGGCTTACCCAATCCTCTCAACACCCGAACCCGCCGAACCCGCCGGTGGCGTAGTGGAGCCCGCCGAGCCCGCTAAGCCCGGCGGGTTCAAAGCCGCTCAACCCACATCAGCGGTACGCACAATCTAAGTAAAATGAAAAAAATTCTACTGTTGTAAATGTTTGTTATAAACTTATATCTTGTAAATAATAATAATTTTTTCCCAAATGATATAGAATAACTCCTTTCTATTTGTCTTGTATATAAAATATACTAGTATAACGTATTTTGTCTATTAAAAAAAGCATTTGTTTCATAAATATGTATCATAATTAAGGATTAATTTATCGTAAACTTGTATTATTCATAAGTTCATAATTCTATCATAAAACTTTATCAAAATAGTACTACAGAGCAAATCGAATAACTGACTGAGAACTCATGAATTAATGAGATATAAACAATCGAGTTATAAAGAAATCAAACTTATAAAAAGTCATAACTTTCAATTTGATAAGAGTTATGAGATTGTTAAGATATGCATATAAAGCTCGAAATGGCTATTTTCATCTAAGGTGGATTGGTCTCGCCCGAACTTTTCACCTAGGACCTCGAATCCGGCTCAAAAGATTTTTAGTATTATTTTTAATCCGTTATTGTTTTGTTATATGTTTAATAAAGTAGGTTGATGATATCAAATACTTAAGATTTTTACATCTCTAATTTGAAATAATATCAACCTTAAACAATTTTTAATCTTGAATTGCCATTATATATGTGTGTTTTAGTTCTCTTCCAAATGGCTAGACAATTAGTAGAAGACAAGTGGTGTAGGGCTTCAAACTCCAAGATTTAAGTCTTGGGAAAGCTTAGAGGCTCCTCAAAATTAGCAAAATTTAATCCCATATTAATTGATCATATATAACTATAACTATTTTCTCCAATTAATTAAGCTTTATAACTTATAAAACACCCACTTTAATAATTTTAGCGCAGTTTTTTCAACAGGGTTTTCCGATGAGTTTTTGATCAAATGGGTGTTTTTAAAAAAACATATTTACTAAATGGGTGTTGTTTTAAACATATTTACCATTTAGGTGTAGTTTTCTATTTAATGGACTTTTAATGCCTAAACATATTTACCATTTAAGTGTAGTTTTCTATTTAATGAACTCTTGATGCCTTTTTCCTACTTTTCATTACTATTTTTATTATTTTTTGTTGTTGATTTTTTTAATGTTTTTAAAGATCATGTAAATAAAAAGCTTGTCTACGATTAAGTAAAAAATATATAAAACAATAATACGGTTCTGAAAAAAAATCATATAAAAACAAACCCGTCCGAAAACCCGAACATTAAAACTGGTATAAAAATGGTGAGGAGTTTGGGTTCAGTTTGGGTTGGCATTTTCAAAACCAAACCTACCGAAAAACCCGAACATTTTAAATATATTTTTATTAATGTGAATATTAATATATACTATTAATATGTTCCGAAAAAAATATATTGAAAAAAAATCTCAAGTACGGTTAATGTTTTTATTAAAGTTTAAGTACGATTCAGGTTTTCGGTTAATGTTTTCGAGTGAGCAAAACTCGTCCTACCCAAACTACCTGTTTGAAACCTGAATCATACTTAAACTTTAAAACCAAGATCCGAAAACCCGATTTAATTGAGTTTTATAAAAACATTAACCGTACTTGAAAACATTAACCGAAAACCTGAATCGTACTTAAACTTTAATAAAAACATTAACACTACTTGAGTTTTATTGTTGTTTTGCCAATAAAAACTTAACCGTAATTGAGATTTTTTTTTTCTATATATTTTTTTGGAACCTATTAATAGTATATATTAATACTCACATTAATAAAAAAAATATATTTAAAATGTTCGGGTTTTTCGGTAGATTTGGTTCTAAAAAATGTCAACCCGAACTGAACCCAAACTCCTCACCATTTTTATAGCAGTTTTAATGTTCGGGTTTTCGGACGGGTTTGTTTTTAGATGATTTTTTTCAGAGCCGTATTATTGTTTTATATATTTTTTTTACTTAACCGTACATAAGCTTTTATTTATATGATCTTTAAAAAATATTAAAAAAATCAGAAATAATAAAATAGTAAAAAATAGTAAAGAAAAGTAAGAAAAGAGCATTAAAAACTCATTAAATAGAATACTACACCTAAATGGTAAATATATTTAGGCATTAAAAGTCCATTAAATAGAAAACTACAGCTAAATGGTAAATATATTTAAAACGACACTCATTTGGTAAATATGTTTTTTAAAAACACCTATTTGGTCAAAAACTCGTTTTCCGAGTAGTTGTTACCATGTTTTTCTCAATTATTAATAACTTTTTGACAATTTAGGAAAAAACGTCCATTTACTATCTAAAGAACTTTGTAATCCATATAATTTTGGTGTATTTATTTTTATATATATAATAGAGAATCCGTATACGAAAAATATTACTCTCAAAATTTGTATATTCAATGAGAACTAATTTTTAACTTATAAAGAGGACGGTAAACCGGATACTATTGAATCAACAACCGTTTCATAATTTTAGTTTACCATCATAGTTAGCCTTTTTAAGATGTGTAAATTTTGCCCTTTTCTACTTTGAGGAGCTGAAATATAACCCACTTTACTTTTTCGTTATGATTTTGGAGAACATGGATAGTGTTACCGGATCCTTTAAATTAAAAGGTTTAAGGTTAGTTTTCCAAAATATAAATGTAACGCATTAATTTTCTTAAATTAAATTATTATACATGTATAGTATAAATAATTATCCACTTTTAAGTAATCATCCATTTCACATTCTTCACTTCCAAATACACTCAACCAAGCACCCTAGAATTATATAATTAGACGTGTATTGCATATGTATGTGATTCTAGTGTCACCAATCATTTCAATGTAATTGGAATTAACACAGGTACTAATGGGTTTTAAATTGTAATCTAATACAAGTTAGATGGTACGTGTGAAGTGCACCCTTGCTATAAAGAGGAGTTTGATCTTGGATATGCCGAAATGGCAAGGGTCTAGGGGTTGTGCCCCCTTGCAAGGTCCAAGGGGTAGCGCCCCATCCATGTTTTTTTTGGAGCGGCCAACACACACCCTACTAAACCTACTCTTAATCTTAGATCTTCTTCAAGGTTCACAACAAGACTAGAACCCACAATCACAAGGGAAATGGAGGGAGGGGACCACATAATAACACCAAATCATGGACGGACTTACATAGGTGCCCACGGTGGCACATGTCACCGTATCGTTCCTCCGTCGCAGTGTAAAGGTCATGAATGTGCCACCATATTAATTTGTTGTGTGCCACCATAAGTATTTTGAAACTGAAATAAAAATACAAACTCTTCTAGGTTGAGTTGGTAAGTTCTTTATTTTTCAAATGGGAGGTTATGGGTTCAAATCTAGTAGAGTGATTTTTTTAGTTTTTAGCTTTTTAATATCATATAATTATGTTTCTTAAAAAATTGTAATAACAAAATTTGAACATGAGACTTTATCCAAAAATCGAAAAAACTAACCACTAAACCAATATTGAGTTAATAAAAATATTTCTACAAATGTTCCTTATAGTTAAATGGTGTCACCGTTAAAAAAAATCTTCAGATCTGTCTTTGCACCAATTGCAATTGGACTACAAGCTTTTTGGCCATCCATGTTAATTTATGCATATTGTATTTCAACTATGAAAAAAAAAAACTATGAAAAGTAAGTAATTAAGTGAGATTAATAAAAGGAAACTAACTAGGTATTGGTTAGCAATTATATGGAATTAAGAAATGTTGATTTGATTAAGGAGACCAAATTAAGTGGCGTCTTAATTTATGACCAATTATTGAGTTCCATGCTTTAATGTGTTCTCCATTAATCTCATATATAGTTGGCGACCATGTTTTGCATGATGATTGCCATGAAAGAAAACATATATGCATCGCCAAATTCCAGTTTTTTAGCCTACTATACTTCTGCCCCAAAAAACATTTTGATGTTTTTCTGTGTATATAGATTTTTGAAAATGGAATTAAAAGAAAAAGCCAATAAATTGTTGTATATTAAATAATTAAGTTATTGAACTATTTTTAAATTAAAAAAATCATCATAATATTGATTAAGTCATTAAACTATTTTCTAATAAAAAAACCCATTAAACTTTAACCTTAGACATTTTTTCATTAAAATAAAAGATCGAACTTTTAAAATACTTACATCATTTTAATCCAAAAATGATCTAGTTCCTTTTTACTTAAAAAAATTCTACTGGTTTACGTTTGTTTTTTTATTGCTAAAAGAATGTAAGTAACCAATTTTTAGAAATTCAATGATTTTTAAAAAGGATATTTAGAGACTTAATCATTTAAAGTAAGAAAGTTTCATGATTTTTTTAATTCTAAACATCCAAATTGAGATAGTTTAATGGTTTTTCATTCAAAAAATGTTCAGAGACTTTATCATTTAAAGAAAAGATAGTTCGTTGGTTTTTTTTTAACTTTTGCAATAAGATAATCTAGTATTTTTAGTCCTTTTTTTACGAAGCAAAGAAAAATAACATAGGGTGGAAACAAAAAAACTCATTTTCTCGAGTTCTTTTATATTGAAAGGAAGAAAAATAAAAGGAAATAAAACCAACAATTAATATAAACTTTTTTTTCCGTGTTCGAAAATATGTGCAACAAACTTTTTTCTTCTTATAGTCTTCCAGTGCTGTGGCGGATTGATTATTGTTCGGGGGTTTCATAACGCCTTAACTGAGTTTGAGTGTTCCCGTGCGTATGCCTGTGAACATTTAACTAGGGCCATGTTTAGCCTCTAAAATTGCCGGTAATTAGTTGGGCTTTGGCCCGGACACCCTTCTAAAAATAAAAACTTTTTTCTTCTTATATGTGCAAGGACATAAAAAGTTTTGTCTTTGACAACGTTTCAATTAAGAACTCTATTTACTCGATTACAATTATTAGTACAAGCTTATAATATTGATCCTAATCTAATAGTTTTTTGTTTATAGGTAAACTACTAGTTGTGGTGCTATATGATGCAAGAAGATATAAAATTGTAGAGTAATCTATGGGTTTGGTCAATTTGGTATGCTGATTTTTGATGAATGTGGTTCTCAAACTTCATTTATTTTACAGAGAGAAGATTGGTTGATGTTCTTCATTCTTGATATTAAGAAGATGATGTTCAATAAAGAAAATAGAATAATAAGAGAAATCATTTAAATGAAAGAAATAAGCCAAAAAGAGGGAACTAATAGAGCTGATGGATGACAGTTAGCATGAAGGATCAAATCCTACAAAACTACAAATTGTTTTACGAAATAAAGAAAGTACGGGAAATAAAGCCATAAATATTAGTATACCACAATAATCAAAATCCCATAATTTACTCAAAACTTTATTATAAACCACGAATAGAATATTAATGTAATTCCACATTAGAAATAAAAATCGATAAAACTAGCCCATGTCGTTTCTACTACAATCTATAAGAAGTAAATAAAATGAGAAAAATACTAAATATATAAATGTCCTTTGAGTTTTTACATAGACATGGAGTCGATCACCTCTTGTTGATTATTGTTTTGGGATAATGCTTTTAATTAGTAATAAATTGTCAATAAATTATATCTCATAATGTATTAGAGATTTATAGTTAATGTTATATAAATAATGTATTTTTAAAGTTAACAATTTCACTTAAATGTTATACAAGTTAGTGTAAAATACATATAGTCCAATTTAGAAAGAAAAATTCTTCCGAAGACAACAAAATTGAAGCATTGTATAAGTTAGAAATAGAAACCTTGTATTGAAAGTTGAAACCACATTTACAAAATGACAAATTATCGAAAAAGGTAACATAAATGTCCAAAAAATCCAATTGAGGTAACGTACATTTTTTTTTGCCAAGAAAAGATTATGCATTCGATTTTGTAAAAAATGGGGGAACTTACCTGAAACTCATATTGTTAACCTGCTTGAGCCGGTTACCTTTTACACGTATGATTTTTAACCTCAAAGGTAAGTTCCCCCTTTTCTGACAAAATCAAATGCATAATCCTTTTACGGCAAAAACAAATTGTACATTCCCCTGGTTAAAATTTTTGGACATACAGGTTACCTTTTTCGGCAATTTTCCCTAAAGTTATTTATGCCACGTATATTGTCACATCATCAAACTTTGACACCTCATCATGTTATAACCGGTAATGCAAGTAACCAGTGGTAAGTTCCCATTTTTTTGACAAAATCAATAGCATCATCCTTTTACGGCAAAAAAATTGTACGTTCTACTGATTGAATTTTTTGGACATATATGTTATCTTTTTTGGCAATTTGCCCTTAGGCCCTCCTTAATGGTACCGGTAGGAGACCGGTACCATCCCTTTACCGATGGGGAACACCACCGTGGGTGGGCGGTAGAAGGCCGGCAGGGAAGAGGGACGGTACCCTCATACCGGTCTCTCTCCTACCCCACCCCACCCCACCCCACCTTTCTCTTTATCTCTCCCTTCTTTCCTTTTTCTTTTATTTTTTTAATTAATTAATTATAGGGGTATAGAATTGGTACAGTTAAGGATGGTATGGTATGGTATTGGTAAGGTGTTGGTAAAGCTGATGTGGCGCTGAGGTGACAGCAGATATGAGGGATAGAGTTAAGGATGGCCTTAAAAAATTGAGTAGATGATTTTGTGTATCCAAATACCGGTTCTTATTGCATGAAGAAAATTATGATTAGCCAATCCCATTGGATATATCCAATAAAAGAAACAAACATAAAATAAACCAATGGATGATTAATCCATGGAGACCACCCAATGACCATAATTTTGTAATTGTGATTGTTTAGCCAATGGTTGTAGATTTAGGCTTCTCTTTCCTTCATCATCTCCAAGACCATGCACTATGCAGTGGCTAGGTAAGCCAATACAGCTAGCAAATTTACCTATATTTATATTATGTATGTATATATGTATAGAGAGAGAGATGGCAGCAGTTTCAAGAAGTTTGGCTGGCCTAACATAGGGAGCTCTTTAGCCAAGGTGATAGAGATTATATATTGTTGCATGTTTAATCTTTTCTTTTTATCAAGTGGCTTTTATCTATATGTCCAACAATTTACACGTTTGTTTGGGTTTATATTTTGCTATTTAGAGAAAGGATTCCATTTCTAATAAGTAGGCAAAACTAAATAACTTATCAAAATTATATATAAGATTTTGATTATGTATATCTTTAACACTGAATATGGACACGTGACACATTCTTAATGGTTCTCAACTTCATAATTGAAATGAAATTCTCAACCGAACTTCATCCTTCTCCACTCCCTCCCTCCCCCCCCCCCCCCCCCCCCCCCCCTCTTTCCCCTCTCTCTGCGCAGGGGCGGAGCCAGGATTGGAAACTAGGAGGAGCACAAAAATAAGTAAATTCAAATTTTAAATCAATGTTCTTAAAACAACAAATTAGAGTAATTTAGGTAAAATACTTGTATCGACCTTCCAACTAATCATTGGTTGCTTTATTCTTTCAATTTATTGTATGTTATATCATAAACTAAAATGGTCGCTAACAAAAAAAAAACAATTCATAAATGTGCATCCTAATGAATCGGTTAAATTATGGACCATAGTCATCAAATGATTTAAGAAGAAAATATAACCAACACTTCAAATATTTCAACTTATATCATAAAGATTATAGGGCAAATTTTTGTTCTTGATTTTAGTTGTAAAATCAACAATTTGAAAATATAAATCCATCAAAATAATATCAATCTAAATAAAATCAAACCGGATGAAATGAATATTTAAAATTTTGAACATATAAATTGGATTAGATTATAAAATTTTAAAGTATTGAGGGTTATTTCAAATATTAACTAAAGTAAGAGGAAAAAAGTGTAACCTTACTTTCTCTACTAGTTTATCCATCCCTGCACACCACCGCCTCACTCTCTTTTGCTTGCTAAACCATATAAATTAAAACTAATATATAAAACAAGTTGGAAGGTTGAGGGTTAGCAATTGCTAACTCTTGTTACAAGGTGGCTCCGCCCCTGTCTCTGCGTGTGTGTATTGAGCGGCAAATGGATTGATTAATGAGAACTATAGCGAGAAGATAGGCTGACAAAAGAAAACATTACAAGTTCAAATTACAACTCCAGTCAAGCCAACTAAGGTTTCTAGTGGTCAAATCTCTCTCTATATATTTGTGTGTGTGTGGGTGGGTGCATGCGTGTGTGCGTGCGTGTAGGGTCACATTCATTTGTTAACTATGCAATTTGTGTTAACCAACAACCATGGTTGATCATCAACGACTAAGACTGACTTCCTAATCAAAGATATTGTAATTATATATATATATATATATATATATATATACAATCAGCAGGCTACCCGCCCCTGATCCACACTCCAAACCCGCGCTCCAATTGAACCAAGATCCGACCCACTTTATAATTTACATTTTTAACCCCCTAAACTTTTAATATATATTCACTTTATACCTTTTACTTTTCAATATTTCATTTTATGTTTTAGTCATATATCGTATATTCGCTAAAATATGTTAAAAATATATTTTAATGTTAACAAATTACGTTATTATAATCGTATCGTCGATACGGTCGAAACGAGCCTAATATTGAATACCTTTTTGATGTAATTATTTAATTATATACTATATATACGCTCCAACCGATTTGAATCGTATACCCATTTTCAAATTTACATATTAGCCCCTAAACTTATAATATTTATTTCTTTTATACCTTTTACTTTTGAATATTTGATTTTATGTTTTAGTCAAGTATCGTATATTGGCTAAAATATGTTAAATATATTTTAATTTTAAGAAATTACGCCATTATAATCGTATGGTCGATACGATCGAATTGAGCTTAATATTGAATATTTTTTGATGTAATTATATAGCACGATTATATGAAACCATGACATTGTAGAAATTACATTTTAACCCCTAAACTTATAATATTTATTCATTTTATACTTTTAGTTTTCTATATTTTATTTTATGTTTTAGTCATATATCATATATTGGTTGGAATATGTTCAAAACATACATTTTAACTCTAACAATTACGTCATTATAATCATACCGTCGATACGTTCGAAATGAACTTAATGTTGAATATTTTTTGATGTAATTATTTTATTATATACTATATATAGTACGATTATATGAAGCCAATGTTCATGAACAACAACTACCATCATTTGGAAAAATTACATTTTTCCCCTTAAACTTATAATATTTATTAACTTTATACTTTTTAGTTTTCTATATTTTTTTTACGTTTTAGACATATATCGTATATCGGCTGAAATATGTTAAAGTGTCAGAAGCTACTGTTCATGAACAGCCTTTTGGCTTCCTGGTAATTGTTAGTATTATTAAAATCTCCTAAAATTAAATTTTTTGATTTTTTAAATTTTTTTATTTATTTTATTAAACCTTTCGTATGACAACATTTTTACAAACTTTATGTTTAATATAAATCTATATTACTACTTATGATCAAATCTATTACATTTATAACCCGGTGCAAAGCCCCGGTTTATCAACTAGTTAATTTCTAAAAATATACAAAGGTGGTACACATAGACAAAAAAAAAATGAGAAAAAAGATAAATACTATTGATTACTTTTTTTATTAATATGGTTAACATAAATTACGAGATTTAGAAATAAATGGAAGTATATAAATATTACTTCCATTGATATGCTTTTGTTGTTTGAGTTCAAATTTAATGTTTGGAACTCGATATGTGCATTGATGAGTGTGTAACTTACCTTTGAATGCTTGGAAGTATATATATCTTTGTTTGTTTCTTATTGTGTTTTATGTAAATAAAAAGGAAAAGACTAATTTACGTTATTTTAGGTTATATAGCTTTGATCCAATGTAAAAAATACGTCATGACCACAATTGATCAAGTTTACGATACTTTAAATAAAAAATACAATGATACAAAAAATTTACATTAATTCACATGTTTTTATTTATCTATGTTTTATGATCAATCCTGGATGTCGTTACTCATCCTCTTATTTCATATAAATATACTCTTCTTTCATTTGTCAAGCAGATTACCAACTTTCTTTGACAACCGTGCATAGATGTTCGAGTCACTTGCTCACGACTTGACTAATCCTTTAAGGCTCTAAAATTAACAGCACAACTAACATTATACATCCGATGGTATAGACAATTGAATTGGTGACCACCGACCTACCCAACACTTGTTTGACAATATATATGTGTGTGTATGTGTGTGTGTGAGAGAGAGATATTAGGATTGAATGGTTTAACCACTAGGATAAAAGGTATCCCTTGGATAAAAGGAATCCTTGGTGTCCAAGGCACCACCCTTAATCTTTATAAACCAAAACATCGGCCTCAACCTCGAGTTGAATGTCGGTCCTCAGCTCATACTTCTTTAAGTATAGTACTCTCAACAATACAGCTAATACTGAAACCGGACCCTATAAATCTGGACCTAAATTCCCCCTCCCTCTTAGCATAAGCTGTTAGCCTATATATACCTCTTTTAGTGTAGTATGCGTGCCAAATGGATGAAGGGGGATTCGAACTCGAGGCTTTGCTCTGATACCAAGTGTTAGGATCGAAATATTTAACCACTAAGACAAAAGGATTCCCTGGTACCCAAGGCGCCACCCTTAATCTTTATAGACCAAGTCCCCGGCCTCAATTTGATTTCATATCTTGCTATTATATCTTGTTATATCAATTTTCATTTCATATCTTGCTATTATATCGATTTCTGATTTTAGTATATCTTACTGTTTATCTTGATCTTAGTATATCTTGCAATAGAAATACATTTAAGGGCAATTTGGTCATTTTAATATTTTTGTTATATCCTTTCCAACTTACTAAACGTAAGACATACAAGTAGTCATGTCTTGTTCTAGTCGTGCCAAACGTAGGACAGACAAGCTAGTCATGTCCTGTCCGATTTTGTCAAGTTCAATCCCACACGGTTTGCATACCAAAGCTACCATAGAGTCTAATGTTTTTCCAACCTACAAATTACTAAGAAGTGGTCTAAGTAAGTAATTTATCACCGATTTAAGTTTTCCGTCAACAATTTATCCATAAACTCTGTGACGGTTTTGTAATGGATTACCAATTTAGTAATGGGAAAGATTAGTCCTTGACCACAAATTAAACATAAGACAGACCTTAACCATGACCAAAACAAAAGGATAACATAGAACTTAATGCACAAGATGACAAGAATAAGCTGACCCCTAGTCAAATTTACTAGGACTAGAGTCACTAGACCAAGCTGGAATTTTACTTGGCGTATTCTGTTACATTTAATGTAATGTAAATTAATAGTGTTGTAATTCATCAAAAATTATAAAAACTGCGGTGTTATATAATGAAAAAAAAAGTAACTTTACTAAAATCAAAATAATTATATAATGTGGCATTTTTACTTTTCAAAAGACCACAACATACTGTTTATAAAACTATTTCAAAGTTTATAAAAATCAAACGAAACTCATAGAATAAATATATTAATTCGAAATAATAGAAATTCTCAAAATATATTTTTACTGAATAAAATATATTCATAGGATTAATATTGAACTAAATATTATCTAAGAAACATAATCATGAATTTTAATTTGGAACGTATAACTATAGCCATTTTGTTAAAATTATGTGACTTAAAAAGTAAAAAAAAATCATAAATATTAGTTTATATTTTTTATATTACTTGACATACGTGTGTATATATATATACAGAGGAAGGTTCAAGGAAAAATCTCAAATAAACGAAAAACCGAGGAATATCCTTGTAATCCTCTATCTGGATCGTATACACTAAGGCATGACAGTAAGTTAAATTGTTTTTTGGTTTATATGCACAGGTGCATAATGCACATGTACATATTATAAATTATCCGTATATAAAAGTGCATATAGTCCAAATGAAAGGCTATGAAAATGTTCCTTGATTTTCTGTTTATTTCAGGTTTTACCTAACTCTATACATATATAATTTATTTAATATACAGAAAAAATGTGTTTTCCAATAAAAAGAAATTGGTATATTAGGTATTCTTAAAATGTGTTCCAACACTATAAATATATAATCTTTACAAAAATAAAAAGTAAAGATTTAAAATTACAAATATCAAAAGCCTCCTCCCATTCTCTCTCCGAATCCTATACCAAGCCAGAAGAGAATTTTTGTTGCTTCTGTCCTCAGTAATTCTTGAATTTTACTCTAATATTTAAAAAGAATTCTTATTGATACCCCCTATGAAGAAAATATGAGAGTTATGTGAGTGTACAGGTAGGGCCTAGTATAGGAGAGGTATGGATAAGCCGATTGATTTTGTCTGCCAGCTTACCCAAAGACACCTTAATGGTGTTGCCAAAGTAACCCGAAGGGAACCCGATCCCCTCGGGTAGAGCATATACGGTCTTACAATCCACGCCCTTGGGAGCCTAGCATCTTTGCTGACACACTGGTCCGAAACCTAGATGTGATACCATTTTGTAACAACTCAGACCAACCATACTAGATATTGTTTGCTTTATCCACACACCTGGACTCACAATTTAAAATGCATTTGATAGAAAAGATATCACGTCCTTTATAAAGAAACATTTGTTCCTCTCCCAACCAATAGGGTGTCTTACAAATTCCAATTCAAATTAGACTTTATTTCTCTTAGCCATTACAAAATAGTAATACAAATTATTGATATTTAAAAAGTAATTAAGTATAAATTTAATAAAATACATTTTTCACAACGGATGGTGAAATGTAATAGTCATTTTTATGGTAAAGATAATTTGTTGGACGAAATTAAGAATTAAATACTATTATGTTAAAAGAATTACTATATGAACTTTCTAGATAAAATATGTTAAGTTATATATAAGAAAACATTTGTAAAGGAAAACAGTATTTTATTAACTATGTTACAAGAGTGATTTTTAAGTGTCAAAGTAATTCGTCTATACAAAAAATTAGTTAATGAAATTCTTATTGAAAGTTATATAAATTATCCCATATATGTGATGATGTATCATTTTGGAAAGAAAAAGAGATTAAAAAATGAATACTAAAGATATATATGTATATATGGCAAAAGAATAAATATATACCCTTCCTTCTCTTGTGATCCTCCATAAATACTCTCATCCTTCTATCTCTCACTCCCTCTCTCCTTTTGCACCATTACTCTTCCTAGTTCATACTATTACAAGAAAGTTTATGTGATCATGGTATGTCCAAAAACATCTTCTTCAATTATTAACAATTGTGTATGCCTAATTGTCTTGCAATTTTATTTCTACTTAATATTTGTAAAGAATTGTCAAATAATTGCATGGTATATATGCATATAGGGAATTCGAAAACCTGCTTGGTTAGAAGCTCTCTACGCGCAGAAATTCTTCACAGCCTGCACAATTCATGAGAACTCAAAGAAGAACGAGAAGAATATATGTTGTGTGGATTGTTGCACTAGCATCTGTCCTCACTGTGTGCATATTCATCGGTTCCATAGACTCCTTCAAGTTCGACGCTACGTATACCATGACGTAGTACGTCTGGAAGATTTAGAAAGGCTAATCGACTGTTCAAATGTTCAAGTAAGAATCAAGTAAAATTATCAGGGTTGATATAATTTATAATTAATTAGCATAATTCACACTAGATAACTTGTTGATTTAGCTGATAAAATGTATATTTTTAATCCTCAGGCTTATACCATTAATAGTGCAAAAGTGGTGTTCATCAAGAAGAGACCTCAAAACAGGCAATTCAAGGGATCAGGAAATTATTGCACTTCATGTGATAGAAGTCTCCAAGAACCCTTTATCCATTGCTCTTTAGGGTGTAAGGTATTGATCAATAGTATTTTAATTCCTGCTTTCTCTATTTTTGTGATTTGAATCACTGGATCAAAATTCAAGCTTTCAACTTAGATAAGTTCAATTTCAATTGCAAAAATTAAATTATGGGTTCCTAATTTAACACCAATTAAGAGCTTTATTGATAATATATCGTTTGTATAAGAACTTAACGAAAATTAGGTTACATAAAATCTTCGCAATTTTTAGGATTCATTAATAAAGTATTACAAGATTATAAATTTATGCTTCAAGCATCAATAGAAAAATCAGTAACATATTAACAAGTTATTGGGTATATGTATGTATATATGCTCGAGAAAAATATCTATTTCGATTGTTTTGTGTTAATTTTGAGTGTAATTGGGTATGAATCTTTTGATATTTTTAGGTGGATTTTGTACTCAAACACTATAGAGACCTCACACCATTCCTAAGAGTATGCAACTCGTTACAACTTGGTCCGGATTTCTTTATCCCTAACGACAGTGGAGACGATGAGATGACAAATGAGACACCTCACTCAACCATCGTGGACTCAGACGACCCGATGAGCTCAGGCTCAGGTTCATCAGGTTCCGAGAACATGAGCATGATGTACACTGGATTCGTTAGAAAGAAAAGAAGTGGACTTTATACTTGTGAGAGATTTTCAAATAAAGTTCATTCGGAAGAAGACATGGCCACAAGCATGAGTAGAAGAAAGGGAATTCCTCAAAGATCACCAATGTGTTAAGAAATAAGAAGAGAATTAATAATATTACATCTTTTTTTTTTTGGTAATTTTAATTTTTTAAATATTTTTTGCAACTACTCTCTCTTCCTATATGATGTTTTTTATGGGTTAATTAATTACTTGGTCGGGGTGTTTTGTCTTAATGGCATCACGTGATTCCCAATTCCAAGCAATGGTTTTGTACATTTTTTAAGAATTTATCCCAATATTTTAGTTAATTAAACTTTTATAAATTAAAACCATGAATTCAAGGGCTTTATTGTTTTTTAATTTCCCAATCAGTGATCAACTTCTAAATCGTGCAAAATAGAAAATTTAATAGATGATTATAAAGATTTTTACCAATCAAGTTAACCCACGTGGCATATTATTTCCATTAAGTAATCCGATTTTTGTTAACGGCAGATAATTCACGCACACATCGGGACAAGAAGTCATATCTGGGATCCATACGGGAACCCGACTAATCCTCATCAACCATGAACCGACTCGAAAACCAACTCGAAAACGACTCACATTCAGGGTATCACTACATACTCATTACATTAATCCACTGTCCTTTCCAATAATATATTGACCACGTAGCATATTATTACCATTAAGTAATTCAAAAGGTTAGTGAGAAAAAGTTAGGGAAGATTTATATATATTTAAAGAAAATGATATTGATAGAAAAAGATCCGAGGGTAGACAACATTTTGGAACTCGAGTATTTAAACCCTACTTTCAAAGTTTTTTGCATCCCAATGTGTCTTATAAACCGACTTGGTGTGTTGTTCATATTTTTGTTTTAGTTTAATATTTACGGATTATAAATATTTTATATATCGCGTGTCTAGTAATAATTTAAAATTTATATACATATATTTTTATATAAGTGGTTAGAGAAAAGTTCAAATATGAACTCAATTTTGATATTCAGACGAGGACACTCATCTACATTCTGCCAACTTTTTACTTAAATACCTTTATTGTAAAACATAATCTTGTTCGAAAGTTACAAAAAGAAAACCAACGGCCTCCATCTCCATTCCTTGAAGATCTATACTCTACAACACCCCGTTTGCCGTTCCCGGTCCACCGTTGTCGTCTTCATTATGTAACACCCTACCTACATCGACACAATATTGTCCGTTTTGCCCCATTTGTTCACGGCTTTGTTTCTGGCGACCTGGTGAAGACTTCTGATGGGGTCACCCATCCTACTATTACTCCCACCCAAGCATGTTTAACCACATAATTCTAAGAATTTGCCATGCTTGTGGCTCCAAAACGTATTGTTGTCTTGGAAAGCCGAAGTTTACTTATGAATCAAGCATTTTTCGAATTTATTTTTACTCGTATGAATTGTGATGTATAAATATTTATTCATATGTATATAATATATTTATATCATGCAATTTCTATATTTACATTGTTGGAGTTCTATTGTACTAGTAATAGTTATTTTATGCCTCGGAGTTTTAAATGCAACATGGTGTGACTCAAAATAGGAGAAGTAATATAATTGTTTACTACGGTATTTGTTGACTGGTCAAACAACAACAATGGTTTCTATATTTGTTATTCTTTTTGTTAAAATAAATATTTGTATGATAATTTTGATTTTATGTAAAATCTATTAAAACTAGTTGACCATTTAAATTATAATTTGTAACTTTTTTATCTGCATTATTATATAAATAGAATACTTTTTAAACATTTTAAGAATCAAGATCATTTTACACTCTCATAGTTATACAACACAACAGGTGCATGTATATAAGCTAAGATAGAAAGGTTAACTTTTGATTTTAATCACAAAAGTTTCTATAAAGAATATACTAGAAAAACTCAAAAAAGGTATATATTATTCGAATTTCTTGTTATGAAAAATATATATGTAGTTATTTGAAAATTCTTTTTTAAATTAATTCCCGATATTAGCTAATTTATAACAAAAAGATAAAATATAATGTCGATGTGAATGAAAAAAACTATTGGAAAAAAATTCAATTACTTATTTGATTAATCATCACAAAAAAAAAAAGATAAAATGAAGATAAGCAGTGAGATTAAGGTTAGGGTTGGGCTTGGGTGTCATTCTCACGTGAATATTTATAATAATTGTTGTGTCCGTACGAGTGACTTTTGATACCTTTCCATCCTTTTTCATTCTTCTTTAAAAAATCGAATACAAAATTAAATGTCAATTTTGTAAGTTACCTAAAATGAAATCAAAATCATATTTTATAAGGTTATCAGTAACACCATTCTTTCATACCCTTAACATTTCATGTTACATCAGCGTAACATCAATAAGCTCTTCTCATCCTAACTCCTACCATTTGAATTTTTTATTATTATCTTAATATATATTTAAGAGAAAGAAGAGAGAGAGAGAGAGAGAGAGAGAGAGAGAGAGAGAGAGAGAGAGAGAGAGAGAGAGAGAGAGAGAGAGAGAGAGAGAGAGAGAGAGAGAGAGAGAGAGAGAGAGAGTTGGGAAGGTTTGGAAGCGTGCCACCATACCCGCTAGATGGTATCCGTTAGGGACATACCACCAACCTTTGGTACCAGCTGAACCTACTGCCCAACGTGAACCCAGCTTATTGTATGCATGGCCTCAAGAATTATGAGTCCAAAGTTGGAATGCATTGTAGCACTATTATTCAAAATTTTAATGGAGTTATATTTATTTATCCTAGACTAATAGAATTGGAATAGAAAAAAAGTAATTCTATTTATCAAAAATGAAAAATATTGAATCATGATTTTCTCACGATTGATTGTATAAGATATTAATGACCAAAAGGTTAATTCTTAAAACAAAACGACCACTAAATTTTGCAACTTGTATTGCATTCCATTTCTACGAAATCATACTTGAGTGCACCTAGCAAATCTTTAGGATATTATTATATCAAAAGTGAAACTTGACTCTCTCTCTCTCTCTCTCTCTATATCTAATGTTACCCTAAATATCAAAATAAGCTTAATGTAACCTTTCTCTAAAAAGTATGCTTAACTTTCATATCTTTATTAAAAGAGTAAATTACGGATTTGGTCCCTATGGTTTTTACGGATTTGATCCCTAGACTTCATTAATTACGGATTTGATCCCAGTGGTATGCATTTTCTTTCAGATTTGGTCCAAATCCGAAAGAAAACGCATATCGCAGGGACCAAATCCTAGGGACCAAATCCGTAAAAACCACCAAACCACAAGGACCAAATCCGTAATTTACTCTTATTAAAACATCCATACTCTTAAAATAAATAAAAAAAGCGTGGTGAACATGAGAAAATTCTCAGGATCATGACAATTGTGATGCAAAAGTCATCACATATGTTTTAAAAAGTATGCTTAACTTTCATATGTTGTCGTTTACGTCCTGTTTTCGAGTTTTTTAAAGGATAGAAAGGAAATGATTTCTAAGGAAAGTAATAAACGAAAGAAAGGAAATGATTTCTAAGGAAAGTAACAAAAGTGTGTTCACCGGTTTTTTTAGAGGAATGAAGGAAAGGATTTCGAGGGATTTGGAGGAATAACTTTAGAGGAATGAAGGAAAGGATTTCGAGGGATTTGGAGGAATAACTCTTCTTCTTTTTTTTTCTCTTGAAAGTTATGCTCTCATTTCCTCCCAAAAGTAGGATGATTTGGAGATATAACTTTCCTCCTCCCTTTCTCTTTGAAAGTCCTTTTCTTTCCCTCCTTTTAAAAAAACTCAAGAACATGGCGTAAATTTTAAACTCAAGAACAGAGCGTTAGGCCGGGTTTTGTTATTTAAATTTAACACATGCTACTGAATAGGATGACTGACTACATTGGCGATTAAAGGAAAAAAAAACTCACGAAGCTACACTGGAAAACTATTTGGTGAACAAGTATTGCAAAAAAAGGTTTTTGTTATGTGTGTATGTTTTATGTATGTCTTTTAGATGATCCACTTAGAGATCAATTGATTATATAAAATATTATTGACAAAGTTTTGATGGTATCTACGGTTTGATCTCACGACGTGAGATCAACATGTTTTCTTGAGATCAAAAAATAACTCTGAATTTCTACACTAAAACATTGTGAAGGTATAAAACACACGGAACCTTCACAGTAAAAACATTGTAAAGGTTATTTTTACGATGCTTGGTTGTAAAGATTCAATATTATTTTTCTGGTTTCATAGTCTCATAAAACATGTTAGCTTAATAAGTATCAAGACATGATCGAAAAGGTAAGAAATTCATAGATTGGGCTTTCTGTTTTTTCGTTTTACCATTTAACGACTGGCCCAATTTATTTTTCGAAAAGGAAAAAAATACTGGCCCAGTTTAAATTGGTCCAAATGTCCAATTGAGCTCATTTTTTTGTTTAAGAATTAAAATTAATTATCATTTGAAGTGTTTGACTGAAAAACTGTTAACAAATTAATTATCTATTTAAGCGTACTATTCCTAATATTATAGAGAGGTTTGCAAACAAGATCATGGACTCGATCGAAATGGCAAAACCCGGAAGGTCCAACGACATTTTCCACGGCCAAAACCGCAGCACTTCCCACTTTACTCAATGCTTGGTCATCACGGATAACCACGTGGCCAAACCCGTGGCTTTAACCCGCTGCTTGAATTGCGATTTCCACTGGTTCCATCATGCGCGGTTAAAGCCGTACGGCTAGTCACGTGAGTCATCTACGTGGGTCTGGATTTCTTTTTCGGCATCCTTATTTCCATCTATTTCAGTTCTTAAATATTTTATCTTTTCTATTTTTGTTAGTTTTCTAATTAGTTTATTTCCATGATAATCCTACTTTTAACCTTGCATATAAACAAAATATTGCATGATTCAGACTAAATGTTGTATTATTAATCATGAATAATGTATGAATCCTTAAAAAAAAAATGAATGAATATTTAGACTGAACATTCAGTGCTGTGATTTGATAATCTTTAATTTTCCCTCTAGGTTAAAAGTTGTATTTTTATTATATACATTTAAAGTGTTAAACAAGTTCAAAGCCCAATTTACAGTTCAGAAATATTGTTTAATTAGTATGTAGTAGTATATTAGTATAGGGTCAGGTTCAAGTAAAAACCTCAATTAAACGAAAAACCGAGGAACACTATCATAGCCTTCCATCTGGATTGTATGCAATTATGCATATAAGTAATTTTGTAATAGGCACATATGTATATGTATAGATGCATAACGCACTTACGCATAAAAACCCAAAAAAAAAACTCATTTTACCTATACAAAAGTGTTCTTTGGTTTTTCGTTTTTTGAGGTTTAGTATATTAATCTTATATATAAAAAATTCTCAAGATAGAAGACACCATGGATTGTACAAACTACAAAGTTAGGTGGCAAGGTTATTAAAAAGCTTACTTTCACTCATATGTGTTACAGTCCTGCATATGTGCTGTCCACATCATATGCTACAATTAGTTTCCCAGAGGAATCCTGTAAGGTCTTAGTAACCTGCCAAATGAATTGAAAACATGAGAAATTTTTAGAGTAAATTACACCTTTGGTCCCTATGGTATATCAAGTTATTAGCTTTCGTTCCTAAATATCTTTTATTATACTAGTAGTGGTTGTTATGATGTATGTTTTGGTTTCCATTGACAACGGGTATTAGTAAAGGTCAGAATGTGAGGGTGTTTGGTCTTTCTATTATTTATTTTCTTTTGTTTTATTAAATAAAGAGTGAGTTACATGTTTGGTCTCTCGTGAATAGTTGTTTTTGTTCCTTGAATTCATAAAATAAATTGGTAGTCTGAAATTCATATTTCGTGGCCCAAGTTGGTCCCTCTCACTAACACCGTTATAATTGGTCCGTTAAGTCAGTCACGTGTGCCTCTCATGTGAGGGGCATTTTAGTTTTTTTACCTAAGTTCTTTGATCCCCATCTCCACGAACATTCATATTCAAATCAAGAACACCATATTCAATAACATTCATACCTAAAGTCAAATCATAATTTCAATAAATTAAAGTTATGTAGGTTTCAAAATCAAAAGAGTAATACAAAAAATGAACATCTAGAAATCCCACTACAAGAATAAGGGGTTTTAGAGAAGAAAGTTTTACAGAAAAATTTGAAAACGTATTTAAAAGTGAATTTTAGAGAGAATTATATGATAAATTTGAGAAGTGCGATTGAATATAACCTTTTTCTACCTAAAACCCACTTAAAATCCCCCCTAAAACCTTTTTCCTATCGCTATATAGGGAAGGTTGTTGATAGAGTAAAAACTTCTTTAAAATCTTTAGAAAAACTTTTCAAACTTTTAAAAGCTTTCTCTGAAAGGTCATTTTTCTTGTAGTGTCCAATCTTGGAATCAAAAGACCAAACAAACTTAGATTCAAACCAAAACGCATCAGATTCCACAAAATTTCATAAAAACATCATATATTCATGAGATTTGTGATACATAAAATATCATCAACCCTAAATCATATCTTTTAAATAAAAATTCAAAACCCTACACAAAGTTATACAAATCTAGAGACATGAATCAAAAACCTAAACAAATGTCTAACCCTATACAAATATAGATTTTGACTTCAAATCCTAAACTTGGCTAAGATTTCTATTTTTGCTCTATTTACAAACTTGGATTTACTCTTCGTTTCATGATGTTTTAGATCTAGATTTGGTTCCCGTTTCTTGGATAGATCAGATTGGTATTTGGTTTTCATCTTGTGGGTGTTTTGAATCTTAAAGGTGTTCATAAAAGAGAGGGTTTTTTTAGATATGGGGTGTTCATAAAAGGAACGATTGAATGTGGATCCAAAATCATTATTGAAAACCCAAAACCAAAGTCGAATCTTACAATAGAAATATAGAATGTTGAACTTCAAAAACCGAAGTCGAGTTTGGAATCAAAAATCAAATCCATCCCGAAACCAAAATGAATCTAATAATCGAGGTAGTCTATAACGACTCATGAACGATATGAAGATTCTTATAGAGGAAAAACAATTTAGAGGATGATTCATTTAGAGTAAAATCAAATAAGAGTTCAAAATGGAGAAGTAGTCAGTAGCAATTTGAAGAGACAATGAGGAAGAACATTTAGGTTTTAGTTAAATTATTTGTTTATTTTTTTTATTTATTTTATATTAATACACAATATATTAATATCTTTTTACCTTTTTAAATAGAAATAGAAAAGGTAGAAAGACAAAAATCCCCCTCATGTGAGGGGCATGTGACTGAGTTAACGAAACCAGCTCTACCGGTGTTAGTAGGAGGGACCAGTATGGACTCTGAAACATGATTTTTGGACCATTAGTATATTTTATAAACTTGAAGGACATTTTTTTTTAAAAACTATTCATGAAGAATCAAAAATATAATTTACTCGAAAATAAATTTCTATATATACACACACATATATTTAAAGCAATTTTTTATTTATTTAAAGCAATTATACAATCCTTTAATGCACCATAACGCACCCCATCACTTCTTCAACCCCACCTCTCTTCTTCTTTCAAGGTCCCCCCACATTGATGTCCCTCTTCGATGGTCCCCTTAGCCTAGCCCCTTGGCTAACACTAATCAAAACCATTCATGCAAATTCTAAAACAAACCCAAATTGGAATTGCACTTTTAACCATTTTTAACGGATTATTGTATAAATAGGGAAAAAGACCAAAATAGTCTTAATTTAATGAACATGTTGCAACAACGTTCGTTCAAGGTACAAGAACCCATCACGGAATGCAAATCAAAGTGTAACCACCAGTAAGGCCAAGAGTACCACGGGCGGTTTCGGCCAGCGGCTTCGCAGTGGTTTCGGCCAGCGGCTTCGCCATGGTTTCGGCAGGCTCAACCTGCGTGTGGTACTACTTCCTTTGGTTTTGGCTCTGGTTTCCACTGTTTCCCAGCCTGCCCATTTCACTCTCTTTCTCTCTCTCCTCACCTATATATACAAATAATTAAAAAATATAGAGGGTGTGAATTCGAAAGATTGTGTTACTAGATTTGAAAGGTTGGTGATGGCTTGAGGGTAGAATAGTGGAAAACTGATTTGGCAAATGAAGGGTTAAAACTGGAGTTTCATGTAGTACTCATGGCCTTGGAAATGATGTTGAAAAACAAAAGCTGATAAACTGATACCACAGGGACAAAAACCGTAATTTGCTTGATTTTCTGTTATAGTACTTCATGAGATTTGAACTTTGTAGTATCAAGTGATAGTAGACGTTACAATAAGTTGTTTAGAACACAACAAGATTGTATTTTAACTTCAATTACTTGGTACGTTGATAAGTTGTACATACAACACAATTTATCTCGTGTTCTATTCAACGACTGAGAAATTGGTCACATTGTTGTTCATCGACCTAATGACCTAAGAGTCCGAATGTTGGTTATACCCGTTAGCATACCAAGCGTTTCCAACCGCAAACTGACCCTTACATCCGTAAACTTGACACACTACCTCAATGATTACCAACACAAGACTCAACACAGAAAACACGACCGCGAAAGATTTCCACCACGCGAAAAATATCTTCTTGACATAGCGATATACTTTGACCCTCGGTACATTACCAAAATGCTTGTTCACTTTTGCTATGGTCTTTTGTAACGGGGAATTCTTTTTTTCCGTGCTCGATTTGGTAATCCCATTGAAGAGTTTCACGATCTCCTCGTCCCCCAAATCGCCTTCGATAATACTCCTTTCACGAAGAAGCTGTACATCCTTAACACCATCGACGATCCCACACATTAAATCCACATACTCCGTGAAATCAAGACTCGAAATGGCACCTTTCTCGAACATTAACCCTTCGTACGCCACCAAATTTCTCAATATAACTTCCGAATCACACTTCAAATCAAGCACCGGGAGCGAAAACGTGACCTTTCCTTCGTCAAATTCAATATCGCGAATCCCTCCGGGAGTCATGCAAAACTCAATCTTCCCGATTCTTGCGAGTTTCGACGCCGAAGGGATATCGATCTCGAGCGACGTAGGGTTTTCGCCCAACATTTTCTTGAACAAACTAGTAATCTTGTCCCATGGCAATTTCAAGACCACCATAACAGGCTGCAAAAACAAACTTGCACCAGGGCATATCCCTTGGGCTACTTGCACTGCATTTTCTACATCTTCTATACGTACATCCGGTAAACCGATTCGAAGAGATGGGCTTGTATGTGCTAACTTATCGTTTATGATCAAGTGATACATGCAATGGAGTAAATGAAAGCGATTGTTTACATCAAGATCGAGTTGTGTTTTTCGCGTAGAAAACTTTAGAGGCGATCGAGTTCCGCAAAACGTAGCCAACAAATCGAAAAGAAAAGAACCATCAAAGTAAGTAGAAAGAGCATCCATGAGTTGGACCAACACCACAAGTGGGATTTGGTTTTCAACCATCATAACATCTTTTAAGCTCGACTCCGATGGGCTCGCTTTCGATAACACATCGAGCAAGAAGAGGGCGTCGATCGCGAACACCCATGCGAGGGTTTCGTCGTCGATATCGAATTGCAATTCGTAGCACAATCGAGCTTGTGGAATCGCTTTGTTTATTAGGGTTAGGGTTACGGCTTGTTCGAACTCGGATGTGATCTTGTAGGGCTTTAGGAGGGTTCTTGATGTGATGAGCTTGAGCTGCTCTTGCTTGTTGTAGAGCTCGGTTCGAAAATGGTGGAATGGTCCAAGGCCAATGTGTTGGGAAGATAAGATTGTGGGTTTTGTGTGGTTAGGGTTTGTGGAAGCTGGAAGATGCAAATGGGAAGATTGGTGTCTGTTTGAAGATAGGTTTGGAAGGTTTTGGTGATGTGATTGAGCCATTGTTGGAGGTCTTTAATGGAGGATGGAGGAGATAGAAGTGGAGAGGTGGAGGAGGATGCCATTTTTGTTGTTTTTTGATGGATGGTTTTTCTTGTTTTATTTGTTTATATAGGAAATTTGGATGTGAAATTTATTTGTATTTATTGAATCATATTGTATTTATATAAGTTGGTATGGTATGGTTGGTGTCCACTGTCCAGTGTCCAATCATTCAAGATAAAATTGGACAACCATTATGAAACTCATTATTTCTGAAAGAGGATATTAAAATAAGGAATTGTTATTTACACCTAAGGCCATCCACTGTCGACCCACTGCAACCCAATGGTTTCAGCTGCCACATCAGCGCCACATCAGCTTTCCACAAAACTACCCAAAACTACCCAAAACTACCCAATTCATCCACTGTCGATCCACTCAATCAAAAAAACAAAAAAAATTAAATAAGAAAAAGAAAGAAGAGAGAGAGATAGAGAGAAAGAAGAGAGAGAGGGGGGGCGGGCGTCGGCTTGGTGAAACCGAATTCGAGGAACCCGCTGTGGGGCGCGGCGGTGTGGATGGATTTAGCCGACGGCTTGGAACAAGCCGAAGGCTAACCGATGGCAAACCGACCACCACTACAAGAAAAAAGACATTTAGTGAGGAAATCTTTTAGTGAGGACAAAATGTTCTCACCATAGGTCACTAAAAAACAAAATTATATAGCTCTGTTGACAATATAGTTTGACTTATTCTATTGTGAGGATATGTCCTCTCCCTAGGTAATTTGGTTTTTATTTTTGATTTTTCTTTTCCCACCAAAATTAAAACAATTCTAAAAATTTACTTTTGCTGACTTTTTTTGTTTGACTCTCATTTAGAAAGGATATATCCTCACTATAGGTTTTTCGAACAAATTAATTATTTCCTTGACTTTTCTCTTTTGACCGATATAAACATTTTGAGATGACATGTCCTCACCGAAGGTTTTCCCATCTCCCCAGAATTTTTTTAAGAATTTTTAATTTTCCACCTAAATAAATTAACTTCCCACCAAATATTTAGATTACATTTGGAGAGGACATGTCCTCACGGAAGGTTTTCCCATTTCCCCCGAAATTTTTTAAGAAATTTTAATTTCCTACCTAAATAAATTAACTTCTCACAAAATATTCATATTACATTTGGAGAGGACATGTCCTCACCGAATGTTTTCTCATTTCCCTCCAACATTTTTAAGAATTTTTAATTTCCCACCTAAATAAATTAACTTTCCACTAAATATTTATATTACAGTTGGAGAGAACATGTCCTCACCGAAGGTTTTTCCATTTCCCTCGAAACTTTTTAAGAAATTTTAATTTCCTACCTAAATAAATTAACTTGTCACCAAATATTCATATTACATTGGGAGAGGACATGTCCTCACCAAATGTTTTCTCATTTCCCTCCAACATTTTTAAGAATTTTTAATTTCTCACCTAAATAAATTAACTTTCTACCAAATATTCATATTACATTTGAAGAGGACATGTCCTCACCACAGGTTTTTCCATTTCTCCCGAAATTTTAAAAACATATAAAATAGGTTTTTACGAATTTTAATTTTCCACCTAAATATAATTAGTTCATGCAAAACGTTGTAACAAAGATTGTAACTTGCTCGCTAAATTACGTTTCTATTTATCGTTGTTAATCATGAACTACTTTTTGGGTGAAATCTGACATCCATCTATACAGTTTTTTAAAGTTAGAGTTATATGATATGTAATTGTTTCTAACCTTTACTAGTTAAGGTTTTGGCTTCACCATTAAAGGAAGTCATACGTGTTTATAATGGTTGATTGGTGGTCAACATTAAGCTAGTATGATCAAGTTCATCAAGAGTCTCCTAAAACTTGTTATGTTGAAATATTGTTCACTATCCATCTTTCACAAAAATCTCATGCATGTAGGCTAACTCCTAATACATGTAGGTCATGATTAAGGGGTAAAACAGTATAAACCAGAACTACCAAAACATGTATAATTTTGGAGTTATCACTAACATAGTTCATGATTAAGGGTCCCTACACCGTGTGAAAGCCTAGTACAATCTATTAAGCAGTAATTAGGTTCATTGGGTTGTATTAAGGTTTATTGGACTTTCGTTGCTAGGCTTTATGCGATTATACTAGGTCTTATTTGGTGTTATTTGGACCTAGTCGATGTTACATTCATTAAGAGTCATAAGAACTTATTATGTTGTAACACATCTCACTAACGATCATTCACAACATCCAACGCATGTAGGTCAATTCATTATACTATATGTATGTAAACGATCCAAATGCCTGACAGCACGGCTCATTAATAGGGGACACTACAACCCACAAAGCCCTACATACCATTAACTTGTAATTGGGTTCATTGGAGTTGTATTCATGTAGATTGTACTTTACTTGAGTTTACTGTGTTTTATTCGGTTTTACTAGATCTTACTTAAGTTAATGTGCTTTAGTTAGGTTTATTAGGTGTAATTCGGTCCAAGTATACTTTATTGGGCTTTAGTTGGGTTTATTGGGTCTAAGTTGGTCCAAGTATAATTTATTGGGCTTGAATCGGTCCAATTATGCTTTATTGGGTGTAAATTGGTTCAAGTATTTTTTATTGAGCCTAAATCTATCCATGTATGGTTTATTGGGCCTAAATCGATCCAACTATGGTTTATTGGGCTTTAGTTGGGTTTATGGGGCCTAAGTTGGTCTGAGTATATTTTATTAGGCTTTAGTTAGGTTTATTGGGTCTAAGTCGGTCCAAGTATACTTTATTGGGCCTGAATCGGTCCAATCATGCTTTATAGGGCCTGAATCGGTCCAATTATGCTTTATTGGGTCTAAATCAGTTCAAGTATGTTTTATTGGGCCTAAATCGATCTAATTATGTTTTAGTTGGGTTTAATCGATCTAGTTCGGTTTTGATGATCTAATTGGGTTTGGATCGATCTAGTTGAGCTCTGATAGATCGAGTAGGGCTTTAATCAATATAGTTGGGCTTGAATCGATCGAATTGAGCTTTGATCGATCGAGTTGGGATTTAATTGATCTAATTGGGCCTACTCTCTCCCCAACGACTGCCTACTCTCTCACCTACGACGACCTGGTCTCCACTAATAACTTGTGTAGTACAAATATTAACTATGTTTAAGTGATTGATATATGAACTATACGTTCGTACATGAACATGTATAATTCACATATTAACTATTTTACTAGATTCATGTATGAATTATACGTTGATATTTCAGTGTAATCCACATATCAACCACGAAATACATATATGAACTCATTTGTCGTCTATTTATAAAAGTTACGAAACTATTGTTCCGTCTTCTGCAACCTATGCAAGAAATTATTCGGTGCTTTGTGGTGCAATTTTGAACTGGACAAACGGTTATAAATCATTTCTTTACTTCTCATTTGACACTTTTGTTATATATATATATATATATATATGAAATTAAGTTAAAGTAATTTTTAATTAATTTAAGTTAAGTAGATAGATATTCTTATTAATCGAAGTAAAATTTTGTATGTAGCCTAATAATTATTGTTTTTAGTTAAACAAGAAAAAAATTATACTTAAAATATTGTGTTTAATTTAAAAAAAATTTGTGTTTTAACTTTTCATTTCCCACTAAAAATTTGGTTTCCCACCCTTTCCCAATTCGTTTCCCACTCTTTTTTTTACCAAGTCAAAACCCTCTTTCTTTTTCAACCTTAACTTTCACGCCTCCCCCCTCTTTATCCCTACCAAAAACTTATCCCAACCAGCAGCCACCACTCCCATTATTATCGCCGCTGTTGGAGGATTGAGAGCCACCACCAGCCGCCTACCCCCGCCGTTCTTGCCACCGTCTTCACCGCCAGTTGGAGGATCGAGAGCCACCACCAGCCACCTACCCCCGCCATTCTTGCCACCGTCTTCACCGCCTTTGGAGCACTGAGCCACCACCAGCCGTCTACCACCACCGTTGGAACGTCGAGAGCCACCACTAGCCACTGTCGTCGTCAAAAACCTTCCATCGTCGTTGTGGCAAGTTATTATGTTTCTTCTTCAAGTATCTACTTATTGTAAGTTTATTAATAGCTACTATTTGGTTTATCAAGCATGTTTAATAATATGTTCGGTTCTTAAAAGATACTTCTAATAGTTGTTTTGGTGTTACTTATGGTTTGTAGATCTATGTGCCTTTAAAAAGAAGTCAAGCATCGATGAGGATGATTTGGGATGATAACTTGTCAAGCATGAAGAGAGATTCGATTGCTAAAAGAGCGAGAAAGGATTAGTTGTTGTTGTTAGTTGTTTTTTTGTTTCTTATATACTAACTTAGTGACCTTTTTGTTACTTAAATAGTATTTTCTATGTTTGTATGTATTCTTTTTATCGAATAGCAAAGCAGAAAATTGTTGTTGTATTGGATAAAATATAATTTATATGATCTTTTGTTAATGTTGATGATCTTTTGTTAAGGTTGTTTAGAATTTTAATAACTGCAAAAACCAGGTGAAAACAGCCCAGAAAATGGGCAGGAAACAACAAATACGGCAGTATCCTGCCAAATAGAAAATTAAGATGTTGTGAGGACATGTCCTCACTATAGGTAAATATATTCTACTAAATATAATTTAGTATGGTGACAATCTGTCCTCACTATATGTAAATATATTTTATTTAATACAATAATCTCTGGTGACGACATTTCCTCACAATAGCAAAATAAAATTATTCTCACCATAGGCATTCTAATTACTATAATTAGGTAATTATTTCAATTAGGCATAATTATATTAAATTAGCTATGGTGAGGACATATGCTCACTATAGGTGATTATATTCTAATTATTATAATTAGTTATAGCGAGGACATGTCCTTCCGATAAAGAATAGTAATTTCATTTCCATTTAATTTATAGCAGATGAATGTCCTCACCGTAGAAGCCAAATGGTCCTCACTAGTTACTTTTAGAGTCGGGCGTGTAGCGAGGAAACTAAGGGGAGGACATGTCCACACTATAGAGCTTTAGTGAGGACATTTTGACATTTGGTGAGGACTTTTGCTTCTCACTAAAGCCCATTTTTCTTGTAGTGCACCACAAAGGATGGCCTAAATAGCTAACACACAGGTTCATCATATAGGCTTGGCATGGGCACTAACGGGCTCAGCCCGATGGTCAAGTGGCGTCGGGCTTGGCATCTAGCTCACGAACTCATTGGGTTTGCACGCTCTCTCTCTCTCTCTCTCTCTCTCTCCTTCTTTTTTTTTCTCTCTCTCTCTCTCTCTCTATATATATATATATATATATATTTTAATTAATAAAAAATGATAAAGGATATAAAAAGGTTGTGTTACGATATTTGAAAGGCTAATGATGATTTAAAGTGTGATAGTAGAAAGCTGATATGACGGTAAAGGGTTAAGCCCAAAATCTATAGTGATACTCATGGCCTTAAAAAACATAAATTGGCCAACTTACGTAAATATAAATGTAAAAATATGATTGGAGATGCTTACCAAACTTTCTATCAAATTAATTTTTAGTGAACTTCATGCTTCAAAATGCATTCCATAAAAATTATCAAAAAACAACTTGTATTACTCGCACATTTAATTCATCTTAAGTCGAAAGTAAATTTTAAGTTCGCATGAATACACTAGTGGGCAAATGAGCATCACTCACCAACTTCTTAAAACTTTGTATTACATATTTGGTCCAATTAATATTTTAGTGTTTTTTTTTTCAGTTTTACGAGATGAAAGTTTCATATACGGTTTTCAAAGGGGGTATTGCACAAGCAAAAGCCAATAGTAATTCGTCACTTAACATATATATTTCTGACCGATTACAAATGGCCGATGTATTATTTTATTGAGTAAATTACACTTTTGGTCTCTGTAATTGTCACTCACAAACAATCAAGAGTCATCTCTTTTTTAAACTAATTACAAATATAGTCATTGTGGTTGCTACTTTGCTTTTCTTTTGGTCCTTCTGGCTAACTTTAGTTAAAACACTCATTAACTCCCCTAATATTTAATTAGACTAAAATACTAGTAATTTAATTAAACTTAACCGATAAAATTGAATAAAGCCTTATAGGCCCATAAAAGATCAATGAAACCAAATAATGCCTACTAGGCCCATAAAAGCTTAATGAAACCACATAAAGGCCTAAGAGGCCCATAAAAGTCTAATAAAATTGAATAAAACTTAATGAGTTCATAAAAGCCCAATAAAATCGTTTAGAGACCAATGAAATTAAACCAAATGACATCTAATAGGCCCATAAAGCTCAATGAAACCGAATAAGGCGTGTTGTTAAGAATATATTAAGACACTTAGATGCAATAGTACATTCTAAAAAGCTAAATTCATTATGATCTTTACTTATATACATTAGGTTTTATATGCTTAAATCTTATTATGCGTTTGAAGATGCAAACAACATTGCTTGTTGGCTCAATCACCTAAAAATCAAGTAACCGGTTCCTTTACATACCCGCACCAAAGAGCAACGGAATAACGCGAAACCCTAAAAGACCGTTGCACTCGTAAACTTGACATGTTACTTGAAGGACCAACAACGTTAGATTCAAAAGAGTGAAGACGATAGCAATAACTTTCCACCACGCAAGAAAATGCTTCTTGATGAAATGATACGCTTTAACCCTTGGCACGTTACCATAATGCTTATTAACTTTCGCAATAGTCTTTTGCAACCCGGACATCTCATCGGTTTTCATGCTCGATTTGCTAATCGCATTGAAAAGTTTCGCGATCTCCTCATCTTCCAGATCACCCTCGATTATATTCTTCTCACGAAGGACCCGCACATCCTTCACACCATCGATGATCCCACACATTAAATCCACGTACTCGGTGAAATCAAGATTGGTAATGTTACCTTTCTTGAACATTAACCCTTCGTAGGCCACCAAGTTTCGTAGAATGACTTCTGAATCGGGTTTTAGACCAAGTATCGGGAGGTAAAAAGTAAGCGTCTCATCGTCAAACTCAACGTCACGAATCCCTCCGGGGGTCATGCAAAATTCGATCTTCCCAATTCTTGAAAGCTCCGAAGCTGAAGGGATATCGATTTCGAGAACCGCAGGGTTTTCTCCCAACATTTTCTTGATCCAAGAAATGATCTTGTCCCATGGCAATTTCAATATCAGCAAAAGGGGCTGCAAAAATGCATTTGCTCCAGGGCATAATTCTCCTGCCATTTGAACCGCATTTTCGACATCTTCGAGATCTATATCGTCCAAGAAGTTCGGTCGAATAAACGTGGTTTTCGCAGCTACATTATGGTTTACGATCAAATGGTACATGCAATCCAACAAATGAAGACGAGAGTTTATATCAAGATCGAGCCTAGACATCCGCCTGCTGAATTTTAGAGGCGATCGCGTTTCACAAATTCTAACCAACAAATTCGATAGAAAAGAATTGTTACAATGACCGGATAAGTGTTCCTCGAGAGCAGTTCGTAGTTCGACCAATACCACGAGTGGGATTTGGTTTTCAAGCATCACAACATCTTCAAAAGACTCCAACGAATCTCCCTCGGATACTTTTGAGATAACATCAAGCAAAAAAAGGCCATCCAAAGCGAAAACCCACGCCAAATCATCATCTCCGATATCGAAATACAAGTCGTAGCAGCATCGTACTTCTGGGACAAGCTGTTTGAGGATTTCAACTACGATTTTTGCGAAATCCGATGAGATTCTGTAGGGTTTCAACACCGTTTTTGCTATCATAAGTTTCCGTTGTTCTTGTTTATAGAGTTCGGTCTGAAAATGGTGGATTGGTCCGAGACCGATGTGTTTGGGAACATAAGACTCCGGATTTTCGGTGGTTATGGTTTCGGGTACTTGAAAGATGCAGACGGGAAGATCGGTATCGACGAGAAGATGGTTTTCGAAGGTTTTGCTGAATCGATCAGCCCATTGTTGTAGGTCTTCAATGGAAGATGGAGAAGTGGACAGAAGTGGGGAGGTGGAGGGTACCATTGTTGTTATGAATCTTATGAACTTTGGTACATGAAGATGTACGTATTTATTTAATTATATATAAGAGGAAATCATATATTTTGATTGAGATTATCGAGTTGCATATGGATTAATCCGTCATTGAAAAATTCTACAATTTGTTTTCATTCAATGAATGTCAAATTTGTTCCTTCTTTTGGACAAACACAAACCTTAACACTTGCTGCAACTATAATGAATTTAGTTTTTTAGAATGTACTATTGCATTTAAGTGTCTTAATATATGCTTGTTCATATGATCCAAAGTATAAAGGGGAAAAAAATAATGTGCCATGTATGTATCCTAACAAGCATTTTATACAATTTTAAAATAAAACATCTTATTACTTTTTATTTCACAACAAAAGAATACTTGTCAACCATAGACGGATTTGGTATGGTGCATATGGTGGCGTGTGCTACCGTATTATTGGTCTCCGACAATGGGTAAAATATTTTAATTTCCTGAAAGTTCAACCGTATCGTTTTCTAATATGCTACCGCAATATTTTTGAAACTTGAAGGGCTGCACTAGAAAACTAAAAGTTTATCTCGAAATCAACAAAATTTGAAAATTCCTTTTGAAGTTAACCAAAAACCCGAAACATTCTCTCGAACTCTACCAAGAAAACGACAATTCTCAGACAATCAACCAAAAAATAGGAAAATTCTCTCGCGATCAATTAAAAAAATAAAAAAAATCTCTCGATTCTTCAAAAAAATCAAAAGAGTATCGAAATCAACAAAAAAAATTGAATAAATCTCTCGACATCAACCAAAAACTTAATTTTATAGTTTATCAAGAATAGGGAAAGCTAACGTGCTTATCTTGCGATCAACCAAAAAACCAAAAAAAGGAACTTTTAAGTCAACAAAAAGAAAATCAAAAATGTCCATCAAAATCAACAAATAAGTTGAAGAAAATATCTCGAAATCAACCGAAATCTTAATTGTATGGTTTATCAACTATAGGAAAATCTAACGTGCCAATGTATTTCAAACCCAATTTATTTTAAACGTGTGTGTTAGGGTGTGTTTAGTTGTGGAAAAATTTCTTGTTTTCTAGAAAAATTTTCTATGAAAAATGAAAATTTAGAAAACTTGTTTAGTTACTTCAATTTAGAAAATTTTTTCCAAGAAAACAAAATTTTCATTTTCAAAATTTACACTTGAGTTAGATAACTATTTTTTTTAGTTTTCCAATTCTCATTTTCATTTTCCATTTCCATTTTCAATTGTTGTCCCATTCTCGTCTCCGGCCACCGGTACCACCACCGCCACCGCCGTCGTCACGCTGCCGTCGTCCCCTTCTCGTCGCCGCGACCACCGTTGCTGCCATCGCCACCTCAACCACCGCCGCCACCGCCCCACCACCGCGACCACCCTCTCACCACCGCCCCACCGTCGCCGCCACCATCGCCGCCGTCGTCGCCATCGAGGCCACCGCCACCAACGCCATCACTGCCGAGGCCTCAAAGGCCACCGCCATCGCCGCCAAGGCCACCACCGTCACCGCCGAGGCCACCACTACCACCGCCGAGGCCCCAGAGGCCACCGCCATCGCCGCCGAGGCCACCGAAGCCACCGCTGTCGCCGCCGAGGCCTCCAAGGCCACCGCCGTGGCCGTCGAGGCCCCCGCCGTCGCCGCCGAGGCCACCCCCAAGGCCACCGAAGCCATTGCCAAGGCCACCGCCACCATCGCCATCGCCGCCGAGGCCTCCAAGGCCACCGCCATCGCCGCCAAGGCCACTACCGTCGTCGTCAAGGCCACCGCCGAGGCCACCGTCGTCGCCGCCAAGGCCACCGCCACCACTACCGCCGCCGAGCCCACCGCCTCCGCTGCAGTCGCCGCTGTGACCACCGTCACCGCCGCCGTTGCAATATTTGGAAAAATGGAAAATGAAAAGTGATGAAAAATGCACAACTAAACGAGTTTTTTAATTTTCTAAAAATGGAAAATGAAAACTCCATGATTTCAAGTAAACAAGTTTTCTAAAATTTTCCTAGAAAACTAAAAATGAAAAATCAACTTCATTTTCTGTTTTTATTTTCTTGGAAAACAAAAACAGTTTTCCACAACTAAACACAACCTTAGATTTTCATTTTTCTTAAACGGCCAACACACAGACAATAAACCTACTCCAACATCTACAATGGGACTCGTACCCACAACCACAAGGAAGGGGGCACCACCAAATGCCATTGGGCTATAAGCCCTTTGACGTTAGCTTCTCAAATACAACGTAACGTCTTGGTTTTATATTCTTAAATCTTATAAAGTAATCCATTTGAATATTTAGACATTTTTGACGTTCTAGAATGTTAATTTTAGTGTAGTACGAGATGATCCTACAAATGTTTCATGTATAGAACATAAAACAGAGGATATACAATTATACAAACATCACACGATAAAACTCACACTGTAAGCGGAAATCGCAACCTTATACATTGCACATCGAGTTAACTAAGACTTCGATCACGAGATATCGATGCTACGTTATTTTGTTAAATAACTTCGGACATCCGTAGACTTCACAAAACGAGTACACGATCATCAAAAGGCACGCAAAAATCGTGAGCACGATGGTCATTGCTTTTCGAGAGCCACGCATCCGTTTCTTCATGAACTTCCACGCCTTGATCGCCAGCCTACCGTTGTAATACTCGTTAAGTTGTTCAACGGTCTCGTTACTCCTCGCGTGCACATTCGACTTATTCATCCCATTGAAGAGATGGGCGATCTCTTTATTCGTCATATTACCTTCGATTATGCCCTTTCCCTTCAGAAGCCTTGCATCCTCTTCATGATCAATAATCCCACTCATCAAGTCGACGAATTGCGCCAATTCCGTATCCGATCTCGCGGTTGCCGCTTCATAAGCAACCAAATTTCGCAACACAACTTCCGAGTAAGTGTCGAGAGTGATCACCGGAAGGTAAAGAGTGGCTTCGGATGCCACAAACTTCGTGTCCCTAATCCCTCCGTTTGTACGATTGAAGTTGATCCGCGCGTATTTGCTAAGAGACAACACCGAGGGGATTTCGATCTCCGTGACACGAGGATGATCATCGCCATCGTCTTTATCGCCCTTTTTCCCAAACCCTAGTAAACTCGATATCTTGTCCCATGGGATACTTATTATGACATTGATCGCTTTCCCGACTCTTCTCACCTTCCCCAATTGCTCCCCTAATTCCATGATCGCTCCCATGTTTCCGATAACGTGGTGTTTCTTCGCCGTTTGACGATCATCGTCGTCTCTTTCCGGGTGCCATGATTCTTCCTCGGAATCTTCTTTAGGCGATTGGTGATTGACGATTAAATTGTACATAAGATCGAGTAAATGCAAATAGCTACTCGCCTTTTCTACCGAATAATCTAAATCGCGAGATAATTTAAGCGGAGAATGTACCTCGCAAAACCCTCTCAACATCGAGAGCAACTCACAATCGCCGTTGTTAATATCACGGTCGAGGATCTTCCGAATTTCGTTCAAGATCATCAACGGCATCTGGTTCTCGAGTACCATTATGTCTCGATAGAGTACGGCGTAATTCAACAACTTCTTGGGTATGAACCGCTCCAACTCACCGTGGTTTCTAAAAAGATTGAGCAAGAACAACCCGTCAATCGCGATAATCCACGCTAACGTATCGTCATCGAGGTCTAGATACTTGTGGTAACAAGCACGAATGATGGGCTCGATCTTTCGGAGTCTATCGATCACCAACGGCTCGAAGGCGAGGACTTGATCGGGGTTCAAGAACGCCTTAACAACCGCAACTTTGTACCGTTCCATTTGGTAGAGATGAGACTCGAAATGGTGATAAGGCCCCAAAGCTATAGCTTGGGGTACGTAAGCTTCGGGTTTGAACCGAGTTATCGATTTCGGGACGTTAAAAACGCAAACCGGAACTTCGCTAACATCGACGCCAACTTCGTCTTTGAAGTTCTTGCTGATTTGATCGACCCATCTTTGTTTGCTAAGATTAGCATTCAAAATCGAATTAAGTTCCATCTCTTTCATTTTCATATATTTTGGTATTTGGATTATGCTTTTAATTAGATGTAATTTGTACAACATAATACATACCTCCTATTTATACTAATATCGAATTTGGAGGCATTAAATAAGTAATTAAATAATGGCATGTTAAGTTGTGTTTATCACAACAGCAGAAATTAATCTTGTTCTTCAAGTTTGATTTGTGGTAATTAATAGTTAATTGAACTTTTAATTTAGTTGTTTAAGAATGGGTTTAAATTAGTTGTTCTTTAATTAGATTGAGAATACTTGTGAGGGAAGAAAGGTTTCACCATGCAATGATGAAAGCAGTAAAATATTAGATTAGAAACAAGGATAGAATCCTGATGCAAATTAAAAGAGTCATGAGTAATTAAATAAGCAGAGATTTAATTAAATATGGGTAGTTTAAGGATCGATTATTATATAAAATGGTGGAATGGTATACGACACTTTAAGAGATTATTAAAAGTGATTAAGAGATTAATTAATGGATAAAGACATGAGGAGAGGGACTTCTTTTACACAGATCTCCAGAAGTTATATGCACCCAAGAATCCAATGAGATTCGGCAAATGGCTTAATTGCATTAAAACTCATTTAGACCAAAACCAACCATTAAGAACCATCATGATCGATCATACCTCAATTAGACCACTTAAGATATATTTAGACTACTTTTCAGTTTTCACCCATTAGGCCCAAGTGAGTCCTAATGGCTCTTCATGGGTTATATTTGTCATAATGGACCTTAATGGTCTTAATACGTTATAACTTATATGGCTGACCCACAATAATGGTCCTTATTAAGAGGTTAAATTAGGCATAATCGAGTCATCGTGGACCTTAATGGGTCATAACGTGGTTATATATGAAGTCCTTAACAAAGTTTGAGTTGCCAATTGTTGGGCAAATGTAAGACTTGGTTTATGTAGGTATGTTCAATTTGTACTTATAGTGTTTTGCAATTGTAATTCCGATATTTGCAATACGTGAAGGACAAGGATTATAAGCCTAATTGAGCTATAATGTACTACAACGAGTTTTGTCTATGCTTGAGTCTTATTAGGATTAAGTGAGTCATAATGTATCTTATGGATCTTGTGGAACCTTAACGAGTTGTGTTGGATCTTAATAAATTTTTCGTTCAAATTAAGGCCTTATGCCGTCGATTTTTTGTTCTTATAATGTTTTGCAATTGTAGTCCCTAAGTAGTCCCTCATCCAAAAGTACTAAGAGGTGAAGGAGTAGGATCTTCGGGTTCGGTATAAAAAGACACGTTGATGATAGCTCTGTCTTATACTACAAAACTAGGGTCGTCCCCTAATGTTGGTATCACAAAGAATTCTGATGTGGCATCGGGTTGCAATTAGTTTGGAAGTCATGTAGAGATGGTTGAGGAAACTTAGGGGGGTTTGGGATTGCGTTTAAAAATAATTTATTGACTTATTATTGTGAGGAAGAAAATAAGTTGTTTTTTTTTTTGGACAGCAAGAGGCAATTTTATTAAAACTAGCGAGAAGCTAGAGCGATACAAGAGGCTTCTTATCGTACTGAGAAACGCCACTCCAATCACTTTGCAAACGTCCGCTTTTGTATCCTTATCTCCAGCCTTTTGAATCTTTTCCCAAAAGTCAGCAATCTGAAGCACATTCGTAGGCCACCAGTCCACCCACTTTGCCATATGGGCATTGATTATCTTCACCGTTGAACAGGAGATCATAACGTGATTAAGGCTATGTTTAGATGTTTTTAAATGTTTAGATGGAAGTGTTTATGGCTTCTCTAAAATATTGACAAATCATTCTTAAGAAGACAGTCCATTTTAACTATTCCAAAAAAAGATAAGCATTTTTTATATAAACATAAATTGTGTTTTCAAACGTAATTCCAAACACCTCCTTAGCTCTATCTCTGCAACAATTATCCAACTAACCAATATCATTATAGCCACCAAACAAATTACAATATAGTTTTATTTGTACAAACAAATTACATTATTCAAACAGCTTAATAAAAAAACAAATAATACCTTGAATTACATTATACAATTTGAAGTGGATTTGTAAGAAAACAACCAAAAGTTTTTACACGTATAAAGACTTAATATACACTCGAATTGAGCTAAACAAAAAAGCTTAATAATAATTAACCATTTTGATAACTTGTTTGCAATCATAAACACTACAGACCGACTGCAAAATCATCAACAATAGCAGCACTATCGTAGAAATTACAGTTAGCACTTTCCATGACTCATAGAAATATTTCCTCACAAACCTATATGCCTTCACCTTCGGTTTATGTCGATAATAATCATTGATCTTAGCAGCAGTCTCGTTATAAACCTTCTGTGACGATTTATTCATCCCATTAAACAAATCTGCAACCTGTGAATTCGATAAATCCCCTTTAATAATACCAGCACGTTGAAGCAAACTCGCATCCTCCTTTGTATCGATAATGCCACTCATGAGATCGACATATTGAGCAAGAACAAGATTATGGTGACCTACAGGAGCGAACACATTTGTTAGTCGGTGGGATCATGTAAAACCATTCATTTAATCATTTGGTGTGCAATGTAATATAAACTTTTAGGGGTCGCTTAGGAGTTTCTTCAGTCATTAATTTCTTTAGAGGTTCATGACAAAATTACATCATATTTCTCTATCTACGACATTATATTTCTTTTCTTATACGCACATTTTATAAACATTATACCCTCGCTCATCAACATGGTCCATAACCTAATTTTAATTCTTTTGATTTAATTCGACCGGATTTGATCAAGAAGTTAGTTCATATTTATGAACTTTATCTTTGCCTAGTTGGCATGTATCACTTCCTCCCAATAGTATAAAGTTATATATAAACTATCCATCTTGTGTAAAAACCTTCCGTTGAAAATGCTCTAATAATATTGTAATTTTCAGTTATATAAAACCATAAATATCTACCGTATTGTATCGAAACTTATATTAAGTTTTAAGATTTAATAACGATGGAACACAAAAACACTAACAAATGTTCTAAAAAACGGTTGAACCGCAAACCGGTGAAAGGACAGGGTCAAATGTGACTGGTTCTATGGCGTTTTAACGACCAGATTGAACCGGCATGTTTAGTGGTTTAATCAGTTGAACCGGTGGATTGAACCGGTAAAAAACCGGTTGACACTACACCAAATGTTGTCTTAGACAACATATGTTAATTGGCTATGTTGCTTAAGAAACGCTTAGGCAATAGACACTGTTATATGTTGCCTAAGTTTCTTCTTAGGCAACATATAGTTCTATGTTGCCTAAGTGATACTTAAGGCAGCGTATAAATTATTATATGTTGTCTTACACCATCATTCAGTCGAAAATTGTCATTTGCTTTGTAGTGATAATTTGCGGCGACAACTTGGCGCATGTGATAAGGAGATTTGCTTGCTAAAAGAGGGACAAACCGAGGCCAAAAAGGAAGCCATCAAGCAAAGAGCGATGATAGAATCGTTGATGACTATAGTGTTAGTGATGCAAACTTCAACTCAACAACCTTGAAGTCTCACGCTTTAGGTTAATTTTTTATTTTTATGTTATCGAACTTGTTTATTTTTGACTTATCTAGGAAAAACGTCCTCTTTCAGTTATTGTACATATTGGTTTTGTTTGGTTAACTATGGAAGTTGTTTGGAAAACGTGTTTTCTTGTTTATGAAAATTATTATGTTTGTTTGCTTAATTATGAGATTAGTTTGCAGTAAGCATGCCAATAATTGAGCATTAAGGTTTTTTTTTTATAAAATTTCTTAGACAACTTATAAGTAATACATGTGTTGCCTAAGAAAAAAAATATTATATTATTTTAATTATAGTTCAAAGACAACATATCTAAGTAAAGTATGTTGCCTAACTTGATACCTTATGCAACATATGCAAATAGAATATGTTGTATAAGTTGATACCTTAGGCAACAAATGCATGAGTGAATGTTGCGTTAGAGTTTGTATGGTGCAACATAGGTTTTGGTACATAGGCAACATAACCTTTTATGTGTTGCCTAAGAAGTCAATTTAAGCAACATATGGCGTTTGACTATGTTGCCTATATTCTTAAACAACATCAATAAGACAACATTGTTTAGGTAACATAGGTATGTTGTCTAAGGCTTAGGCAACATGTAAACCACTCTAAGACAACATTTTGCATTTGTTGCTTAAGAGATATTTGGTGTAGTGTGACCCGGTTTAAAAAAAATTATGTGCAAAACTTGTTATTATTTAATGTGTTTGGATTAATGTAAAACTTATTGTTTAATGTGTTTTTTAATGCTTTTAACGTATAGATATCAAATTGTTGGTTTTAAATATATAAATATAGAAAAATAAAAAATAATTAAAATGTTTGAAACCGGTCGAACCGGAAATCAATCACCACACCGGTTCAACTAAAAACCCGATTTTTTAAACATCGACAGTAACCCATAGAAAGGTTGTTACTATTTTGTAACTATAATAAAAGTTCATTTTTTTAGCCATAATAAAATTTTGTTTATTTTCTACCTATAAAAAAATTATACCCATATAATTTTAGTTTATATTACAATAATTAAAAGTCTTACAACTAATGTTGTGTTTGACAAAAATAAGCTAGTACATGTTTGGATGAATCATAAGCTAGATTCTTGAAATGCTAGCTGGAGTAGCGTTTCAGGAGCTTTTTATAATTTTTTCCAATTATACCCTTATTAATATTAATTATTATATGATATATCCGATGATACTTTTTTTCATCATTTTACATACTCATGAGTTAGTTTTTGTCAAGCATAATCTATTCATAAGCTAACTTATCAGCTACTAACCTGAAGTGCTGCAGCTACTCGCCATTTCATAAGCTACCAGATTTCTCAATATCACTTCTGAGTTACCATTTAGGGTTATCACCGGAAGGTACAGGATACCAGCCTTAGAATCCAAACGGATTTGCAGGTTTCCTCCGGTTTCCGGCTGAAACAAGATTCCGGCCAGTTTGGAAAGCTTCGAAACCGATGGAATATCGATTTCTTGAACCAATGGATTCTTGTTAGCAACTTCTTTGACCCCAGAACTATGGCTGAGTAGATTTGAGATCATTTCCCATGGTAAGCCCGTAATCACCTTAATCGGCTTAATAGAACTTGCAGCCTTGCTTGTAAAGATTCCTATAGCATTTTCGATAAGCGGATCGTGATCGCGATCGATTTTCAACGCAATTGATTCTTGCCGTGATGCTTTGGTAACTTCTCGAGGACCGGCTGAATCGGGGAGCTTACTGGTTTCATGCATGGTGATCATTTCATGCAAAAGATTCAACAGGTGAAGAACTTCAGATTCTTGCAGATCTTGGTGGTGATCCGGGTTCAACACGAATGGCGATTGGGCTTCGCAAAACACACGCATTTTAGAGAACAAATCGTTGGATCCGATGGTGTTTTCGATTTCCTTCAAAATGATCATCGGGATTTGGTTCTCGAGCATCATGACGTCCCTAAAGATGCTAGCGTCATCGGTGAAACCATTCAGATGTTTACTCAAGAGGTAAATGAGAAACAACCCGTCGATGGCGAGCATTAGGGCTAGGGTATCGTCTTCTATATCGAGGTATTTGTGGTAACAAGCGCGCACCTTTGGCCCGATTTCTTGGAGGTTTTGGACCACAAGGGTGATTTGGTCACGTTCCCAATGCGATTTGACCGTTTCGATCTTGTATCGCTCCATGTGATAGAGTTCGGACCTTAGGTAATGGTACGGCCCGAGGGCTATCACTTGTGGAGTATAAGCTTGAGGGTTTATGACACTTATGAACTTGGGCACATGGCAAACGGAGATCGGTGTGGTTTCGTCGAGCGGGGTGGCGTTTACGAGCTTTTTGCGGGTTTGATCAACCCATGTTTTTTCTGAGATGGTTGAGTCCAAGATGGTATCGGAGGAGGAGGTAGCCATTGATCAATGTTCAAGCTTGTTTTGTGATGGTTTGATGCATGATGCCAAGTGATATGATGGCCTTTAAATATAAGAGTAAGATTCAACTTTGGTCCCTATGGTTAATACAAAACTATGAAAGTGGTCCCTTGTTTCTGCAAAAAGACAAGAATAGTCACCATGCATGGTTTGCAATTTGCTTTGAAACCCTAACTCTATTAGTCGTGGTGCCCAAGGACAGACTCGAAAACATTTTCAAATGGTAGTATCATTTACTATAAGAAACAAATACAGAGAAGATCTCACATTTAAAAAACAAGGAACTAATCAACTCTATCGAGGGAAACTTGTGTCTTTATTATAGTTTCAATATATATATATATATATATATATATATATAATGTCATACAACAAATGATATAGATGTATAGGTGTGTGTTTGTGTGTAGAGTGAGTCATTTGCAACCCATTTCGAACGTGATACCTCTGCAACAATCATATAAAAGTCTATGAAACGTTTCCATATTTAATATGAAATATATGGAAAGTCAATAATTATAGAAAGGTTTCATATAATTTTATAGAATTTCATAGGTTTTCATTAGTTTCACGTTAGCTAGAAATGGATTGCACAATAGGAAGACTATCTGTGTGTATGTATATATATATATATATCTGTGTGTGTGTGTGTGAGAGAGAGAGAGAGAGAGAGAGAGGAGGGAGAGAGAGAGAGAGAGAGAGAGAGAGAGAGGGAGGGAGAGAGAGGAGGGAATGGGAGAGGTGGTCAGAAAAGGGAAGAGAACGGATGGGTTCTTTTTCAAATGCTTGTACACTAATCTTTTAGCAAGGACATATATTGAAATTTCCCTTAACTATACTAAAACTAATAGAGTTAGGGTTAGCGACTATTTTTAAGAAAAAAATCAAACAACGATCACCATCCATACACTTTTTGGGGAAAAAATGGACCAAAGTTGTACTAAATATAATTTTATTTAGTGTGAATTACTTTGATCTCATACTTAATACTTTTTATCAACCAGGGTCTCCAAAATGAAGTAATTATGGAAATCGGGCCTATGAATTGTAAACCCCCCAAAATATATGAAAAGTTAGAGTCAAAGTCCTTGATGTTGGCTACTCTATGAGTGGTTTAGTACCATCGAAGCCATTGATAAATGAGGATTGAAGGTTATGATCGATATAGAAGTAGTAACTTGCCAGCGAATTCAGCTACATTTGTGTAGTTCGAGCCTAATCCATCAGGTTTGGGTTCGTAAATGCAATACACCCTTTTGTTGATCTCTAATCGTGTTCGCGAGCGCTAATCTATATATCATCCATGCCGATAAGTTGAAGGAGGTTGGAAAAGTATAAAGTTTGTTTTCAAATGATACCGATGCCAAATGCTTGTATATTTTATTTCTTATTTTCAAGAAAAATGATGAAAAATAGACTAAATTTCCCTTGTGTGAGACACAAAGATGGCCACTTAAAGATCAAACGTGGATAGTGTTAGCGTTAGAGACTGAATCCATAATAAAGTGCATAACATAGAGCTAATTTCCATATTTGTTTCACTTTTAGGAACCAAAGCATCAAAAACAAACAAAATATAGGGACCAAACGTGTAATTCATTCTTTTGTTTATAACCTTTGCATTGGAAGTCTTTTTTTATCATACGGTAGGCATACCATCAACATAACTTGTGTAATCAAGTTTATTGCCAAAGTTATATACATATATAAATATATGTTACGTGCTTCAAGTTTTACTTACATGCAAAATGAATAAGAATAAAAATCATTAAATATTATCTCAACATGATATTTAATAATATTACATACTTTGATCAAATTTTGACAACTGAACCAAGTTCGTTTTTTACTTGGCTTGAGTTTTGAGCTCAATAGTAACTCGATTTTTGTATGATTAAAATTCTAGTTTTTTTTTAATACTTATAATCTAACAAAGCATGCATAGAGCCTAATCCCAGATGAGGGATCGATCAATCATTTGAATTTTGATCATTTTATTCAAATATTAACTTTGGTTTATGTAATACAGTTACCATTTTTTACTGTTAATTTAGCTCAGTTGGTAATGAGTGTGCAGGGCGCATACACACGAACCCACTTTGAGTCGGAGTGATTTTTGTTCAAAATCGAATGGTCTGAGGTTTGAGCTCGGGACACCCCCTTAACCATAACTGTGAGTGAGTTAGGTATGTCCTTCACATTACAAAATTGGCAAACGATTGTGGCATGATTGGGCTTAGCCTTATCAACCTTTTGTTAAAAAAAAAAAAAAAATACCACCTTTGATATATATATATATATAGGGGTGGGTTCAATTGCAAACCACTTTTCATTGTGAACGTGAGGACAAACGAGAGCGCGCCACGTGTCACTCTGAATTTCGGCGACTTAGTGTTATTCAGACTGAATAACGCTATATTCAGACTGAATATAGCGTTATTCAGTCTGAATAACACTAAGTCGCCGAAATTCAGAGTGACACGCGCGACTTGTAACCAAAAAGCCCGCGACCTAGTGTTATTCAGTCTGAATAACACTATTATTCAGTGTTATTCAGACTGAATAACACTAGGTCGCGGGAAAAGTCGCGCGTCTCATAAAATTTGTTGTCACGTGTCGCGCTCTGGGTTGTCCTCACGTTCACAATGAAAAAGTGGTTTGTATTTGAACTTTCACCTATATATATATATATATGAGCTCAACGATCATAATCATTAATCAATACTTATACTATATATATTGTATTCTTTTTTATTAATTGTGGTTAACAATTTTGGCATGAGGTTTAATGACTATATTTTATTAGATAATGTTTGGATGATCTTTATTTAACAATTTAATAGTGAATTAATTAATTATAATACTCTTTATTTTTTAACAACACCTTAAGAGAATTACTAAACATGGACAGATATAAATTAACCAATTAAAAATAATGTAAACTTCTTTTCAGTCCCTATGGTTGCTAAAACCACAAAAGTGGTGCATATGCTTCAAAAAGTCCAAGAATAGTTAGTATGGTTTGCATTTTGCATCGAAAATAGTTGCTAATTGGGGAGTAAATGATAAAAGTCGAGCTCACGTTCGGTCTATTCAATCAGAACTTGATAGCCATTTCTTAGGCTCAAGTAGTTAAAAACTAAAGTCGAACTCAGTAGCAAGTTTCTAACCTTGGACTCGTATAAAGTTTGCACGAACTTTTTTGAAGCTCAAATCAAGCTCGACCCAAACACAAAGTTGAACCGAAATTATGCTTACATGTTGCAAGTTCATGAAATTTAAGAGTTTCTCTAATAAATTATTGAACTCAAAAAATATACTATTAAATTTAATAAAAGTCAATAGGTGGGCCACAAATTAAATAAGACTCGAATGGGCTTAACTCTTAAGTTAAGCAAAGCCCAATAAAAAGCGATCCATTCTGCATTCTCTCGTTGGCAAACCAAGCCCATAACTCATAAATCTAGAAATGTGTCTCTTTGGTAAATTATTATATTCATTTACTTTTTTCCAACTTTCTAGATCAATTACTATTAATTTGTGCAAAGTATCGTATACATATTAAATGGAAACTCATTTTTTAATGGAAACTCATTTTTTAATGTAAACGGTGAAGACAGTTGAAAGCGTGTTATGTGACATGTTCAATCTGAATAATACACGTTTATTTAGAGATATTATGCGTTATTCAAGATGAATAATACAATACCCGGATTGAATAATACTGAATGTTTTCAATATGTATTATTCACCTTGAATAATGCATAGGTTTTGGTCTGAATAATCCTATATTATTCAGACTAGATATGAGCAAAATCAGGGGCGGAGCTAGAAATGTAAGTTAGGGGGGGGGTCTATTGTCTGATGTCATATTTTCTTCTACTTGTTGTGTATCCGTGCAATACATCAGGATGCATTATATTGAAAATGAAAAAGTAATAAAATTTCATCAGAACATATAAATCCGGTTTTAACATATTTGCTAATTCGAAAACTCGATAAAAGAACGGGAAGAAATAAATACCAATATTGTATCAAAATAGAGATTTAATTATTTGTGGTTTAATTTGATTAATATAAAGCTTTATTGTAGTTTAAATATTCGAGATTTAAAAATAGAGGTATAATTATTTTTAGTTTTGATAACGCAATACCTTTTAAAACAGAGTAATGGTTCAGTATTTTGTTGGGTTTTATGATTAGTTTCTATTTGAATGTGTTTATTAGGTGATTATTAAATTAGTTTGGAGAGTTTTAAAGTTTAAATACTATAAGAAAATCGAGTTTCTAGGACACTTAAAATAAATTAAAATGCTATTAGAGTGTTTTATAATACCTAAGTTTATAAAATCGAACAAAAAACAACGTAACTAAAAGTGTTATAATAAGTTTATAGGACGATTTTGAACGTCTTCAAAGTTTTGTTTTATGTCATTTTCAAATTAACATGTCACATTAGTTAACTTCTTAAGATGTCTTTGATAGAGAAAGTTTTGTTTTAGGATGTCTTAGACATACTATAAACTCATATGTGTTTAAAACTTGAAATAGAACTTCTTGCTAAATGTAATTTGAACACTTTTTATTTAAGTATTTTATTATACAATATATATATTAAAAAAGAAATGTATAATATTGAAAAAAAAAATTAAAATAAAACTCTTCTAATATAAGAAATGATTTCCTCTAAATAAGATATGCTTTGTTGGGGGTGGCTCCGTCATTTTATATCAAGTAAACCCCCCATTTTTTAAAACCAATCTCAATATTAGTTTCATGTTTGGCTGTGAGTTGGGGGAGGCCAGGCACCCGCCTGCCCCCCTATTCCCTCCGCCATTGAGTAAGGTCGTGTTTAACCCAAAATTGCTGGGGATTAGTCGGACTTTGGCCCGGACACCCTTCTAAAAAAACATCTATTGCGTAGCATATTTTTGGTAACATATTGTTTAAACATATATGTACAAGACTTAAATAAATTATTTCGAGTTAATTAAAACAAATCTTGATCATTTGGATACATATATACATGTTACTTGTATATGCCGACCTAAAATATATAATTGAAAAAAATCTTTGAAGATTACATTTAATGAAAGAATCTATAAAATAGGGAGGAAAAAGATGATGGTGTTGGAAACATGCTGATTTTAATATGTGATCAAAATGCAATGATAAATGGGGGAGGGGTTTTTGGGGACATTATTATTCATTCTAATTATTTTATATTTAGTAATTTATAATTTGTACAATAATAAATACTTATAAATATACAAATGCTAAATAGTTGATGCTTGCTTAATTTCTAATTGATTAATTGAACGTGGTTTTAAGACAAAGTTTTTTTTTGGAAGAGGTATCCCAGACCACATTGGGCCTAGACTAATCCTCGGCAATTTTTGGGCCGAAGCCCGACTGCTAAAGGATGCAGCCCCCGTACCTCCAGAATGCGTCCCCCAGGACTCGAACTCGGGTTCACCACTATGTAGTGCCCAAGCCTTACCACTAGACTAACACTCCTTTGGTGTTTTAAGACAAAGTTATTCGTTTTTGAAATGAGTTTAATTCAAAATCACATTATTTCAAAATATTGTATTTATAAAACTCGTCTATTTTTTTATGATTTATAGATATATATAACTTCTATGTCGATGAAGTAATTTAGTTTTACTAATTTATAAAAGATAATAACTTTGTATATGGGTATCATTTAAAATAGTAAAACCAGTCAAACTTTACAAATCAAAATAAAAACAATAAATTAAGTGTAACGATGACCATCAACAAACAATCAATTTTAGTTTCAAACTTTTGAAAGAGAATAGCACGTCACTGGTATATGATTGAACGTATCAGGCGAGAACTCGTCAATTTTTAGATGACAATAATAACATTGACAAGAGACTTTCAAGCCATTTGTAAATTATCTTTTAATATAATATGACACTGAATCTTTCCTTATTATATATAACTTATCGTATTGTTTTAGTATGTTATTGTATTGATTAAAAATATTGTATTTAAATGCATTAACAAATATCAATTGGTAAATACAAAAAAGTAGATTTTTTTAGAGAAGTTGTCAAAGATATTCTGAGAGCATCTCCAATAGCTATGCTAAATTTTTTCTAAAATAGAATAAAAAGGTTAAAAATCTCTAATTTTTTTTGCATCCAACTCCAATAGCTATTCTATTATAGCAAAACTAAAGTTGTTTCTATTGGTTGGAGCATTAAAATAATTATTTCTCTCTCTTAAATATTTAACTTCAAATAATCTTATTGGTTGGAAAATTAAAATAACCATTTCCCTAAGCATTTAGAGATTTCTCTAAATTTAGAGATTTTGGTGACTTTTCTCCACTTTTCTCTATTTTAGCATATAGGATAGCATAACTGTTGGAGCAACAAATATGCTAAAATCTAGCTTTTTTCTATTTTAGCATAGCTATTGGAGATGCTCTGATCCTCTCTCTCCGGTACCTATTGATACCCGGTATGGAAAGAAAACCCTAAAAAGAAACTATAGGAACAACAAGTGTTGGTAGTATGAATTGTTTATGTTTATTTGAATTGTTTGGTATTTTTAAACGAATACTACAAATATAATATAAGAGAACTTTATTTTACAATTAAGGGGGTGTTTGGTTCATTTCAGGGAATGGGAATGAAAATGAAAATGGGAATGCAGAAGAATGGGAATGGGAATGAGCATTGCATTGATGGTGTTTGGTTAACCCAATATAATCAATGAAAAATTGCTTCATATTAAAAAAATATGTTTTTCCAACTTGTAAATACAAAAGGTGTTGCATTTAACATCCATAAATGGAACAATGCATGAAAAAAAGAACCAACTAGAAATAAAAATTCCATTCTCCCCAATTTGGTCAGGAATGAAAATTAATGGATATGCAGGAATGATTCCATTATATAATAGTAAACCAAACAGCATTTTTCATTATCATTCTCATTCCTGACCCATCAATACCCCCAACCAAACACCCCCTAAGTCTTTAAAATAGTTTTGTTTACATTTAGTAGTTAATAACATATTTTAATTTTGGATTGGTGGATCTACAATTAGTGATTTGTTAATATGAACTAATTAGTTATATATTTATTAGATCATATTGATCTAGATATTATTATTGATGAATTTGTATACATAAATACTTGAAAGGCTATCTTATATATACTATTAGTAGCATCCACCAAAAAGACTTTTATGCCTTTTGGATAAGAATATGAACATCCCCATTTGGAGACTTTTAAACCTTTTGCAAATAGTCTTTTAATATAACATGACTAGGCATGAATCAGGGCCGTCCTTAGACGGCCCCTGCCCACGAGTCCCATAAAGCTTAATGGTATGATTGGATATGAAATGGCTTTGTTTACCGGTGTTTGTAAAAGTTTCATTCTCATTTAGACAATCCCATGAGCACATACGATAAAAAATCTGTTGTATAGGAACACCACTAAAAGGAAAATGTACATGGGAACGTTGTGGAAATGAATAACTTGCATATATATAATATATGCGAAAGAAAGTTAGATCCAAACGCTACATGATAACTATTTACATGTAATCATTTTACCTAAGCATCAATTTTTTCCTTACGCATGAAACGAATCCAGTCCAGTTATTAAACTCACATTAGAATCCTTGTGGCTTGTTATCAACTGTTACAATGACAAAGCTAATATGGAACTCGAGCATCTTTTTTGTTACCATCACAAATGTGTGGAACGGCGAAATAGTCACAATCCTGGATAAGGAATTAAGCGGATTACATTTTTGAATTTGTCAAGATAAAGTGGTACAAACAGAAAGTAAATACATAAAATTATTACCTACTTTGAACTCTTCGGGATAATGGTAGATAAGGAAGGCGTGGACATCCACTCTCGTGGTGTTTCAATGAACTTGTTGGCACCCGTACAACGATAAGTAAAAAGGGTAGATAATTAAAATCTTACTTTCCTAATGCAGCCGAGTCTACCCCACCTAGACAAAAAAGATATCTGAACTTAAGGCATGAGATCATGTGAGAAGAGCCATTTTTGATAAGTGTGAAAAGTGCTTTTAAACCGTTGATCATTTTTTTAATCAAATACCCTCCCATGAATTGCTGCTTAAAAAGAAATTGATTTGGTGCATCGTGATGCATCTTATCTCGTTCGTCCTAATGTTCGTATCTTCACCACCACCTCCTTCGTTTTCTGAAGAAAAACAGTTAACTTATTACACAAAAATGTTAAAGACCCACACGTCAACTACACTTTGGGCCATTTCTTGGAATTTCTTCTATCCTTGAGGGTTCTTTCGTAACATAAGTAAATGGGTGAAAAGAAATCAAACAAACCATCACATATATTTAAGGCTCTCAAGGATTTAAACTTTGTTAAGTTTCTACAGTCCAAGAATTATTACCTCCATCACGAGCAGGAGGCAGGGTTGGTGAAATGACATGAGAATCTTTCACTCGTGTAGAAGGAATCACACGGAAAGAATTCATTCTCTTGGTGCTTATATCTTCATTCAGGACTGGGACTGATTGTGATCAAGCTATACACCCTTAAATTTTAGTCTACCCACATAGAAAATGTAAAAACTTTTTACAATCTCGGAATCAGATCATCAGAAAAGTACTACTATTCATGTTAAAAACTGACAACTTACCTCCAAATTAAGTGAAGCGCCTGTGTTCTCCAATACAGATCCTTCATCTGACTGTGCAGTGTTTCTGTATCTAGAAACCTTTTCTTCAACAACCTGAAAACGATCAAGAAAGTTCATGGCAATCACGAACGGATCAAGAACATATTGAAATGACTGAAAGCTACCGTTCGGAAGAAGCGGTCGCCTTCCAAAACACCCATGTCTCTACGTTAACGTGAGTGTAGGTAATAAAAATTCTTTAGACGATACCGGGCTTAAATAATAGTTTGAATTGCAAAAAAGAAAATGTTTACCCACAAAGGAAAAAAAATAATTAGATAGGGTGAATAAAGACCCAAGAATACATTAGCCATAAGCACTCACCAAAAAAAAAGTTGCATATGCAACTATAAGCATACAGTAAACTAACCTCAGAATCCTCAGAATCATGAAAACTGGATACAGTTACACAAAATGGACCGTAAGATGAAGAGTGACAACAGCCTACAAGAGTAACCAAATTCAAAATCTCACTAAATATGAACAATGTTTTTAACTTAGCAATTGGTTACAAATTCAGATATACATTTTGTCCATTCAAACTTTTCAGCAGTGAACGCAGCAAGTGAGGAGATTGGAGTGACGGGCTGCAAGAGAAACCACGTCAATCAGTGATCGCACTTGCAATACCATATAATAAAAGTTATTTTAAGTTTCATAATGAACCATAATATAGCAATTTATTATAGTGCTAAACTAACTAAAATGACCAGAAGAAAGTTCCAACAAGTAACCACATTACTTGAGCATAAGAAGTGGCCAATCTCGCAATGATCTTGAACTAAACCAAAAATTGGTATTGGTCAATAAGCCATACTTTAAATGCCAAAGTTCAACATATGGTCACCTACATAAGATTCTCAATGATGTGTCTGTTGTTTACAGCAACAAATAACAAGATCCAAAAAGGTTAATGTAATGTAACTTAATATGTTAATATTTTTTTTTCATACAAACCTTACATGTTAGAGCCGCAATGATTAATGTGACAGTATATTAATAAATTTTTTCATACAAATGTTACTTCCAAGAATCTATAGAATCCAAGGATATTTAGAGAAAAAATGAATTTGCAAGAAAAATGGAAAACCAATGGTAAAAATAAACTTGACGAAATGAAAGAACCAGTGACTTCAAAAACAAATTCCACAATAGAAAACTTCAACATCCTATATTGGTATAGAACTTTGGATTTCTTTGCACGTGGTGAGAAAGAGCAGATCAAAGGCTATCGATTTCCGATTACTGTAAAATCTCACAGAATATTACTGTTTTTGCGCCGGTAGCTCGTCGGGAGACAACATAAGCCACCTCATGTTTGTCAGGTGGCTCCAACAGATTGGTTTCCAGTTCGGTAAGCTGCAACTCGAAGACAAAGAATGAGAAGCCGTTGTCTCAGGATGTGAAGGAAATCATCGTCTGCGGTTAGCTCGACTCACCATATTGAAGCTGCTGGCTCATAATGGATCCGCTTCGGAAGTGTAGCTACTCGGCGACAGCCCTGACACCACCAAAGTTTTGAGAAGGTTACCTCCCTCTTTAACATACACCTCGGTAGTAGCATGCCAGGCGGCATATTGCAATGCCTATTGTCTTCCTATTTTAGCCATCAGTTGCAAAATGAAAATACATTTTTATGATAAATGTAGACCAAATGTGAAGAATATTGGCCACCAATCCAAGAAATTGCCAGCTTGAAATGTAGACCGTGAATTTGTCTTTTTTATAACAAAGGTAGCATCAGAAACTTATCCACATTCATCAAGTAACCATGTAATATATTAGAAAAGATTGATGAAAGACAACTTTTACAAGCTAGTTTATGAAAGTATGAGAATTTTTTAGAGCTGTTGTGTCCCAATGTATGAATAACCAACCTCCTTCCAAGTGTTATACTAAGGTAGATCAATCCGTCAAAAATAACACTCTCCCCATTCTACAGTAATGGTCTACTTTAGCAAGTTGTATAGTGAGTTGTCAATCGTAGAGTGGACCATGTACTTTGACTCTAATTTTGCAATTACACCTTTTAGTTGCTACCTGCAGTAGGTAGGAAAACGGCAGCGTGTTGAATTTCAACGCCAAAAATAGGTGCCTCTTTTCTTTAGAAGGGTATCAGGGTCAAAAATGGGTGCCTCCTCTTAGATGCAAAATTGAATTGCATTTCGTCGTATACTACTTTTAGCATGCAAGCTTAAAACCAATTGCCCTAAATATCTATGCTAACTTGGAGATCGAGAAAACCTACCAAGAACACCGCAGCTAGAACGAAAATGTAATCAGCAATATATATTCTTAGCTCAAGATCGTCGAAACGGTTGTTGGCGTGGAAATAGCCGACAATACTCAATCCTTGTGAACCTTAATACTGTTCTGTACTATCTGTTATACAACTCAAGAATTAAGAAAAGCATTCAAGAACCTGAAGAAAACCTAAAATCAGAACGCAACTACTAAAAGAGAATTAGGGAATTACAACGATCGAGTAGGTACAAGTCCCATCTGAGAACATTGAAAAATAGGAGTCGATTTGCATCTGATTGGAAGCTGTCGTGAAGAAGAAGAAGAAGGAGGACGGCGGCGGCGGCGGAGATATACTGGAAGGGCGAAACCGGAGGGCCATCGAGAGGGATAAAGCAGTCGGTATGGATGGCAATAGTTTGCAGATGAGATTTTAGAAGATGGGAAGAAAGGGCACGTGTAAAACAAAGAATACTACGTGGGATGCGAGTGAGGAGGAATCTTAATAGACGCGCCTATGCGTGAGGAGTAACGCGCTCTTATAAACCCACCTTCAAACTTATAAGATATAGATATTGCATCTTTTTAATATAATAATTTATTTTAGTACTATTTAGTTATATTGTTTTAGCATTGCGTTATTGATTAAAATATCGTATTTATTAATAATATGATTTTTAAATTAAAAATAAATTACACATATATATCTTAACTAATGAATTGTATATAAAAGATACTATTCATGTACTGAATATGTGATTAGAACATAGATTAATTAATTTTCACAACATAAACTTAAACCATGCATTTGTGGGTCCAAATCCTTACATTATAAATTTTGTTATAAATCTCCGTTATTGATGTTGTTTAGTCGTTGAGCCATAAATATACCATTAATTCTATGATAAATCTTAGTTGTTAATGTTGTTTATATCATCTGCTTTTGTCAAGATATATTTGACACATCCGGCTGTTTGCTCTCTCAGCTTTGGCTTGTGCCTTGGCTCTACCTTCCTTGGTTTGGCAACCTCCACTTGGCTTATTTCTTGTAATCTAACTGTTTAGGTTAGTATTTGATTCGGATTTATGTTGGTGGTGATGGAGGACAATGTTTTCTGTTTTTTTTTATGGGTTTTGTAAGCTCTATGTATGTTCCTTGGTATGGTTGGCTAATAAAAATCATTATGTGGTAAAAAAAAAGATATATTTGCCAGAAAAAATATGTTGAATAGTTGATCATTGGTATCAGTATGGGAATTTATTTTTGTTGTCATTATTCCGGATTTTGAGTTGTTGCATATGAACTTTGGAAACATGTTAGCAGATCAACCCAACTCAATTTGACTCCAACTACTATTTTGCCCTTTTTGACATTATCTGTTCTAAAATTACAAATTATAGATATAAATATTCATTTAAAAAAACTGAAACGTATTTAACATACCACGTAATTTTTTTTTATTTTTGAATAAAGACGATATGCAAACACCCTCAACGTACAAGTATCAAGGCTCTTGTAAAACAATCTTTGTTTTCATCTTCAATCAATCACGTGGAATCTTATAAATTATAGTTATATTAAACTATAAAGAAAATTGAATAAAAATATAAAATGGTAAATATAATGATAAATAGAAAGAGACGTTAGAACTACAATTCTGTTTTTTTTTTTAATAAAGGCAGGTTCTTTTTAGCTTTTACAACCGTGGTATTGTTTTTATTAATAAATAGTGAGTGTTTTTTTCTCAACCGTATAATTACTTTTTATTTATATAAATGTACACAATTAAAATGTATCATATTCGTTGAATCTTGTGGTGAAGATTGGTCGACTCTTGTAGTGGTGGAGGTAAGGATAGATCGTAGAGCCATGGAGACCGGTAGTTTTGTAAGAGGTTTTGTTTATACCAATATCTAATAATTATACATATATATTGGATTAAGTTTAGATAATAAGTGGAGTTATTATGCAAAATATATTTTATTTTTATTTTAGATGAACATTAGAATAGGATGACTTTTAGTGTTGTGGCGGATTGGTTATTGCTCGGGGATTCATAGTATCTTAATCGAGTTCGAACCTTCTTGTGTGCATGCCTGGGGGACATTTAAGTGGGGCCATGTTTAGCCCCCAAAATTGTCGGGTATTAGTTTCCAAAAAAAACATTAGAATAATATTTATCGAAATAAGATGTATCAGATCTATTCTTCATAAACTGTTGGGATGAGTTTAATATTAAAAGTGATTAATGGACTAGATCTCTGGTTCACTCTTCTTATCATAACTTTTATTCTCACACGATTGTTTGCCTACATATACATATATGCATACATATATAGGGTTGGGTTCGGGTTAAATTGTGGTTATCGACCATTGGATGAGAAATGAATGAATATTACGATGAGATGCATCGAGCTGCACCGAATCAATTTTTGTTTAAGCCGCAATTCATGTGAGAGTATTTGATTAAAAGTGATTCATGTTTAAAAGTATTTCTTACCAAAAATAACACTTTCTTACATGATCGCATGCTTACATACATACATACAATTTGAGATCACATGAGACTTGTTTTTATGAAATTTGTGGGACTACCTAAATAACATTGAACCTTAACCACAAAACACTAAGAATGTAAACTTTCACAATACTTTTTATGTGAATTTTCGGAGCTTTTGTCATCCACAAGTTTTAATGTAAAGTTTTACTATTTTTTATGGTTTTATGGATCTCACAAAAACATGTAGGTTTTACGTGAACCTAACCCATATATGTAATATGCTAAAGCATATGTAAACATACATAGTTGGCCTAATCATGAGAATCGGTGTACCATGAGTTGTTACAGTAGAAAAACTTATATTATTAATATAAGGAATCGTTTATTAAACGTTTACTGAAGTAAGCAATTATTTATTCTATTGATTGAGATAGTGAGGACCAAAAAACTTATCCCTGGTAAGAGATAAGGCAAGAAGCCAAAAACCGAGACTCCAAACACGAAAAATTTGGAAATGACTTTTACCCGGTAAATGTTTACCGAGTTTAAAAGACTTACCAACAATTCATTTTCAAGGCCAAAGATATTACACAATAAGGTAGTTGAATATGAATCTATTTCTAGTAAACAAGGACTCGATGGTAAATTTTACTCGGTCAGCGCTTAATACAAAATATTTGGTAAACAACAAATTTCAGTCAACAACCATTTCAATCAGAGATCTTACTCCAGTCAGACCTCTTATCTTAAGCAGCGGTTATCCATAATTTTCGGTAAACATGTTGTGATAAATAAAGAGGTGTAAAGGTATAAATAGTTAAAGTGGAGGGGTTCAAAACAAAATAGAAGAAACTGCGCATTGAACCAAAGCCTTTTGGTGTATATTATTATTTTCTTTTTCCTTTTCACCTAAATATTAGGGGTGGCAGTTTTCGACACGACCCGCCAACCCGACACGACACGACACGAAGATTTCGCAGGTTGGGTTGAGGTTTTCTGACCCTCCAACCCGTCAATCCGCCAACCCGTCAACCCGCCAAATTTCGCGGGTTGACCCACCGGGTTGGTGGGTTGACCCGCGAACCCATTTATATTTAAATAACTATTTTATATTTATATATTTAGTTATTATTATATTATAAAAAAATAAAAAACTAAAGAAATTACAAATCAAAAATCAATTATGAATTGAAAACTGAAAAGTCAAACAAACTCTAAACTTGTTTAAACTTGAAACTTGGTTTATTTGAACTTGAAACTTGTTTATTTGAACTTGAAACTTGTTTGGTTGAATTTGGTATTTTGGTACTTGGTTGTATTTGGTATTTTGGTTACTTTTGGATGTTGTTTACTTGTTTTTATTTGAATTATATAAAGTATGAGCTTTGACCCGTCAACCCTTTTATGACCCACCAACCCATTTATGACCCACCAACCCGCCAATGACCCGCCAACCCTTGACACGACCCACGACACGACCCTTCGTGGGTTGGGTTGAAGAACTCGACACGATTAGTTAAATGGGTTGGGTTGGGTCGAGGTTTTCTGACCCTCCAACCCGCCAACCCTTCAACCCGCGAATTGCCACCCCTACTAAATATATATACATATCACTTATGAGCTATAAATGGGTCAAAAGGATGACCCTTTTGCATGTGGATTTAATGGTATTTGCAAGAAGCCACTTTGAATTTATATGCACTCACAAATTTAGTTATTATTTAATTAATATTATATTTTTATTTGAGTTGAAAAAAATATTATGTTATTGCTAGATCTTATTTATTTAGATCTCATGATACACTCATACATAGGAAAGGCTAATAACAATAGAATTGCCCATAAAAGAACTGCTCAAAAACGGTGATTAATTATGTACTAATTAATTGGTATTTTAGATTATATCATATCAACAATACTAATTGCATGGTTTTTGTATGAATATTAGGGACGTTTCAATCATTTTAAATGTCCCGTTACATAAAAATAAAATAAAAAAACTTTTGGTTACACTATAAATAAGATGATGATTGAAGGGATAACAAAAAATTAGAAAGTTGATCATTAGCCTATTACATTTATCGTCCAATAGAAATTACAGAGGCAGTAAATTAGGGACTATATAACTAATCAAGGCTTGAAATCCCTTCTTACTTTTCATCTTAACTCATATTCTCACACAATATTAATATTTAATCATCTTTGCTATTTATAAGATAATAAATATACGATCAAAATTTGATAAAAAAAATAATGTACTTCAAATATTTATAACTATAGATATATGTTTGATGATAAATGCAATTACACATACCTGTCTTATGCATAATTATTGTACTTTAGCTACTTAATAATTAAAGTTCTTTAGTTGTATATTACTTTTTCTTAAGATTCTTTTGCTTGTTTTATCTAGGATATTTTATATATTTTATAATTAATATGATATTTTCAGATCCATATAACTCCAACATTTGAGATTTGTATTATAGGCTTTAAAAATAAATTCCATTACTTTATATAAAAATTATATGTATTGATCAAAATAGTTAAGACTTATTTTAGTCATATAAATATAATACTTTGCATGTTCTTTATAAATTACATGAAACAAAATATATTAAATATCTAATATTTTTAGAAGTAACTCCTTGTAGAGGGATCTTCTTTTATGAACTTATTTTTAGTGTGAACTTATAAACTTCGCCAAAAAGACGATTATATGATGAAATTGGTTCGTGAAATTTTTTAATATGATGAAATTATATCATATGATTCATTTTTTGATGAAATTGTTTTATATTTCGGTGTTTTTACGTAAAATCAAAAGGTTTCATAAAAACATATGAAACAGTTTCATAAGAATGAAAAAATTACGTAAAAATACCGAAATATGAAATATTTTCATCAAACAATGAATCATATGATATAATTTCATCATATTAAACAATTTCACAAACCAATTTCATTGATTTAACTAATGAAATCGTCGTTTTGGCATGAGTTCACAATTTCACACAAAAAATAAGTTCACAAAAATCACTCTTTGTATTTGTTTAAATATATATAGAGGAAGGAATTTAAACAACTTGCATTAATCTGTTAAATAAATATTCCTACGAATCTTCTTTCAAATATTGAAATCAAATTATAAATTATATTATCTTCTTTTAAAGATATTAATCCAAACAAAGTTTGTTTAGAAGCCAAAATAACAATGAAATATAGCGACATATCCTTGTGAGGGTGAGGGGTTGCTCAACAACTCTTATTTTCAAGAATATAAATGTTTATAATTTTTTAAAAAAAAAAAAACAGTGACCTTTTTCATTTAAACTACTGAATTTATTTTAAATAATTAATATAAATCCATATGACCAAAGGTTTCGTATCTATTTCTCAAGCTTGTCTCGTTAACGTAGCTTCTCACACGATTTAAACATTAAATTACTGAATTTTTATTTTAAATAATTAAATCCATGTGATCATAGGTTTCGTATCCATTTCTCAAGCTTCTCCCGTTAACGTAGCTTCTCACACGATTTTGCCTTGATGTCAAAGAATATAAATAATATGCATGAACAAACGAACAATTACAAACGTAAACGAACGGAGCCAAAATATTGTTTATGTTCGTTCATCTAACTAAACGAACAAAAAAGTACGTTCATGTTTCTTCCTAAAATAATTGTTCACAATAAAAAAAGCTAAAAAGTTGTAAGGTAATTATAATATTTTTTAACTAACAAAATGACAATTTTACCTTATAAAGAGAGAAATAGTATTCCTCTCGTAATTAAGTATAAAATGAGAAAGTAGACATTTACCTTTGCAAGTAGAAATATGGCACCAAAATGATAATCTCAAAATGTTAGGGAACTGTTTTTCAAACACTTGCCTACTAAACAGTTAACATCTAGTCTTACAGTGATGTGCCGGATTGGTTATCGCTCGGAGGGTTTTGAGTTCGAGCCTTCACGTGCACATGCCTGAAGACATTTATGTGGGGCCATGTTTAGCCCCCAAAATTGCCGGGGATTAGTCGAGCTTTGGCCCAAACACCCTTCCAAAAAAAACATTTAAAATCTATCGCTTACTTTATCGAACCTCATAATAATGATCAATAATCTTACCATATGCCAGGCATAACAAAAAGTAAGAATGTTACTTGATAAGTGAGGGAGAAGATACTTATTTAACAAATGCTTAAAAGATAAAAGACACTAACCAATAGTTTATTTTGTTGGTTGAAAATATCACCCAGCAAGAAAAATAAGATTAAACTACTCTTATGAATAGATAATGATTGTATGAGATAATGAGAAAAGAGTTAAACTTAGAAGCATAAGAAGATATCTATATACTCATTATCACTCTAATCTCAACCACACCCCATGAATGATTTCCTCACATGAATTGATTCGATGTATCTCAATTTATCTCATAAATGTTAATATTTAGTTAAGATCGATCAAGAGTGGAAATGTTATTGTTCTCAACATACCTTCCCTTCTACCAAAGCACCTTTATCAAGCAAGTATGTGACAAATAGGTAATTTTTAAGTAAAAATCTAGGGGTTACTTTACGAAAGTGTATCCAACTTGTCACGAAAAGTTATTGTATGTATTGTATTTCTATTTGTCCCATTTAGTGTATCAGAGTTTAAAAAATGGTCATTGTATGTATCCAACTTTATCAAAACCTATCATTTTAATGTATCTATTTTGTCACGAAAGTGTATCCAAACTGTGACGAAAGGCCTGTAAACGAACCGAACATTCATGAACCGTTCGTGAATTTGTTCGGCGAGAAGTTCGTTTATGTTCGTTCGTTTAATAAATGAACGAACATGAACAAGATTTTACGTTCGTTTAAATAAACGAACGAACATGAACAATGTTCTCGTTCATTCAATTATGTTCGTGAACGTTCGATTATGTTCGTTCGTTTATGTTCGTGAACCGTTTGTTCGTTTACGTTCGTGAACTGTTTGTTTATGTTCGTTTATTTATATTAGTATATATAATTATTTATAAACTATATATTTTTTATTAAGTGATTTAATTATTTAACTATGTTATAAGTAAAGTTAAAATAAATACCACACAGCCTCTTCTCGACTACAACCCTAGCTGCTATCCCCATTTTCCAACTTTAGTGTCTACAACTCAACTCTCTCCTCTCACGTTCATAGCCTATTCCTCTCACGTTCACAGCCTCTGTCCCTAGTACTCGTCGACTGCAACTCTCCTCTCACGTTCACTAATAATCACTAGCAACATTTCCTTCGTTTATGTTTGTTTGTGTTCGTTTACGTTCGTGAACCGTTCGTTTAAGAGTTTAATGAACAAACACAAACAAACACGAACATCCTCATGTGCTAAACGAACGAACACGAACACGATTTTTCGTTCGGTTAAGCGTTCGTGTTCGTGTTCGTGTTCGTTTAAACTTAAACAAACGAACATGAACAAGCTTCGTTCGTGTTCGTTCGGTTCGTTTACAGGCCTAGACGAAATACATTAAATGTTAGGTTTAGATAGTTTTGATACACTAAATGGAACAAATGGAAGTACAATATATACAATTACTTTTCGTGACAAGTTAGATGCAGTTTCGTGAAGTAAACCCAAAAATCTATAATTGTCAAATATTACCATCATAGACGAAGGATCATGCAAGAAAAAGAATAATTAATTTGAAAATGATAAGAAAAGATTTGAACCACCAATCACTTCTAATTTCACTCATATGAATTATGCTTGATAAAGAATTAGTCTGTCGCATCTCTTTCTAATATTCATCCAAAACCAGAGATCCATTCTGACTCCTTCCTTACGACTATCCAATTCTTATCAGATCTAAAACAACCCCACAATTATATTAATAACGGCACACATAGCTCAGTTGGTACTGGTTGAGTGTAATGTTTGTCCAAATTGGGTTTGAACTAGAAACGTCTTCATAGCTACAACCCCTGAGTGAATCAAAGATTTCTTTTATTACAGAATCAGGAGACGATTGTAGACCTATTGGGATTTTCGGTACCAACATTTTTGTCGAAAACGCAACAATCATATTACATTATCACATCGTAAAGCGTGTCGTATACGTGCCACCACTGAGTGTATTGTATAGTACGTACGTGGCACCCCACCACTACCCCACCTCACATCAACCCGTTTTCAAAACGGCTCCTTTCGTTGTCGTTTTCCATACACCCTAGAGACATCCCCTTTAAACCAATCGAAAAATATTATTAATAAAAATTAAATTAAATTAAATTAAATCAGAATTCCATCTTTTTTCTCTTTAAATACATGGCTCGATTAGAGTTAGGTTTGCCAATTTAGAAACCCAAACCCCCTCTTTAAAAAAAATCATCTCTTCTCCTTCTTCTTATTTCAAAACCCCAATTTAGAAACCCTAATTTCTTCACCATCAATCATTCATCAATGGCGAATTCACCTAGAAGGCCAAGCGGTCCGGTCCTACGCTCGCACTCTCCTTCCGGAAGGTTCTATAGTTCGCCGTCGTCGAACTCCTTCGCTTCCTCCACCTCCGCCTTCTCCTCGGCGTCCTCTTCGTTCTTCCAAAACCGATCCGCATCTCCTACGCGCGTCAACCTCTACGGATCCTCTCCATCCGTACGGTTCTCTCTCGAGAACCGTCCGATCTCCGTAAATCGTGAACGTTCAAACAACCAAACAGCAGCGAAGAAGCAGCTGCAGGCGCCCAGGAGGATGTGTATGTGCTCGCCTACCTCGCATCCAGGTTCCTTTAGGTGCAGCTTGCATAAGAACAACTCTAGCAACGGCCATGGCGCCAGTGGCTCGTATCCTTCGAACCGGCTTAACGCTAGGCGATCGGCGATGACGAACTCGTTAGTCCGGATAGGAACCGTAGAAGGCGGTGATTTGGTGAAGAGAGCTCTAGCGGCGTTGATTCGACCGTCGTCTCATCAGCAGAGGCGGAGATCTTCGTTTCAGCCGTCGCGTAGTCGGCTATCGGTCATGACGAAAGCCGATGATGTTCTATGATTTTTGATGAGTTTTTCGCGAATGTTTTTGCCGTTTTGGCTCTTAAGGAGTTAACTACAACGGTGGCGGTGGATCAGATCCCGGCGATTCGGCGATTGAAGAGGTCGGGACGGACAGTTTTTATATAATTCCGGTTACCGAAAGAAATCCTGAACTGGATAGTAGATGATTCCTGTGTCTGTGTATAGTTATAGATATGAGAATATATATATATAAAAAATCATGAGTTGCTGCCAATCTAATGGCTAATGAAGCAGCTTCCAAGTTTCTAAATCAAAATTCAATCACTTAAGAACTAAGAAATCCAACTAAAATCCATCGATTCGTTAGACAATTTCAGTTAAATCATTTGGACAACCTAAAAGTGATTGGTATCTACGTTCCGTCTGTGTTAATTGATCGATCTCCGTATCCGTTTTTCATCATCGTTCCGTGAAGTTTGATCGAATTGAGTTATTCTCCTCCATTCCGTGATTCTGTCTCGTCTAGGTTGAGGTTTGGCGTTATCCGTCAACTCCGTTTGTTATCCGTCAACTCCGTTTGTTATCCGTCCTTAGGTTCAGTCGTTTGTCCTTCGTGTTCACCGTATCCGTTCCATTCCATTCCGTCTTCCTAATGTTTAACGTTTTGTTGACTATTCCATTCCGTCTTCCTAATGTTTAACGTTTTGTTGACTATTTATTTCTGTTGATATTCTTTCAAGTGATAATTGTTCATTTCTGGTTTTTCTCTTATTCCACAGGTTACCAACAAGGCCGACCTTGAGGTTTCTGATGCACGGTTAAAAAGATGCCTCAGTCGATTTTTATCAAACACAACATACTATCTTTCATGGATGTAAATGGTGAAATACTGGGGATACTGCATATATGGTTAATTGGTGTTATCCATCTTCATAGACTCTGCTTGTTTTAATTTTTTTAATGCAGGTTGTTGTGGTGGGGCTTGCATTTATCTAAAAGGTCAAAAAATTCAAAGCACAGTTACCCAAATGAAATTGCTTTCTTTGTGGATCTGGACTTTTAGTCAAAGAACTGGAAAGAGGCGTGCCGTAATATGACTTCCATTTACAACTGTAAGTGACCGCCATATCGACTTATACTTTGCCTATGCATTTTTTTGGAGGATTTGTTCAACCATCGGACGTATCAGATTACTCAGCTGCTGTTGGATGGGACCCTAAATTTAAAATAAATAAAAAATTAAGGGAAAAATCTGAACTTTAGATGAACAAGATTATGAAATAATAAAAATTGTGATGAAAATAAAGTGATCATCTTGAATACTTACCGAAAAGGCTGTGACCTACTGATTAAGGCCGGGGAAAGTGGCTTCTTAACCCTATTGGTTAAGGCCGGGAAAAGTGGCTTGTTAATCCTTCTGTCTAGGTTCGAATCCAAGTTTTTCGAGGTTGTAGGCACTGTGGATTAACACAGGACAATATGTTTAGTTGTCGGTGAACCTTGCTAGATTAGTCGGGGCAAAGCCTTGGTACCCTTTAAAAAGAAAAGAAGATAATGAATACCTGTGATTATAATTGAAGCAATAAGAGAATATCAAGTTGTAGTAATCAAAGTTATTAATTAGTTAGACTAAGACGTTTTAGAAAAAAAGTAAACATGCAACTTGTATCAGATAGAATAAGTAGTTTAAAGCCTTAAGTCATATAGTTTATTTGGAAGGCTTAAGATGATTTGAGAAGCCATATATATGAATTTTAGTCCAGATGGTGTAGCCAAAGGAAGAAAAAGTAGCAAGTATCCCTTGACCATTAGATCATTTCTTATCTACAACGTAAGAACATGGGCCCACAGATAAGATAAACAAATACCATCTACCATCCAGTTGACATCATATCTTAAACAACTATTATCCCAACCTTATCACTAAAATTTTATAGATCAAATCGTACATAATAAGATTGGGTTTGTTTTTTATTTAATTAAAAACAAGGAGGGAATTGTTTTAGGGGGTGTTCTGGAGTGCTTATTTGAAAGCGCTTATGACTCATCTCCTCCTCTTTTTAGAAGTCATAAGTTGTTTTTTTAAGTGTTTGGATGTTTTCATCTCCTTTATAGAGAAGTCAATAAGGAGCTTTTCGAGAAGCCAATTTTTTTTAGCTTTTTGAAGAAGTCAATAAGGGGATAAGCACTTTTGGTGATAAGTACTCCCAAAGACCCCTATTAGTAGTGTAGTGGTCTGTAATATCCTTAGAAGGGACGGTGGATGTCATCCGTGTCTACCTAAGTTCGATTCATGGGGTGAGCATGTGGCGATATCTTGACTATGAGTCGGTTTTTAGGTTGGTCTATGGTTGATTATTCGTCGAGGATTAGTCGGGTGCTCGTATGAATCCCAAATACTTGTCGACTTCGTGTCGAAACGTATCCATGAGTTACTGCCCTTAAAAAAAAGGAAATTGCGTTTCAACATAGGAATCATGTTATGATGGTAGGGTAGGATGGAACTTTGTTATTTTTAGGTCATAGGATGAGTTGATAAGATATAGGGGTGAGATATGTATTGGTATCCAGTTGGGGCAAGATTGGTTTTCTCTTTTCCTTTGATTACATATTTTGGATCTTTTGATCTTCTATGTGGACCAAAAAGGGTTTGCCCACTTGGAGATGTGGATAAGCATATGAAAGGGAAAGGTGTCCATGTGGGTTCCATATTTTCATTTTCTTCCTCTTAAATCATGGGTAGTGCACTTTTATCATCATCTATATTTATGTCTTGTCAAAGTAAAATATCAATCCTCTGTTTGGTCTTAATAGTGTTGGTGGTTTTGGTGTCGATAAGATATTTTGTTGTAACTGTCGATCAAGGCGATAAAGTAAATATACATAAGTTAGGGGGTGTAAATTGAGTGCATACTTATAAATGTTACCTCTATAACTTTAAACTGCTTAGGCCCTTTGGGGTACTAGGAGCAGCACCCGAGCGGTGTCCCAAGCCCCTTGGTGGTGCTTCCGTTGACTGATCAACGGGTGGGGTCAAGGGGCAATGCTCCTTGAAAAATTTCTTGGATCTACGTTCTAAAAGGCTTGGGAATTTCACTAGGTCCCGTGTTTTTTAGCTATAAATAAGTTACTGCTGAAGGAGCATCTATCAACCTATCGTTCGCCTTAAGAAAAACTCCAAGTTTTGATCAAACTTATCGCTGAAGATGCAATTTTCCAGTACTTAGACTTGATTATAACTATGTTTTGACCTTATTATTTGATAGTTACAACCATTAGACAGTCAATAACGTCGATCTCTCATTTAAATATGTAAAAACGAGAATCTGAATATATCATGTTTTTCATACTCTTTAAAAATGAGAGAAAAAAACTAGAGGTTACCGCAATATTCAAGGTTCGTGAACTTAAGGCTAATTGGGTCGAGTTAACACGTTGGTTTATCATTGAGAGAGGCCGTCGGTTTTGCAAGGAACAACGTATAAAAATTAATTACAGCTACCTGTTAACCCACAGTACACAATGGTTAGTTGAATCGAGCAACAAAATAATCATCACTTTTCTAAAGAACTTAATTTTTAAGATTATCTGGTTAAGATATCATTTTCGAAATATGCAGTCAGTACGTAATGCATTTGTTGCAATTTGTCTAAAGGTAAATAACTATGAAGTTAAATAAAACGTGACTATATAAAACTACAGAGAGAATTTTACGGGATCTGATGAATATATTTGGGTAGAGCTAACTTTGAAGGTAGCTTTGATTTGTAAGACATTTAGTTCCTTGTAATTATTTAACTTGTTCAGATACTATGATTACTACTTACGCTCCATATATTATGCAAGTTGGTTAGGACACCATGATTACTGAAGAGAGCATATACAACAAGTCCTTGTAATTTTATAGAATCATGGAGACTAGACAAAAGAAAAAAAAAAGGTGAAAAGTTGAGGGGCTGAAATGTTCTTTATGTTGGGGTTATTTTGATGTTTTGAATTTGGCAAGTAGAGTAGAAGAGGTGGTGGTTTGGAGTTGGACAACAAAAGTGGGTATTGGTATGGTAACAGCAGCCCACATGATGAAGAAAGGGACTGACTTTGGACCAGAAGGTGGGCCACATACACAAGTCTGTTGGATGGTGAGCTGTTATACAGTCATTGTTTTTGTTGGTTTTGGACTCCTCTTTTTTTTTTTTTTCCTTTCTTATATCACTTTTAGGGTGTATGCCCTTCTAGTTTGACCTTTTTCACATATCTTTCCCCTTCAACAAACCCTCAACAAACAATGGCGGGTTTTACATGGGTTGTGTTGGTCGTGTTGAAGATGTTTAGAGTTTTGAGCAACAATCCAATCTGATAGTTTATGGTTTGGAAAGACGAAGCCAGTTTAATCTAACACAACTCAATCAAAAGTATAACCTGACTTAAACCGTAATGTGAGGGTTGGGTTGATCGGTTAAAAGTTTGGTATGTCATTTTATAGCCTACCTAAAAAAATTGTTGATGTAATTAAGTAAAATGAGAAAACAGAAGACTAACAATTACTAACAATTACATGAAGAGAGATCTATATGAGGTTTTACATTAAACATGAGATCATGTGAGAAGTATTATTTTTGATAAGAAATGAGAGTACCTTTAAATCATCAATTGTTCTTAATCAAATGTCCTCTCGTGAATTGCAGGTTAAAAGGGAATTGATCTAATGTATCTTGGTGTTTCTTATTTGGTGCTGCATCTCATCCTCTAAAGATTGGTAATCGTTTCTCACCGAATTTGACACTTTTCTTTGGAATTCAACCCCTTATGTTAGAATCAATTATTAGATATGTAATTATATATTACATTTCCTATGTGGTTGTATGCACATTTTGATTAGTACTCCAAAGATTTCACCTGGAGCGTTTTTAGACTACATAGTTTTGGGTTGGTTTCATTGAGAATTGTCAAATTTGGTAAGAACCATGATAGATGGATATCAACCGGTGGATGAGAAATGAACAAATATTAAGATAAGATATATTGAAATGCATTTGGTCAATCACTCAATCCTCTCCACAACTTATGGAAGGATATTCGATTAAAACTGATTAAGGGTTTTAAAGTAATTTCCACACTTCTTAACAAGAATAACACTTTTCGCATAATCTCATATTTTCATGCCACAGATTTACACCATGTGTTTTTGTTTTTTTAGACAAAAGGTTGATACCGCCAATCCCAACCGGTCCACAATTGTCTGCGATTTTCGTAACGTGGGAGATATACCCGACTCACTCAACAGTAATGGCTATGGGGCGTTTCGGGTGAACCTAGACCGTTCAATTTTGGACAAATAGTATCCTCCACCCATTACCAACTGAGCTACGTTTGCATTACGTGTATGCGTTTGCTTATTAAATTCTCTTTACATAGGGGGTATCCATTTGTGGATACGCTATTGGAAATTAAATCGATTATGAGAGTTGTTATATCAAATGTGCAATGTATATTGTGTAAAAGCAAAAGTAATAGATTATAGTAGAATTGATCAAAAAGTCCAAATACATACCGTCTAAGTTTGGGTTATATGTTGTGTGGTATTTTGTAGGGATGGATGATATACGGATAGCTTATAAAGTGTATTTTTTTTTGTCTTTTAAAACTTCATTTATTGTTAGTTTAGCAAATTAATTTCTTTTAAGTATTTGGGATGCTTATTAAAAAGTTTTATTTGCTTATTGGGGATGAAACAATAATAAGCAATTTTGATTGTTTGGATAAAATGTTATCATGGCACCAACAGCAAATAAGGAGTTTTTAAAGAAGTTAAAAGTTTTTAACCTTTTCAACTAGCTATAACTATAAGTAAATAAGCATATAACATAAGGTCTTTTAAATAATAATTCCAAACACCCTAATCTTAAACAAGAAAAATCATTCCTTTTGGCCTGTCCTTTTGGGGGATTTTTTTTTGGGAGGAGTCCCTCGCCGTTTTGGTGTACCTTTGCTTTTTCCTTTTCAATATATTGCCAGAAATACACTTCTTTAAAAAAAAAAAAAAAACCTTTGATGTCTTCCGAAGTTCGAATATAAAATTAATTTTTTGGGATGTAAAAAGTGAATAAGTAGACCAACCAAAGTCCAAATGTATTAATTTCTGAAGTCCAGCCCAAAGAAAAAAGCAGAACTAATCTTTGGGCCTTTTCATCTTGATGACTCCCAAGTCCAACCACAAGCAAGTTACAACAGCTCAAAAACAACTTTCACGCAGATTGAAGTCGCGAACGAATTGCAATTCCCACCTCATTTCTGTCTTGCCATGCCATGCCTATCAATGACCAAGCATATGTGAGCGATTTTCTTGGCGATCAAAGTCGCCGATATACTGTCGTAGACAACCGTTTGCTTCGATCCAACCTCTCTTGCGGCTCCATATGCGCCTAAAACCATTGAAAAACTTACTTTACCTAGTGTTCAATTTTGAGTGGCTCGAGTGACTAGAGCCACGGTATACTTGCCGTAGATGGACAAATAGAGATCAAACGAACATGTTTTCAAAAGGGCAACCATTTCCTCCCTTGGGATCGTTTAGAAGCTTCGTTTCTAATTGCCTTTTGGAAGATGGAACTATTTTGGTGGTAAGATTTAGAGGGTTATTTACTTTAAGATTTCATTGTGATCGTTTGAAACGAATCTATCTATTTTGTTTTCTAATTTCAATGCAATTTCCATTTGAATGTCCAGTTAGTCCAATTAGTTCAAATTCTAATGGAAGATTGCTAGTCAAAAACTTAAATATGTAATTGTATTAGTCTTTTGGTAAAGTAAAGATTGGCTTCATTTAGTCTTAGATTAGGTTTCTGAACTGAAATTTTGAAATCTTGCAATCAAGCTCTATTAAGTCGAGCTTTCAAGTTTATAACTTGAGTTAATGTTTTTGTAGTTTGCTAAGGCTACTCACACCTAGGATTTTGAGACTATTCAATCTTACATTTTGAATTAACATTTGATCGAGAGACTTATTTTAACCAATATAAATCTAAATAAAAGAACAAATCATTAAAGCTTGTTAACTTAGGCATGTTTTTTTTTATTACTTTTGGAATCAAAGATAGATCCTATCATCCTAATTGGAACCAAACTGGTGTTGGTTTTTTTTCTAACTAATTGGATGGTTTAAATGTGTTTAATCGGGATAACTCAACCATGTATAGCCCATCATTTTTTTCTAATGCATGTTTCCTATATAATTAATTTTTACAGAACATTAAGTATTAATCGAAGAACCATTCTCTTATCATTTTTCTTATACGTATTAATTAAATACTGGTGTTTAAATATGTAAGGCTTGTTTTTGCAATTGGTGATGGCATTATGCTTATAATTAGTGTTCAAAATGATGCATCATGATGTCCGGTCATGGTACAACAACAATATGGCGTAAAAAAGTGTCTTCGTTATGAAACGTTATTGTTTTTGTAAGGTGTGCTTACACCATGGTGGCATTAGGTGCGGCCATGTGCTTTTTACCAAGATGTAACTTTGTAGATAAAAAGTAGGTTTTTAGTTTTTATTTTTGTTTTTACAATTTCTACTTTAGATTTACACATTTATAGGTTTACCTAATCATACACTCACTCACGGATTCACAAATTTATACGACTAAAGATTTAAAACAAAGTTGTAAATTACCTCTTTAAGTTCTTGTTTGAATGTTTTTTAAGTCAGATCTTTAAAATGACATATAAATATAAAACTTAAGACTAAACCTTACCATCATATCATTTCACACTATTTTGGATCTTAGTATCTTCCTTATGATGATACAAACTATAAAGGTTCTGGATTCTAGGAAATCATAACTGAAAAAAATTATAAAAATCAATACTTTTATATTTATATTGACTTTTTATTTCACTTAATTTTTGTTTTTATAATATGTTATATGACTTTTGAACCATATTTCTTCCATTTCACAAACCACCATCTATCAACCTCCTCCGATCGCCACCCACCCACCCTTTGCATGGAAACCCTCACCTTCCACTTCCATTTGTCCTTTCCTCTAATTTCATCTTTTCCCCCTTTTTCCCACTTCAATTTCTCAATTTCTTCATCAATGGCGACCTTAGAACATCATCTCAAAGGTGGGACAAGACCGCCATGGGTGGGTTTCGGAGCTGCCGTTTGGGTCCAAATTGCCGCTGCAAATGCCTACAACTTCCCTCTCTACTCCCATTCTTTGAAATCCGTTCTTGGGTTTAATCAAAGGCAGCTGACGATGCTTGGAGTCGCTAATGATATTGGCGAAAACGTTGGTATTCTTCCTGGGATCTTCTGTAACAAGTTTCCGACGTGGGTGGTGGTTTTGATCGGTGCTTTGTGTTGCTTTTCGGGTTATGGAGTTATTTGGCTTGCGATTAGTCGTACAGTTGATTCATTGCCGTATTGGCTGGTGAGTTTTCATCGCTTTATCTTTATTATGTTTCTTGATTTGAGCTATGGTTAAGTTTTACGTGGTGCCTGCAATGTGTTCGACGATTTGCCTGAATGAGGGTTGTAGTGAAATGGGTAGTTGTTTCTGAGGTAAAAGCATTCAACTTTAATGGTGGCATCTATGTTAGGGTTCCCCTCGAGTACAACCCGTAGCTAACAAACGTGAAACCGGTGCAACCCTATGAGTTCTTGTGATTTTCTTTATTAATTTTATCTCTGTCTAAGTTTTACGTGGTGCCTGCAATGTGTTCGACGATTTGCCTAAATGAGCATTGTAGTCAAATGGGTAGCTATAGAAAGGAATTTGATGGAATTGGAGTGACAGATTCCATTGTTCAAATTCCTTAGTAGTGTTTGGTTTGCATAATGGTGGACTTGATGGAAGATTTTGAATTCCATGAGTTAAAGGAATTCATCATTGTTTGGCTTAAGTGAAAAGAATTGAATTCCTACTAACCAAACACATAGTCAAATTCCGTTCCAATTCCTTCAAAGTCAAATTTGTTCGATGGATTTCAAGTTCCATCATATTCCATTGAGTGAACCAAACGCCCCCTTAGGAGGAGTTTTGGTTCATTCGATGGAATTGGAATCCATCCAAGAAATTTGGCTTTGGATTTGATAGAAATTTGGCCTTGGGGGCGTGGTGGTTCGCATAATGGAATTTGATTGAATTGAAATCCACCAAAATAATTCGACTTTAAAGGAACTAGAATGAAATTTAATAGAATTTGACCATGCATTTGGTTGGTAGGAATTCAGTTCATTCACTTAAGCCAAGTAATGGTAAATTCCTTAAACTGTGGAATTCAAAGGATTCCATCGAGTTCATTCCACAAACCAAACATCGTTAAATATTGAGAGAAAGAATGGAAAGATGCAACCATATGGACCCTTTTGGCGCATAATTATGTTAGGAGTAATCAATCGGGGACGAAAACGATGTATTAACATAAAAACAACATACCATTGATAGAAAATCAAGCGAAAATTGTACTTGATAGGGGAAGTTGTTAACTGAACCACGTAAATATCGCGTTTTTTCTGTTTCTTGAAATTATTATCATCTGTGATTAGTAATACCGTCACTATCACTTCTCGATGCCGTGAATCGACAGTTATGGATTGCATTATGCGTTGCGGCAAATAGCAACGCTTGGCTGACCACAGCCGTTCTCGTGACCAACATGAGAAACTTCCCGCTCAGCCGGGGAATCGTTACCGGAATCCTCAAAGGCTACGGGGGTCTCGGTGCCGTTGTCTTCACCGAAGTTTACGCCATTTTGCTCCACAAATCCTCTTCTCGGCTCTTACTATTTCTCACACTCGCGGTCCCCGCACTTTCTCTCGTGTTGATGTATTTCGTCAAGCCATGCGTACCGTCTTCCGGGGACAACTCCACAGATCGCGCCTATTTTCTTTTTGTTCAAGCCGCTAGTATAACGCTCGGCGTTTATCTGCTAACGACCGTGATTTTGAACGACGTGTTTTCACTAAGCTCTTCTATATCGTATGTGTTTCTTGTTTTTATGGTCGTTCTCCTCTTGGCCCCGCTGGCAATCCCGATAAAAATGACGTTCTATCGTTCAACTCGACCCGATATAAGTGAAGTTCAAGAAATAAAAACGGACCCTTTACTCGAACCACGTTCTTTGAGAAGTTATCTGGGGAGTTATGATGGAAATGATGGTTTATTGGATGGGGATGCGATTCTTGTCGAGAAGAGAAGGTTGCGGCCAAGAAGAGGGGATGATTTTACATTCAGTGAAGCTTTGATAAAGGCCGATTTCTGGCTTTTGTTTCTGGTTTACTTTGTGGGTGTTGGTTCGGGAGTTACAGTTTTGAATAATCTCGCTCAGATTGGGATCGCTCAAGGCGTGCACAACACCACAATCTTGTTGTGTCTATTTGGCTTTTGTAATTTTGTCGGACGGCTTAGCGGTGGTGCCATTTCCGAACATTTTGTTAGGTATTTTTTATTCTTGCTACAACAAAATTGGTTTTATGCCAAATATGTCTGAATGTTCTGATTGACTAGTTAATAGGACGAGACAATTATGTGTCTAACGTAAAAGTGTTCCAATAAGTTGATAGGACACACTTGGGCTTAACAAACCCTTTATGACACTTTTAAAACAAATCTTTTTATATAACATTTGTCCTTTAACACTTTTTCAAATGACATCACTTAGAAAAACTAATAACACATTTTATTTCAAAAATATCCTATAAAACAACTTAGTCGGAAAGGGTCTTATCAAATTATTGTAATATCTTACAAAATTGTCAAGTCTTATAACATAAGACCTATATAAAGTAGTGTATTAAAACATTCAGACATATTTAGCATCCTATTGACGAACGTTTGTTGTACTGATATTGACGAACGTTTCTTCTGTGGCAGGACAAGAAGCACCCCGAGAACCGTTTGGATGACATGCACACAAATCCTCATGATCTTTACATACCTTTTGTTTGCTTCCGCTATCCGCGGTACCCTTTACGCCGCAACTTCGTTACTCGGGATATGTTACGGTGTACAGTTTACCATCATGATCCCTACTACTTCCGAGCTTTTCGGGCTGAAAAACTTTGGTTTGTTCTACAATTTCATATCTTTGGGGAACCCTCTTGGCGCCTTCCTTTTCTCGGGTCTTCTAGCCGGACATATCTATGATTACGAGGTTTCTATGCAAAACTCTGTGTCTTGCTTCGGCCCCAATTGTTTCCGTTTTACGTTCTTTGTTTTGGCCGGCTTATGTAGCGTTGGTGCCATTTTTAGTATAATCTTGACGAGAAGAATAAAGCCGGTTTATCAAATGCTTTATGACGGAGGTTCGTTTCGGCTGCCGACTCCGAACCATTGATCGACCCGTCTATTTTCCGGGTACGGTTTTAGTTTTTTGTACTATATATATACAATAGAAAGTAGATATATTTGGGTTAAATGTAATGATACAACTTCATTGGGTTTTTTCTGTGAATGCTTAAATGAAAACTTAGCTTTGTTTTAGTAATGCACTTCAATGTGTTTGTGGTCTTCTATATATATATATAGGGGTGGGTTCAATTGCAAACCACTTTTTCATTGTGAACGTGAGGACAAACGAGAGCGCGCCACGTGTCACTCTGAATTTCGGCGACTTAGTGTTATTCAGACTGAATAACGCTATATTCAGACTGAATATAGCGTTATTCAGTCTGAATAACACTAAGTCGCCGAAATTCAGAGTGACACGCGCGACTTGTAACCAAAAAGCCCGCGACCTAGTGTTATTCAGTCTGAATAACACTATTATTCAGTGTTATTCAGACTGAATAACACTAGGTCGCGGGAAAAGTCGCGCGTCTCATAAAATTTGTTGCCACGTGTCGCGCTCTGGGTTGTCCTCACGTTCACAATGAAAAAGTGGTTTGTATTTGAACTTTCACCTATATATATATATATATATATATATATATATAGAGAGAGAGAGAGAGAGAGAGAGATAGGGGAGAGATCAAATACAAATCGTGTAAAGAGTCGATTTTATTGGCTAAGTTAATAAATTTGGTTCACGAAATTGTTTAATTTGATGAGATTGTTTCATATAATTCTTTTATTGGTGAAATTGTTTTGTATATTTGTATTTTTTTTATGTAAAAATGATTGTTTCATGTATTTTTCTCATTCAGATGAAACTGTTTTATGTATTTTGTCACTCGTGATGATTTTTTTTCATTTTTACATAAAACCCACAAATATATGAAACAATTTCATGAAAAGAAGAATTATATAAAATAATTTAATCAAATTAAACATTTTTATTAATTTAACCAATAAAATCAACTGTTTCTATGGTTTGCAATTAAAACTACCCCTATATAGGGCCGTTTACTGAACGCTTATCCGGTAAGCACTTACTAGCATGAGACACCACCCTCACTTATCGCGTAACATTCTTAGTCATGAAAACGGATTGTTGGTAAGTATCCTAAACCCGGTAAAGGCTTGCCGGGTAAGAATCTTTTTCCTCAGTTACTAGGTAAGATTCTCGGTCTTTTTCATGCTCAATCTTATCGTTAAGCACTTACCGAAAATTACTGTACATGAGTATCTGTAAAGATTTCCCTCAATTAGCAGGCAGCATAAATAAATGTTGATATGCAGAATCCCAGAAAACTTACATAAAAATGCCAATGAGAAAATTTGCAAAAAAAAGAAAAAGAAAAAAACATTTGAGATATGATCACTAAATAAGCATCTACTGGTGTCGAAACAAAAACATCAAGTAGGTTTCATATCATGAAACATTAAAGACCAAAGCGAAGAGATCCCGTCTTCTTCGGCATCCGTCTTCACCATACCACAAGGAATCCCGATTCTCGGGCTCCTGTAACCCGTAACATCTACCGATCCCGAAACATTCGGCCCACCCGCTCTCATTTCCATCGGACTACTATACATCAACATCAAGTTCTCGTGCACCTTCCTATCGAGCGGGCCCGAAACGCTCAAAACCCGTTTCGGGCTCATATAGCTGTGTTCTTGCATCACCCTATCCAACGGTCCGGATTTCATCACCGTTTTCACCCTTTCTTCCTTATCGTTCTCGTCGAACCCCATGTTCTTCCTTAGGTTGCTACTTGGCCACTGCGGTCTGAACGGGTTGTTATCGGGCTTAGGCGGACGAGACGATTTGTGGTAAACGCATCTCCCGAGTTTCTTGGTGAGAAGCATTCGGGTCTTGATGATGGCGGATACGAGCTTTGAGAAGCCATTCTGGGGACGCCCGCCGCCGATGTTCTTCCGTGCGAGCTTCAGTATCTCGAGCCGGTGTTTGGCCAAAGATACTCCCATGCTCTGGAGAAACTCGTGGTTGAAGTAAGCAATGTCTCCTCGTTGAAGTTCGTTGTGTGTGAAAGTTCGCCCGTACTCGTAAACTAAGTACGGGTCAAGATTGGTTTTCGATAACCATGAGTACCAATCCATGGCTACCATGAGTAGTAGTAGTTCCACAAAAAGTGACTCAATTTGCTCTATATATATAAGAAGCTAGTTATGGCATTCACCATATTAAAGAGGGCAACCTTTAATACAACAAAATTTAATTATAGTAAGCCAAAAATGGTTAGTTGTCCTAATATGATGTTTTTGGTTGCTTTTATATGTTTTTATAACATTTTTTTGGAGTAGAGTATGTTTCGTTCGTTTTTTATTAATTTTTGTATGAATAAAATTGATTGTGTGGATTTATCTGTCTATATAAGTTGAGAGATTTTTAGAATAAACATAATTTTTAATTGGAAGGAGCAGGGAATTAAAATTTGACCTTCTACATAAAGCTCTCTCATAGAAGCTTAACAAATAAGTTACTTTCTATGTCATCAAGTCACTGCCAAATCGCAATTCATAACTGACTGAATAGTCGATGAGTCTAATTAAGTTGTTGATAAGCATTACTTTTATATAATATATTTTCTTAAATAATGTCATATAAAAAACAATATAAACTTTTATTTGAGATCCTCTTACAAACTTGTTGAGGCATAAAAAAATGTAACGGTTTTATGTATGACAAATACTTGTCCTAGTCTAATAAAACAGTTTATTATGACTTAAGCAATTAACATGGTCAATTGTAGCAATTGTAGTCGGGATCTTAATATGCAATAGCGATGGAAGAAGTCAAATGACCGAAGTGTGAAGACATGAACGCACTTGACTCCATATTCCACTCATACGAGGAGCATGTCAATTTAAGAAAACGCGAGGACGAATCTCAGCCACACATCTTCGGTTACAGTTGATGCGATCACGGAGGATTGACGCGATTCATGGGAGGGTCTATTAAAGAAGGGGGGGGGGGGGGGGGGGGGGGGGAGGGTCAAAGCCACCTTTGTTGACCGGATGAATGACTGAGATTCGTCCTCACGTTTTCTTAAAAAATATGTTTCTCATTTGAACCTTTCTCAGTTTATATATGTATATATGTATATATGTATATAACAGGGTTGCATTCTAATTAGAAGTTGATGTTAATTTGAGAAGTGTGAGAAAATGATTATCTACCATTGGATGAGAAGTTGATGCATATTACGATGAGATGTATCGTATCAATTCTCTTCTAAAGCACAATTCATGGGAGGACATCGATTAAAAGTGAGTAATGATTCAGATTCACTTATCACGATAAACTACACTATGAAAATGATCACTTTGAAATTGAGAGACGATGATAGAGTATGGACTTAATAGAGGTACATAGCGGTCCACTATTGTAACATCAAATATTGGTGCAATAGCGATGAATAGCGCTGCTAATTACGGCACCACTATTTTGGAACCCTATTTTGGACTGCTATTTTCTTCAAGACCTCAACTTGCTATTGTATCGTAATTAACTGCATAAATTATGACACCCATAAATTTCTCTGACATCTTATAAACCGAATTCTGTTACACCATTTGTTAGTTGTTGTTTCTTGTTTACAATGGAGTTAAAATGCATTAATATCTAGTACAAATGGTGGGTGAGTTGTATGGTCCTTTTCCAACTTTCATGCTTTGATCACTCTTTTAATGTAGTTTTAATTGGTAGTTGAGAAGTGCACAAAAAGTTGGAGACATCACATTATTCTGTAAAAAAGGTACATAGTGAAAATGAGATGGTACCCAAAAGTGAGTTGTTAATTGAGATTTCATATACTAGTTTTAATTATTATGACATTTTTATTTTGTTCTTTATTTAGGGTTGGTAAATAATACAAATTTTCAGTAACAAACATCTAAATTATGTATAAATTATTGTGTATGTGGATATAAAAAAAAAAGGGTAGAGGAGCAATTAATTAGACAATTAATCTGATTTTAATGAGTTAACTTCCATGGAGTAGGGGTCTTAAAAGGGTGCCAACTAGTTTCATAGATGATCACATGGTTACTTGAAGTCAAGAACATGTATATCTACTTTTCGGATATTAATTAATAGACACTAATTTGAGCCATCGTAATCGATCGTTAATAGGATGTATGTATCTGAACCATTTATAACAAAATTTAACAGAGATTTACTACGAATTTATGGAAACAACGTCTTAAATGAAATAAATGATATCTGTTTTTCTTTGGTGTCATTTACCGAAAATTGTTATTACCACATGATCGAGTAATTATGGTATAAATATATCATATCTTATCTTCGTTATCATATATCTCTTTGATATCGTTTGTGGTCTGGTTTATTGGTCTACTGAGTGACGTTTATGGACCAAAGGTTCACCTAATCATGCTAAAGAATCAGCCAACGGATTCTCAACTGCGAGATCGTGCATGCTTTGCTTTTTGGGTGTCAATGTGGGGTTTTGATTAGAGAGTAAAAAACCTTCTGTCTTCAAATCTCATGTCTTCTACCGTCCTACCGATCATGTAAAGACACATCAGTATTTCTATTTATTTGATATAAGTTGATTTTATACAATTTTTTTTCTCTCTTCGATAAAGGGATGGTGTGTCTTCTTGTAATTGATAGACGGTAATGAGATATGAGATTTAGAGACAAGAGATTTTTATCCTTGATTTCAAGGTAGGGGTCGATCTTCACATGTTGTCTAGGTTTAGAGTGGACTCGCTTCTTTATTTTTGTAATTGGTCCACACGTAGTACCTTTTTAGTTATACTTTAAGTTTTCTACAAAAAATGTCATTTTTCTTGTCATTTAAGGATAACCAATACGAAACAATAGGGCACAAATGCTGAATGCATGTTATTGAATGTTATAATCATGGTCGGTCAGATAACGTATGAAATAAATTACTTGAAAAGAAAAGGAAATTCAATCTATATACGAATGTCAAACAAGATTAAGATATTACAATTTTTTTTTATAATTAAGATGACAATAAACATGGGTGGTGTCAGTAATCGCATTCATACCCTCATATGTCTGAGTTTTTAATCGTAACTTTTACATTAATGCTTTTAGCTTGGTATTCATAGTAGAAACGTAGGATGGTTGTAGCCGACGACTGCTATTTTAGCGATAATGGCAATGATGGTAGGCACCTAGCAAGGATAACTGTAATTGTGGCATACGCGACACCGGTTATAGTCATGTAATGTTGCGCTTGTTAGAAGTTAGAGTTTGGTTTTCGGTCACCTGTGTTCAAATCATATCGTAAATTAAAAATTACCCAATTGACCAAAATCAAGAAGATTTAACGATTTGATGGTTGTCATTTAATTTAAGCAGTCTCGTGTTTAAAAGTAATTCTGTTTAATTTTATTAATGTTAAACACAGTTTATAATATTAATATTTTTATGTCGTCTAATACATGGATAAAAACGTTTTACATAACAAATTTTTTTTCCTGCAAAATACTACCATTATCTACCTATACAAAATACGACCTTTATTCCAAGCAATCTATTCAACATGGCCCAAGTTAAAGCCAAAGTATTCCCGGCCCAGATCCATTATCTAACCAACATGATTATAACTTTATAAGGTGGCCAAAAAAGGGTACAAGACAGTGTCTAAATCGGTCCTATCCAAACAGTGTTTGCCAAAATCGGTCACGAGGTGGGTCACTCCGACCAAAATACTTTGGTCCGGTTAAGCTTTACAAGGGCTGGTTATGGGAACCAGCCCCAGTCTGGACCCAAACTGGTCCCATTTATTTATTTTTTTTATTTAAGGGAAAATTTCATCTATGTCCTTAAAAACTTGGGATATTACGCATATGTCCTTGTAAACTTTAATATTACGTCTATCTCCTTCTAAACTTCAATAACTCACACATATATCCTTCTCCCTTATTTAATTATATTTTAAATAAAAACTATTATCTATAAATTGAATTTAATTTATAAATTACCTAACTACCCTTTCTTATTTCTTTCCAAATAACAAAATCCATCATCACATTACTCCAATTGGAATTTAACTTGTAAATGACCACTTTCCCCAATTCACCCTATCACCCTTCATCCATCACATCTCAACTTAAAATCAAATAAATTTCCATCTTCCACTTCATCTGCACCACCATTCTTTTCTTTAATGGGTAATTTCTTTTTCTTTCTAGTTCTATAATTCATGAAAAGAAAATATCACCTTTTTATATTAATCTCATCCACCACCATCTGGATCTGGGTAAAAGCTTGGGTGTTCATAACTTCATATCTCTTGCTGATTAATTTTGTCAAAGGGGATTTAATTTTAAACATGTTATGTTGTATACCTAATTTTGGCAACAAAAAAAGGAAAGAAATTGCCTTTTTTTTGTTCATGGATACCCAATTTTTTTTGAACGGTCATGGATACCCAATTTAGCACTACAGAATCAATTGTTTCCATTCCTAGATAACCCTTTAGGGTTTCTCCTCTCCTTCCACCACCACAGCCATCCACCGTCGCCATCGTCGCCGCCCATCGCCACCACTGTCGTTTCTTATACATGTAGGTCGCCGGAGAAAGGGACTGCCATAACGTTGGAGCAGGTCGCCGAAGAAAGGGAGAATATCGTTGGAGAAGGAGAAGGTCGTCGGCGGTCGGCGTGGAGAAGGGAGAAGAACGTTGGAGAAGAGAAGGTCTTCGGTGGTCGGTGTGGAGAAGGTCAACGGAGAAGTGGAGAAGGACGTTGGAGAAGAAGAAAGTCGTCGGAGAAGAAGAAAGTCGCCGGAGGTCGCCGGAGCAGTGGAGAAGGTCGCCGAGAAGAAGAAAGTCGCCGGAGGTCGCCGGAGAAGTGGAGAAGGTCGCCGGAGGTCGCTGGAGAAGTGGAGAAGGTCGCCGGAGAAGTAGAGGAGGCATATCTCTATGTGATTGATTTAGGCTATAAAGAGTTTGAAGTAGATCTGTTTGAGAATATTGTTATTTGGAAGAAAAAATATAAGGGTAGTAATGTCATTTATAAATTAAAATCAGTTTATAAATAATTTTTTTTATTTATAATATAATTAAATGAGAGAGAAGGATATATGTGTGAGTTATGAAGTTTAGAAGGAGATAAACGTAATATTAAAGTTTCCAAGGACATATGCGTAATATCCCAAAATTTTAAGGATATAGATGAAATTTTCCCTTTTTTTAAATTGACTTTTAAAATATAGAAAATATTTTTTGGAGATTTTTGTCAATCAAATTACACTAATAAATATGTTTGTATCATAATTGGGTCAATTAAATATACTAAAAAGAAACGTTTTTCTTATACAAAATTGTTTAATCAAATATAGTTTAAAATATATCACTTGGTCAATAAATACCCCCAAAATACATTTTTTATTATAATGCAATTTACAAAATAAACTTTCGTCCTCAATTAAATATATTTAAAATAACACTTAAAAATAAATTTTAATAAAAAATGGACCGGTCCTAAGCCCGATCTTGGTTTAGGTGGAATATCGTAATCGGGTTGTGAATGTCGGTCTCAAACCAGTCCAAACGATCCCGAGCCGGGTCGGGCCTATTTCACCATCTCAAAGTAACAATGACAAAGAAAAGAGAATAAACGACCCCTTTCGTCTTTGCATTTTTGAGATTATAGTTTTTATCCTTGTAATTTACGGTTTGTTATATATTTTTGTTTTTTCGCGTTTATAATTTATAATTATTTGTTATTTTATTATCCTTCATACTTAAAGACAAAAGTTGATTATAGAAACGAAAATAACAATAAATTAAAATTACTGAAAGGAAACTACAATATTTCCACAAACTTTAGCAAAACATAAGGACGAAAAACATGATCCACCATAGAAAAAATCTCAATCAACGAGTGTACCACCTTTTTTCTAGCTCAAATATTTACGACCAACCACTCTTTCCTCCTCTCACACCTCCTTACCCAAATAAATATTGTCAACTCTTTTGTTCTTTCTCTAATTCAAACAGATCGAGAAATCTGTGTTACTATGCATCATTCTTCTGCGTTCCTGAGGAAAAAACCGTTTTTTTACACCACTCGCCGTGCCCTCACCTCTCAATTCCATGGCAATGACCACGCCCGCTTGATCTCCGCAAAGTCTGACAACCAATTGTCGCCTTCATCGTTGCATTCATCCTCACCCTCGAGATTGAACGTTGGATGGAAGTCTAATTACAAGAAGGTTGAATCGCTTCTTGAGTCGCTAACTTCTACAGTTGTGGTGGTTGGATTAAGCCTCGGGCTTTGTTACTTGAATTCTGTATCCCAACCGAATTCGCACGTGGTGTATGCAGACTCGGACCGGTCCACGGAATCCGAGAAGAAACCTACGTATTTATTTGGAGGTACGAATAAATTATCCCCCCCCCCCCCCATGTAAACTGCAACAAAGTTGAGTTTATGGGACGCTTAAAATATACAAGTGTCCTAATAAAATGTTTTATAGGACCAAACAAAAAAACTTCTTATCTAAAAGTAAACTGCAACAAACTTGCTTTTCAGTGCCTCTATGTATGGTATTATTTTTACGTATTTATTTAAACGAAAACTGTTTTGAGTTTAGTTTCTATGAAACATTCCTCAGATGCTTATCGGAGAAAAGTTTTCTTCAAGTACGAAAAGCGAATAAGAACGCAAAGTCCACCTGAAAAGGTTTGTATCTACTCCGAACTTTTATACTCTTTTCGTCATAAAATAAATGCCCACAATTTTATTTTAAGTTATCCGAGAATAAATGTCTAATTCAACTCTACCCTTAAGCATGAAATGGAAATCTCATTATTCCCTCAATTGTTAGAGGTATAATTTTCATTTAGTTAAATAAATGGTGTTGGCAATTATAAAACAACGTTTTTTACATCGTGGATGTTTATTTTGGGACAGAGGGAATCCAAATCTTTACGTAGAATACCACAAATAAATTATCGGTTTGTTTGCAACTCTAGGTGTTCGAGTATTTTGCATCTCAACGATCGGCCGATGGCGAGCCATTTATGACACCGGCCGATCTGATGCGGGCCGTGGTGCCCGTATTTCCTCCTTCGGGAGCTTCATATGTTCGCGAAGGAAGCTTGAAAGGAGAATGGGAACCGAGTGAGTTGCATTGTCCGCCATCGAAATTTTTCATGCTTTTCGATACCAACAACGATGGGCTCATCTCGTTCGCCGAGTAAGTAGTGTCGATCAACTTAAAATCGAGATTTCTTAAGCGAATAGGTTTGGGAATTGGGACGCTAAAATTCAATTGAAATTGTCATTAACAGATATATATTTTTCGTTACGCTACTAAGCATCCCCGAAACGAGCTTCTCCATAGCTTTTAAGATGTTCGATCTTAATAACGACGGGTAAGTTAATTAATTCCATTGATTTAGTGCTTGTTTTTTCGCCCTTTGACGTAATGATTACCAAGATCGAATTCGAAACCACAAACAGGGAAATCGACAAAGAGGAATTTAAGAAAGTAATGGCGTTGATGCGAGCTCAACATCGACAAGGGTCAGGACATCGGGACGGGCTCCGGATCGGGCTTAAAGTTACAACCCATGTCGAAAACGGGGGCCTTGTTGAGTATTTCTTCGGGAAAGACGGGAAATCATGTCTCGCTCACGAAAAATTCACGCAGTTCTTGAAAGATTTGCAGAACGAGGTCGGTGGTCGGTTTTTCTCGTTACCCAAAACGCGAAAATTCGTATTAAAGCAACAAAACTTGTTTTTGATGTTCGTTTTTTTGTAGATTTTGTCGCTTGAATTCGCTCATTACGACTACAAATCAAGAGGGACGATATCCGCTAAGGACTTTGCTTTATCGATGGTCGCATCTGCCGATATGAGACACATCAACAAGTTTCTTGATCGAGCCGACCAACTAAACGACGAACCGAGTCTCAAGGACATTCGCATCACGTTCGAAGATTTTAAGAAGTTTGCCGAGTTACGAACAAAACTCAGACCTCTTTCACTCGCCATCTTTAGTTACGGCAAAGTGAACGGGCTCCTTACAAAGCAAGACTTCCAACGAGCCATCGAACAGGTGAAATTCGTTATGCCAACAAAACATACCTACCTGTATATCTACTTGTAAGCTAACAGCCAAGTTCTTTTTGTAGGTTTGTGGGATTGTCTTGAGTGATAACGTGATCAATACAATATATTACGTGTTTGATGTGAACCGGGACGGGAGTTTGAGCTGGGAGGAGTTTTTGCGAGTGTTGCAAAGACGAGAGGAGGACAAGATACAACCGCGGGAGGCAGGGGTTGTCGGACTAATCTCTTGTTGGTTGCAATGCTCTAGAAACAACTGTTCCTCCACCGGGATCCTTCTCTAGTTATCTTTCCAAATCAAAATGTACAAATTCAATCATGAGACTGTTTTTGTGATTCTGTCATGTCATGTCTCACATACCAAAATGTACATAAATGGTTCAAAATGTAGATAAATTTCACGATCAAATCATAAGGCTTGCTATTTTCATTGTTATTACTATTGTTACTGCTGTTGTTATTGTTTTGGCTTTGATTGGAACAAGGTTAATATATCAAGTTTCTCATTATTGTTTCTCTATAACAAGGTTGTTTTAGGAAATTTAAAATTTTGGGACCGATTGAAAGAAACCAAACGTTAAAGTGCTATCTTTCTAACTGTAAGATAGCGCTTGCTATACAGATTTGACTTAATCGAACAAGACAGGATAGAACAGGACAAGAGAACAGTCGGACAAGTTATCCTTTGATGTTTAGCACAGTAGGATTGAATAGTTGTCTGTATGGTGTTTAGCATTGGCAGTAACGGGACAGGAGTTGGTTGAAGAAGTAGCATTTAGCAATCACGCATAAGATGTTGCTTCTCTCGTTATGATTTAAAGATAACTTCGAATATTTGATGGATATTAATTAATTCAACCAAATAATTAACTATTTAAAATATGTGTCTGATTAGACATTGCAGTTTCGATCGAACGAAACACATTTACAAAAACTTGAAAGGTACGGTTCAAACTCGACATCTTCATAATCTAGCGTTATCTTAATAAGAAACTCACATTTTGTGCATACCAAGATCATTATCCGAGAAGCAAATCAGATACACAACGACCCAATTCAATAATTTTGAGTAGAATTGGGCATTGGCGGCCTCCACAAGTTTACTATATCATGATCATCCAGGAAAAAAAAACTATACCTCAAAACTGTCGATTAATTATAAAACTATTTGGGTACAATGAGGATATCTTTCTGTTGGTTAATTTAACGCTAATCTGCAACAGATATTCCCTTTATCGCGATGTGAAGATGGGGAGAGCGCAATAAGCATCCATCTTTATGTCGCGTGTTCTTCTGAATGAAGACTTAACGACGATGATTCTTTATCGGTTACCATTGTGATCTTCGGTCCTTGTACAAGATCGTCCTCTGTTTTCGGTTGCTTGTAATCTTTTGGGAGCGGGTTACAGTTAATTGTATGCCAAACTGGTCTTTCTTCTAGAAACAATCTGCAAAGCCGAAAATATCCTTCATAATTCTCGAGCTCGAGTCGATCTCAAACATAAAATAGAGCTCGTTTAACTTAACGAGCCGAACTTTATAACACCAATATTCGACTCGGCTAGTACGAAAACTCGATTCAATTTTTCGAGTCGAGTTGGACGAGCCGAGCCATTCGAGCATACCCTTTTTCGAGCCAAACATGCTCATATATTTATTAATCATATAATAGAAGTATAAAAGCTATTGAGCTTAAGTTGATAAACAAGTTAATTGATAGTGAGTTCGAACCCATAAACAAGCAACGAGCTCGAGTTCAATAACTCAAAAAATATTCGAGCTCGAGCCTAGTATTAATCTTTTGAACCCGGCTAGATTAACCTACTATTCGACTCTACTAAGCTTGTTTACTCCCCTAGTCTCAAGTCAGGGGTCTTCTCAGAAACGTCTCTATACCTTTTAAAAAGGTATGTTGGTGAAAATACTAGCTGATAAATTAGTCAGGTTTGGTAAAAACTAGCTGATAAGCTAGATGACAGTGTAAATGACCTAAAAAGAATATATAAGGGGAATTTTTTGTAAAATATAAGGAGGATGATTGGAAAAGAAAAAAAAAAGTGAAAAAAGTCCCAATAAGCTATTTGAATAAGCTAGCTTATGGTTGCCTGGTGATTACAGGATATAATGAGAAAACAAAGTGCTTAAATAAAAAACGAAACAAAGAGGCACTTACGGATGTTTGCAAAGTGTTGGGCATTGGATTGTGAGTGCATACTTGCACGTTGATAACTCGGTGATGGAACTAATCATAGCTCTAGGTTCCGAACACACAAATCTCACCTGCAAATAGCATAATAAAAATAAAATAAAACAAAATCAGGACACCGGAATATAGATTTATGAAATTGAGCAAAAATTCGAGTGCATCAGACCTCGGTTTCTCGAGGCTCATTTGTAAGATCACAAGTGGTTCCATTTGTGTATTGGTGAGCATGATACCTGCATTCATCATTTAGAACAATTCAAAAATTAAATATACATAAGAATTCTGCCTATATATAGGCTAAAGATCATGTGAGAAGTTGCCTTAAATGTGAGAAGCGTGAGAAGTGAATCTGAACCATTTATTTCTTGTAACCTCAGGGAATTGATCTGGTGCACTCATCCTAATGTTAATCCATTGGTTGATAACCAATTTTCACGCTTCTCAATTCTCACGCTAACTCAACTTTTCACGCATACAAGTAAATTAAGTTGTTTTTGGTTTGTATGCACGCGTGCACTCAGGAACACCCAGGCTTCATTCGGATGCTATGCACTTGTGCATACAAGTAACTTGTAACATGCACACGTGCATACACCCTGGCTTCATCCGGAGCACGTGTGCATGTTACAAATTACTTGTATGCACAAGTGCATACCATCCAGATGAAGCCAAGGTGTTCCTCAGCTTTCCATTTATTTGAGGTTTTCCCCTGAACCTGACCCTATGTGTGTGTATATGATTTAGTACCTCTGTGATGCATCTTTTGAGCGAGGATCTTTCAAAGTAGAAACGTCAGATAGGTTCTGGTTGTAAGCAGCTGTAGCTTCAGCATCGTATTCACCCAACACAAACTCTTGAACAACCTGAATGTATAAATCATCCACACAAAAGTTTAACAAGATTTAGGCGCTATATTTGACAAACTGGCTGAAAAGATAGTCATTGGCTTATAAGCAAGCTAATAATGTTTGGTAAAAACTAGCTGCTAAGGTAGATGACTAAGTAAAATGACCTACAAAGATATGTTGAAAATTAATCAGAAAGATACAAGACGCTACTTGATAACAATATATAAGGGGCTTTTTCAATAAGCTCAAATAACAAGACGCTTCATACCCTTTCATCCTCCACGTGAATTTGACGAAGCCTTTTGTGATAGCAAAATTCATACGACCACCAACCCTCTTGCTGCAAAAAAAAAAAAAAGAAGAAATCTAATATACATAAGTGTGTGTCCGCTTTAACCATCTTTCTCAATTTTGTAAATGGGGTTTACAATATAAAAATGATAAATGCTCGAAATGAAGGGAAAAAGATATATATGGCGGGTGATTTTGTGATTTCTTTATGTTTGGTCAAAGTCCTGACCCTGATAAAGCATCGGTCCTTAAGTGCTTCAAGTAGTTCATCTGGTGTCTTCAATTTGAAGCGTTTCTCGGTTTCCAAAATCAAACTGGTCGTGTTTTGATGTACTGGCGGTTTCCCACTCTTGGTTTTCTCCACTTTAGGCAAGAAACACTGAAACTTATCTCCGTTTTTCTTTGGCATGATCACCGATTCTTGATCGTCATCCTGTAAAACACAAAATTAACATGTGAATCATACAAGTTTTGTATATTTACCGTATTTTGTATCGACTAAGATTTTGGTGAATCTAAAATCATATATTTGTCCATTGTCATAAATACAAATAATCGAAGATATTAACTTAATTGAAGGTATTTATGTCATTCAGTTAATAATCAAATATTCCTCTTAAACCATGCGCCATTTCAAATATTTTGTAAATTTTCTTGAAATTTAAGAGAATATAACTAAGAAAGGCATAGGTTTAATATGCTCACTTACAGGATGAAATGGTGAATCTTCCGTGTGGAACTCAATTTCGTATTTTGGTTCTCGAGAGCTGCGACTTAAGCCACCTGAAAATCAGCCATTTATAAATATAGTATTATATCAATCATATATTGCACAATACTAGTGGCCTTAAATAGAAGAGAATCCATTTAACTTTCATCTTACACTTGAAACTCACATAGTCAACCTAAAATAGCTAAGTTGCCGTTCGTTAATAGATTTTTCCTCAATTTAAATGGACAAAAGGAATAGGACCTATAGCCAACACTAGCACAAAGTAACCAACATAAAAAGAAGAAAAAGGAAAAGAGGCACAAAGAGACACACAAAGTAGGAAACACACACATACACAAATACACCGGCCCTCTAATTACACACATGCCCTTGATACCGTATATGCCATCTCTCAAAACCTCCCCCTTTGCTACCCTCCCTCTCCCTGACTCCCTTCTTCCTATCCACACTAGCGACATGTCCCCGCCTTAAATCTACCACCCTAGCCTTGCGTCTCCAAGCACTCCTATCAGAGGTTGTACATTGACCACAATAAAGGGGAGATTTTGAGAGCTTGTTAAAATTTTTGTTAACCATAATCAAGCTACATGCTATGAACTTTTACGTTGATCAAGAATTCAAGATTTGATCTTGGTTCTGAAAGCAAGGATTCTTTTTCAAAATAAAGACCTAAAAGATCATACCTAATGAGGTGAAACTTTTGCAACCCACCAATTAACGCACCCTGACCCTAGCAATACACGAGTGTGAGATAGAACTGAAGGCTACTAAGGGTCGTTTACCAAATGCTTACCGGGTAAGCGCTTACCAGCAAGAGTTACACCCTCATTTACCCTATCTTTTAACATTTCAGGCCATCAAAATCAATTTTCGTCAGTGTCTTAAACCTGGTAAGTGCTTATCGGATGTGAGTCTTTTCCCTCACTTACCAGGTAAGACTCTTGGAGTCTTGGTCCTTGCTATGCCTCTTATCTAGTAAGATTCTCGGTCCTTGTCATGCTTAATATGTAAGGTAAACGATATAGATAATTGCTTACCTGGAAATTGTTTAATAAATGGCCCTAAGTTGCCTTTAGCATGTATCGGTCACTATAGCAAGCAAAATAAGAAAAATATTGATCTTTGGTACAAATGTCAATGTCGTTTATGGCATGGCTCCTCAAAATATAACTTCCATTTGGCTCTTCATGATATGTTCCCCAAAATGAAAATATGTCTTTATACATCATACCTTATCTTTCTCATAAATAGATATAACTTCTCAACACATCATGACATTTCCATCTTCCATGCTTTTCTCATAGGTATTTTTATCCTAACTTCATTGGTTTTGTCTAATAGATTACATATAATAATAATAGATGTCTTGTGAAAAGAACCAACACTATTGGTCACAAGTGATTTTACAGAAGTGTTTCTTGAACTATATACGTTACTTATCTAATTCACTTAATCATCCCTTGTTAGTAGGTTGAACCACAAAGTATGACTTCTAAAGTTAGAAGACATTCAAATTTCTCTATAAAAACAAAACAGAACGAACCCAGTATATCCCACATAGATGTAGGGTCTTGGGATGCTTAGATGTATGCAAACGTTGCCTCACACCCCCCCCCCCCCCCCCCCCCTCTTTAAGTATAAATATGAAACCAAGCAAACCCAGTACATCCCACATAGAGGTGGAGGCTTGCATAACATATGCAGAAAACACTTGCACTAAGATTAAAATGTATCTTTATCTCTTCTTTATGCATCTTCCACGCTCAAAAGAGCACATAACACTTTGAAACCTTTCATGGGATCCCTTTACCCCACAACTTCAATTATTATTTCAACACTTACGATCAAAACCTACTTCATAACGAAACACATGAACTTCTCAAAATCATCCCCAATTGAACACCAATATCCATTAAAACTCTCATTATAAGACCAATAAGCATGTTATCAACTAATATAATGCAAGCACCATATATTCCATTGAATAAAATCAAAATCTTTCTTTTTTTTTCCTCCTCTGATCATACATACTACATAAAACCTCAGCTATGAATCCCACTTTAATCATCTCACCCCCTAAAATCAACTATGTTAAAAAAAGTCAAAACATATAGTCAACAACCAAATAGAGGTCAATTGAGAACAATTTCCAAAATCCAGCATCAACCCTAATAGACTCAATCATCCAAAACACTATTGCAACAAATATAATCCAATTAGAAACTTATAAAAAACAGATTATCCCCAATTAACAAATCCAAAAGCTTCACCAACTAGTTACAAATCCGATTATAACATAAACACCCCCAAATCGACATCCAATTTGAGCTTCTTAAAGAAATTGTTAGGTTAGCTTAACAGAAATAGACACAATTTGGGGGTTATTAGCTTACCTGTATGAGTTGGGAAGATCTGTTCACCAAATACATCGTAATTGAAGAAGGTGACGAATAGAAGCAAAACCAACGACGAAATCGAACCCATTTTTCACGCACAACTGTGTGATTGCTTCGCCAAGAACGAGAAAATGAAAATTTTTGGGGGTTTGTATGTATATGCTGAGTGATTACAGAAAACTGTATGTTTTTGTTCTTCTTGTGATAAACGAGGGTGTTTGAGAGTCAAAAAGTGATTTGGAAGGGGGGAAAATGAAAGTTTGTGAACTCAATGCAGGGATAGCAAAAATACCCGAATCCGATGGGGAAACCCGAAACCCAAAATAAATGGGGCGGGTTTGGGGACGATAAACGAGGATGGGGATGGGGAAAATCCGCTTAGTTTAAACGGGGATGGGGACGGGGACGGGGTTGGGGGGGGGGGGGGGGGGGGGGCAATTCCCGACCCGATTACCCGATTATATCCCCGAATATTTCCCCGATTATATCCCCGAATATATCCTCGATTATATCCCTAAAAATATTTTTATTTTATGATTGTTTAGTAGACAATATATTATATATAACTAAATGATTTTTATGTTTCATCGCATATATACTTTATCATTTCAACTGTTAGTATTTTGGATGCATTTAAACAATATATATAGCTAAATTGTTACTATTTTGGATGCATTTCAACTTTAGAACTTTAATTTTCTTTCGAATATGTTTAGAGAATGAATTCGAGAATGTTATGTAATTTAGTATATCATTTTCCGATACTTGTGGATTTGTGGTAAAGTTCAAATGATGATGTGGATCCCACGGTGAAACCTGTTTAATTAACCGTTTATACTAAACGGAGATACCCGTTTCCCCGTGGGTTTCTCCGATTACCCAATGGGGATCCCCGTTTAAATCCCCGCGGGTTTTTAAGCGGGGACGGGGACGATTTTTTTAAACGGGGACGGGGGACCGATCCCCGCCCCAAACCCGCCCCATTGCCATCCCTAACTCAATGTTCCAGCCTATCGAAATTGCCACGTGTTATAAACCCTTTTATTTCCAAACTTGTAATATTTCACAAAAAACGCGAACCATGAATATGTCACAAGATTTTTCATTTCATTTTTTATCCCTTCAACCACCTTCCTTAAAAAATATCATTAAATTCCTGCTATATTTACTAACTTCTTTATTAAAAAAAGTAAAATACATTCCTTAAAAAATAATTTAGATATCTTTTTTATTTACAGATTAGAGTAGTGAATTTTCAAAGAAAATTAGTAATTAAAAAATTGGAACCAATAACATAGGTACCCTCTCCATCACACCGTTTTTGCTTCTTTTTTCCTTTGATACTTTTACCCTATAATATTCTAATTTCGGTCGGTTTTTCTCTAGGAGACTTTTATTTAAGTCATCTTCTCTGTCATATTTCATTTCCTTTACTCGAAAGCATGTCAAAAGGAGATTATTATCAAAAGAAAAAGGTTGCTGGAGAAAAGTTGAATTGTATGGAGTATAGCCTAGCATCTTACGGAAAAACAAGATTCGAACAAGCGGGGTAGGGACGGGTGTTTGAGGTGGATTCTCTTTTTTTTAATTAGTCGGTTTCTCCAAAATTTATTTAGAAAGACCCTTAGTTATTGCTACATCTTTTGTCGAGTAATATAATCAGTTTTTATTATATTCATTAGGTAAAATAAGTGAGACCAAAACATTAGGATTTCCAATATCGATTTCTACATATGTTTATGATTTCCAATATATGTTCTTCAACACAGGGGTAAAATGGTCATTTGTTCTCATTCAGAGTGATCATTCAGAACAGTTACCAAACAACCATATTTCATTCTGCACTATATCATACAGAGCCTCTTAACCATTCTTACCTCTCAACCATTCTGCACCAAACCATTCAGCAACTACCAAACAACCCCTTATTTTTTGTGTACATGTTTGGATAGACAAAAAATAGCTTATAAGCTAACTTTTTGATAAACTACTTGGAGGCAGCTTTTTAGAACCTTTTGTAACTTTTTTTCAATTATACTTTTATTAATATTAATCATTATACCCTAATATATCTTTTCTGGTCATTTTACATATTCATAAGATAGCTTATCGGTTAACAGCTAACTTATCAGTTAGTTTACCAAACATAACCTAAATATCTACCCATAAAATTTGTTTCTTAACCAAAAATTCAGAAAGGACAATTAAGCAAAATTTGCTAAACAAATTTCTGTGTGGGCTTTGAGCAAGAAAGTACCCATATATCCAAATCCAATTAGTAGTGGGGTTGGGCTTCATCTATTTTGGCCCTTCCAAAGTTTCACCCTTTGACATTATATTTTAGAGCAAATTATGGTTTTCCTTTATTTGGTATTAGAGATGGCCAAAAAGGACCGGACCGGACCGGACCGGCCGGTTAACCGGGGACTTGACCGAGCCGTAACCGGTTAGGACCGGACCGATTAAGGACCGGTCCTTCAACCGGTCCACACCATCGGTTACGATTTTTGGTGTTTTTCACAGGACCGGTTAGGACCGGACCGGGACCGGTTAAGGACCGAACCGGGACCGGTTAAGGACCGAACCGATGCATTCAAAAAATATTACCGTTAATATAGACGTTGGCTTCGATTTTCAGCATAGATGACCGTTTTTTGGCTCCTTAATTTTGACCCAATTTGCCATATAAATAAGTGGTGTGGGGTTTGGGATGAATACCAACTTACAAACTTACGAAAAACGCAAAAAACGCAAAGTTCTCGTTATTTTCGTATTCGTTTTTGCAAGTTCTACTCTCTCTCTCTCTCGTTAAACGATGTATTTTATTTTATATATAATTTATGTACTTAGCTTATATTTTCGAAGAATAATAAAACGTATTTTTAAAGTAACGAACGTGACCTTTCTTTTGTAAGTTTATATAGTTGTAAAAAAAACGGTCCTGATCCATAACCGGTCCCTTAACCGGTTCTAAGCGGTTAAGGTTAACCGGTTATCTGAAGTAGCCTAACCAGTCCTCACCTTCGAATCATAGGACCGGACCGAACCGTAACCGGTTACTCCTTAACCGGTCTCGGTGTGTTACTGTTTAGGACCGGACCGATTAAGGACCGGTTAGGACCGGCCCGGGACCGGTATTTGGCCATCTCTATTTGGTATTATACTTTTTATTCATCCTAAATTTTGTTTATTACAAAAAAACTGTCATGCCCCGTTTTTATTTATTTATTTACCATATTTAATTTGTTTAATGTTATTATTAATATTATTATTGAGGTTATTATTATTAGTGTTAAATTAGGGTTAGGGTTTCTTGTGGGTCAAGTAAGGGGAGGGAGGCCCGATGATCTTGATTAAAAACCCTAGAGCCGTAGGTCTTACTCATTGTGTAACTTGAGAGCTAAGGAACGGGAAGGAGAGAGAGATCGGCGAGAGTGAGAGAGAGGCCGGCCGGGGAAAGGATCGTCGGAATCGTTGCGTGTGGTCGGTAAGCCTTTTACTCGCTCTCGTATCTAGAATTTCCATCATAGCGTAGTGTCAAACCGGCGGCGGTGGTGCACCACCCTTCCGCCGCCGTGCTTCCTGGTCCAGACGCCGCCGGCTCATGGCCGTGGCTGTGGGCGGCGGTGGTCAGTCGTGTGCTCGACGCCGGTGGCGGCTAGCTACCGCTAGCTGCTGCCGCGCGGTCTCGTTAGCGGCTAGGGGAAACGGCGGAGGTCCAGCGGACTGCTGCTGCTGCTGTCGATCACCTCAGGGCCGGCCGGCGGTGGCGGATGTCTCACGCCGTCGCGCCGCCGCCCGTTATGCGTAGAGCGACGCCGGCTAGAACCTGGCCGCCGCTAGGATTGTTGTTTCGACCCGCATCGATGGCGGTGTGTGGGTGTGTGGGTGTGTTACCCGGAGCCGGTGGTGGCTAGCCACCGCTAGCTGCCGCCGTGCGACCTTGGTTTTGGCAGAAGCGGGACGCGGTGGTGGTCTAACGATCGCCACTGCTGTTGGTTTAGATCGAAGCCGGCCGGCGGCCTGGTGAAACCATCTCGCCGTTGTGCCACGACGTACGTTGCGTCGGGACGGCGCCGGCAGGAGGCCGGCCGTCGCCGCTGCTGTTCCGTGTTCCACCGGCCGGCGGTGGTTGTGGGAATCCACGGCCGCCGTCGCTGCCGTGTGGCGGTCGGTGTTGGATCTGCGGTGGCGCACCAGCCGCTGCTGCCATGGTCTCGTTGGCGGCGTGCGGTTGCGACGGGCCACCGTCGTTGTCGCCGCCGTTCTGATTAACCGAAGATGTGGTGGTATCCGTAGGTTTAATATGCGAGGTGTTGGTTGACCTAATTACGTGTGATGATACCGTGATTGTTGGACTTCGTAGTTGGCATTAATTAGTAACACGTAGGACCATTGTGTTTAAATTTCAGAGTGGTTACGTGGCTTGCGTTTGTGAACGATACGTTGTTCGTGTGTACGTGACGCATTAAGGTGAGTGGGTTTTACATGCGTATATTATGATTTTATGTGACATATGTGTTATTGCTGTTATATGATGATGATGTGGGTTGTGTGATGACCCGAAGGGCGGGAAACCGCGGAGACCGGATTGCGGGATGATTCGGTAAACGGGAAACCGTTAAGCTGTTAATGTGAACGTATGTGTATGTGCATTTAATTATGATGTATCGTATGTGCGACTTTACTCACTAAGCGGTTGAGCTTACCCCTCGTGTTTTAAACATTTTAGGTACGAGCTCCGGTGTTGACAAAGGCAAGGCTCCGGCTTGAGGGTTCCCGGCTAATGGCGTTCCGATCCAATCATTAATATTATTGTTGACTTTCTTGTGGGATTTTTATATGGTTGACTTGATACTTTGCGATTGACTATTTAGTTTTAATAAATGCAAGAGCTTTACTTTAAAATAATTATTTTGAAAATTTTAAATTGGGAATGGGTGTTACAACTTGGTATCAGAGCCTAGGTTTAAGAGAATCAGCACACGCACTCGTGGGTATGTGTGTGGTTGGACTTAAACCAGGCGGTTGAGAGTAATCGGATAAGATCGGAACGGCCAGCGGAACCGTCAAGACGGAGGTAAGCTTTAGTACCTTTAAATTATTATGCACGTAGTAGTTTTATTCGTAACGCATGCATAATTATATGTGGAATTTTATGGGATAAAATGCATGTGATGATAAGCTGCATACGTGATTTTATGTGACCGTCTAGTTAGTAAGTTGAAGTCTAAGTAGGATGGTATCAAAACCAAACGTAAACACCTTGGTACGTCGGGGATGGGTCGTCGGGCATGTTCTTGTCTGATTGTTGCTCGGTGGTCTTGATCCGGCTACCATGCATGGTTGGTTATAGTAATACGGCGCCAATAATAGTGTTACTATAAGCACCTGTGTAAGGTTGGATTTGATTAAGTTCTGGGGATTTTAACTGACTGACAACGGCTAGGGATTCAGCATGCTAGGTGGTTAACTGTTGCGTGTTACGTGTGTTTATACTTGAATCTGTTGTGTTAGCATGCGCGGTAGAAACTAGCCTTAGGGTTGGCATGATCACTAATATTAGGGTTGCGTGTGAGTACCTTAGTAGTGCATAGTGATGTTCGTTTAGGCTGTGACTAAATAATTTAAATCTTCAGAATGGTGCTAACCCGAAGCCAGACTGATGATGAGCCCGGGCAGTCCGACCACATTGCTGCCCAAATCACTGAAACCCTGCAGCAGATGCTGCCGGGGCTGTTTAACCAGATGAGAGACGAGCTGATCCAAACCATGGACCAGCGCATTGATGTGGCCCTCACGGCCCGTAGCTTAGGTACTGGGAGCTCGAGTCAGTCCCAGCCTCGTGGGATCACCTTCAAGGATTTTATGGCGTGCCAACCGCCATTATTTGACGGGAAGAAGGATCCCGTGGCTTGCTACCGCTGGTACTCGGCGGTCGAGGGAGCATTTCGCACTTGTGGGTGCCCTGATGGTTCGAAGGTTCTTTTCGCTGTGAACCTTCTTCGCGGAGCTGCAAAGGATTGGTGGGATCTGACTCTTAAGAAGTACACGGAGGCACAGATCACTGCGCTGACCTGGGGGGACTTCCGGGCCTTGTCCGACGAGGAGTTTGCACCTCGCATCGAAAAGGAGCGGATAGCATCAGAGTTCTTGAAGCTGACTCAGACGACGGAGTCGGTGAATGAGATTACTGCGCAGTTTCTGGAGAAGCTGCTGTTTGTACCGGGGTACGCGAACGACGAATCGCTGAAGATGGCTCGTTATTTGGGAATGCTGAAGCCAGAACTCAAGAAGGCGGTGGCCACGGGGAGGTGTAAGATCCTCAGTGACATGCAGGAGGTAGCGCGGTCTCAGGAGCTAGTCCTGGAGGAATTGCAGCAAGGGAAGAGGAAGGCAGAAGACCAGTCGGGACCAGCAAAGAAATTCAAAGGAGCTAGGACTGATACCAGGAGCGGGACCCCGAGCTGCCCAAAGTGTGGGCGTTATCATCGGGGGGAGTGCAGGCCGCGGGAGTTATCGTGTTACAAGTGTGGCAAGACGGGCCACCTCAGCAAGGACTGCAAGGAGACTGCTAGGCTTTGCTTTCACTGCTATCAGCCGGGGCATATCAAGCCCGATTGCCCTCAGTTGAAGAAGACGCCAGCCCTGGCTCCTGCACCAGCGACGCTTATGATCACTGACGGTACTACCAAGGGGAAGAGCGGAGCTACCACCCGTGGGCGAGCCTTTCAGATGACTGCTGAGGAAGCGCAGACGGCGCCTGATGTGATTACAGGTTTTTCCTTGTTATATTTTATGCGATTATTGTTAGTAGCTTGCCTTACTTGTTAGTATTAAGAATAGTGTATCTGTCGTCAATTGTGTACTTTAGGCATATTTCCTGTCAACTCGAAACCGGCTTTAGTACTTTTCGACACGGGGGCCACGTGGTCCTATGTGTCGCGTAGGTTCTGTAAGGACTTCCAGATCGAGCTCGGTGATCTGGATAGTCCTCAGGCAATCGACGTAGCTGCGGAGGAAGTGCAGGTGGTAGAGCATGTGTACCGGGGGTGCAGTATTGATATTTTCGGAGTTCGTTTCAGCATCAACCTCATCCCCATTCCCATGAATGGAGTGGACGTAGTTGTCGGAATCGACTGGATGTTTCCAAACCGGGCGACCACGGATGTTGCAGGGCAGTGTGTACGCATCCATAACCCAAGTGGGGGAGAATTGGTTGTGTACGGTAAAGGGAGAAGGATATCTACATCCTTCTGTTCTATCGCGAAAGCTCAGAGGTACATCCAGCGAGGGTGTACGGGGTTTCTAGTTTATGCTATGGCGGATCAGGCGAAGGAGAGGAAGCTGTCGGTAGCAGAGGTGCCAGTGGTCAGCGAGTTTCCGGACGTGTTTCCAGAGGATCTGCCTGGCCTTCCACCTGATAGGCAGATCGAGTTCGGCATCGACTTGGTACCAGGAGCGGCTCCGATTGCGCGAGCTCCTTACCGTCTGGCTCCGCCAGAGCTTCAGGAGTTATCGGAGCAGTTGCAGGAGCTCTCGGGGAAGGGGTTCATCCGCCCGAGCAGCTCACCGTGGGGTGCACCGATTCTGTTTGTGAAGAAGAAAGACGGGAGTCACCGTATGTGCATCGATTACCGTGGACTCAACAAGGTGACCATCAAGAATAGGTATCCTCTACCTAGGATTGATGACCTGTTTGATCAACTTCAAGGGGCTTCGTGGTTTTCTAAGATCGATCTTCGGTCAAGGTATCACCAGCTGAAGGTGAAGGAAGCGGACGTCCACAAGACCGCTTTCCGAACCCGTTACGGCCACTTCGAGTTTTTGGTAATGCCGTTCGGGCTTACCAATGCTCCAGCAGCTTTCATGGACCTCATGAATCGGGTGTGCCGCCCGATGCTTGATCGGTCCGTGATCGTTTTCATCGACGATATTCTGATCTACTCGAAGACGAAGGAGGAGCATGTGATGCATCTGCGGGAGGTGCTCGAGGTGTTGAGAAGGGAACGTCTCTACGCCAAATTCTCGAAATGCGCTTTCTGGTTAGAGGAGGTTCAGTTCTTGGGCCACATCATTAACCGGGAAGGCATCAAGGTGGATCCAGCGAAGATCGAGGCAGTCATGAATTGGGAAGTTCCGAAGGCACCTACCGAGATCCGGAGTTTCCTGGGTTTAGCCGGCTACTACCGACGGTTCATCCAGGATTTCTCTAAGATTGCGGTACCTTTGACGCGTCTGACGAAGAAGAGTGAGCCGTACGTTTGGGGTTCTGAACAACAGATGGCTTTCGACACGCTGAGACAGAAGCCGTGCGAAGCTCCGGTTCTGACCTTACCGGAGGGAGTGGAGGATATGACAGTTTATTGCGACGCGTCTCGGCTAGGTTTGGGTTGTGTTCTGATGCAGAGGGGGCGGGTGATAGCCTACGCTTCGAGGCAGCTGAAGCCTCACGAGGCTAATTACCCCACGCATGATCTCGAGCTTGCGGCGGTTGTTTTTGCTCTCAAGTTATGGAGGCACTACCTGTATGGGGTGAAGTGCACCATTTTCTCAGACCACCGGAGCTTGAGGTATTTCTTGGAGCAGCCGAATCTGAATATGCGACAGCGGAGGTGGCTTGACGTAGTCAAGGACTACGATTGTGAGATTCTCTATCATCCGGGCAAAGCCAATGTGGTTGCTGACGCTTTGAGTAGGAAAACGGAGCACGCGCCGCTTCGTATCTCACACCTAAAGATGGCGGTGACTACCTCCTTTGTGGACCTAGTGCTGCGGGCACAAGAGGAGGCGAGTCGGGAGGAGAACCAGAATGGAGAGCGGATTCGGGGGCAGATGGCCGCGTTAGTCAGGGATAGTCGAGGGTTGCTGACTAGATACGGTAGAGTGTGGGTTCCTCGGGCGGGCACGGCGCGTCAGACCTTGCTTGAGGAAGCTCACAAATCGAGATTTTCGATTCATCCGGGAGCTACAAAGATGTATCGGGATCTGCGGACGAGTTACTGGTGGCCAGGGATGAAGAGGGACGTGGCTCGGTACGTGGAGTCGTGTTTGACCTGTCTAAAGGTCAAGGCTGAGCATCAGAAGCCTCACGGCAAGATGCAACCTCTTGAGATTCCCGAGTGGAAGTGGGAAAACCTCACTATGGATCTGATCACCAAGCTTCCGAAAACCCCTCGGAAGTTTGACGCGATTTGGGTTGTAGTGGACCGGTTAACCAAGAGTGCTATCTTCCTTCCTATCCGGGAGAGTTCGACTGCGGAGCAGCTGGCAAAGATCTACGTGGATGAGGTGGTGTCGAGGCACGGAGTGCCAGTATCGATCATCTCAGACCGGGACGTACGTTTTACTTCTCGGTTTTGGGAGAGATTTCATTCAGAGTTGGGTACTAGGTTGCATTTTAGCACCGCGTACCACCCTCAGACGGACGGTCAGAGCGAGAGGACGATTCAGACGTTGGAGGACATGCTTCGGGCTTGCGTTTTAGATTTCGGTGGCAGTTGGGATACGTACCTGCCTCTGGCAGAGTTCTCGTATAACAACAGTTACCATTCGAGTATTGGGATGCCGCCGTTTGAGATGCTTTACGGAAGGAGATGCCGTACTCCTATCTGTTGGGGTGAGGTCGGACAGCGTGTTCTTGGTAGCACCGATGTGGTACAGAGGACCACGGAGGATATCCAGCGGATCCGGGAGCGGTTGCGGACGGCTCAGAGCCGGCAGAAGAGCTATGCGGATCGTCGTAGGTCGGATTTGGAGTTCCAGGTGGGAGACCGAGTACTACTCAAGGTTTCTCCTTGGAAGGGCGTGATTCGGTTCCGAAAAAGGGGCAAGTTGGGGCCTCGTTACATCGAACCGTTCACGGTTCTTGCGCGTGTTGGGAAGGTAGCTTATCGTTTGGAGCTGCCTGCGGTACTAGGCCAGATCCACAGCACATTTCACGTTTCGCAATTGCGTAAGTGCCTCGCCGACGAGATGGCACACATTCTTTTAGACGATATTCAGGTGGACGAGAGCCTGAACTACGTCGAGAGGCCGGTTGCGGTGCTAGACTGGAAGGTAAAGAAGTTGCGGAGCAAGGAGATCGGGATCGTGAAGGTGCAGTGGCAGCATCGGAGGAGTTCCGAGTGGACCTGGGAGCCGGAGGCAGAGATGCGAGAGCATTACCCGGAGCTTTTCTCGGAGTGATTTCGGGGACGAAATCCTTGTAAGTGGGGGAGAGTTGTCATGCCCCGTTTTTATTTATTTATTTACCATATTTAATTTGTTTAATGTTATTATTAATATTATTATTGAGGTTATTATTATTAGTGTTAAATTAGGGTTAGGGTTTCTTGTGGGTCAAGTAAGGGGAGGGAGGCCCGATGATCTTGATTAAAAACCCTAGAGCCGTAGGTCTTACTCATTGTGTAACTTGAGAGCTAAGGAACGGGAAGGAGAGAGAGATCGGCGAGAGTGAGAGAGAGGCCGGCCGGGGAAAGGATCGTCGGAATCGTTGCGTGTGGTCGGTAAGCCTTTTACTCGCTCTCGTATCTAGAATTTCCATCATAGCGTAGTGTCAAACCGGCGGCGGTGGTGCACCACCCTTCCGCCGCCGTGCTTCCTGGTCCAGACGCCGCCGGCTCATGGCCGTGGCTGTGGGCGGCGGTGGTCAGTCGTGTGCTCGACGCCGGTGGCGGCTAGCCACCGCTAGCTGCTGCCGCGCGGTCTCGTTAGCGGCTAGGGGAAACGGCGGAGGTCCAGCGGACTGCTGCTGCTGCTGTCGATCACCTCAGGGCCGGCCGGCGGTGGCGGATGTCTCACGCCGTCGCGCCGCCGCCCGTTATGCGTAGAGCGACGCCGGCTAGAACCTGGCCGCCACTAGGATTGTTGTTTCGACCCGCATCGATGGCGGGTGTGTGGGTGTGTGGGTGTGTTACCCGGAGCCGGTGGTGGCTAGCCACCGCTAGCTGCCGCCGTGCGACCTTGGTTTTGGCAGAAGCGGGACGCGGTGGTGGTCTAACGATCGCCACTGCTGTTGGTTTAGATCGAAGCCGGCCGGCGGCCTGGTGAAACCATCTCGCCGTTGTGCCACGACGTACGTTGCGTCGGGACGGCGCCGGCAGGAGGCCGGCCGTCGCCGCTGCTGTTCCGTGTTCCACCGGCCGGCGGTGGTTGTGGGAATCCACGGCCGCCGTCGCTGCTGTGTGGCGGTCGGTGTTGGATCTGCGGTGGCGCACCAGCCGCTGCTGCCATGGTCTCGTTGGCGGCGTGCGGTTGCGACGGGCCACCGTCGTTGTCGCCGCCGTTCTGATTAACCGAAGATGTGGTGGTATCCGTAGGTTTAATATGCGAGGTGTTGGTTGACCTAATTACGTGTGATGATACCGTGATTGTTGGACTTCGTAGTTGGCATTAATTAGTAACACGTAGGACCATTGTGTTTAAATTTCAGAGTGGTTACGTGGCTTGCGTTTGTGAACGATACGTTGTTCGTGTGTACGTGACGCATTAAGGTGAGTGGGTTTTACATGCGTATATTATGATTTTATGTGACATATGTGTTATTGCTGTTATATGATGATGATGTGGGTTGTGTGATGACCCGAAGGGCGGGAAACCGCGGAGACCGGATTGCGGGATGATTCGGTAAACGGGAAACCGTTAAGCTGTTAATGTGAACGTATGTGTATGTGCATTTAATTATGATGTATCGTATGTGCGACTTTACTCACTAAGCGGTTGAGCTTACCCCTCGTGTTTTAAACATTTTAGGTACGAGCTCCGGTGTTGACAAAGGCAAGGCTCCGGCTTGAGGGTTCCCGGCTAATGGCGTTCCGATCCAATCATTAATATTATTGTTGACTTTCTTGTGGGATTTTTATATGGTTGACTTGATACTTTGCGATTGACTATTTAGTTTTAATAAATGCAAGAGCTTTACTTTAAAATAATTATTTTGAAAATTTTAAATTGGGAATGGGTGTTACAAAAACATTGTTAAATGTTCGGTTTTCACCCGCTAAAAGATGAAATTATCATTTTAGTAAGAAAAATAAAAAGAAACAAATTCTAAACTCGTTTTCTATCTTTCTAAATGCCTCCTTTATTTTTCTCAGTTGTGATTGCATATCTTCCGTTTAGTATATATCAAGGAACTCTTTGTCCATTACGTGAAGAGCACTAACATAATGGTTGAGCATTTGTAATGGCTTGTGGTGGAAGTGTAGATGTTATGATTGAAGGGCTTAAACACCTATTGGTCTTTTGCTGGAGAGATTCTGAATCTTGCTGCCTTTTTTTTATTGGTTTATGGTGATGAACAATGGGTCAATGGTCGTGGCTCGATCTTTTTCTATCGATGAAGATCAAAGAAGAACAATTATGTATATATGGTTTGAAGATTTCACTAGTTTAAGATTTTAATTTAGTTTAGAATTTCAAGATGTAGGTGGTTAGTATTTTGTTTATTCGGTTTAGGGAAATAATCTCATTTTACACAATGATTCAGTGGTAACAAACTCGATTTGTTTCTTAAATTGTTTGTAAAATGTTTCTTCCTCTTCATCATATTATTAATGAACTTAATCCGATCATGCTTCTTCTTCAATATACTTATGTTTCTATTTTTACACATGCATACGAGGGAGTGGACTTTGTAACGGTGGTTAGTGGATGGTGAGTGGTGGTTGAACCTGACGTGATGATAAAATGTAATAACTCACCTTATTGTCACGTCACATTTCAAGGGTAAAATGACTATATTGCTTTCGTATCAAGTAAAAGGCATAGTGACATGGGGCAAAATTAATAGCCAAAAGATAATCGTGTTTACTACTCATGTATGTTAAATCTTTGACAAAACTATCAAACTGAAGTCAAATAGATCAAGCCAATGATTACCATGAGAATGAAACAATTCTTTACTATACCTTCACCAATAACAAGCAAAGCTAATATGAAATGTTTATAAGTGAGAAATAATGTTTTACTAAATGAGTAAAATACTTTAATGATATAATTAACAGTAAAAAGTTATAACCTGTGCAACCTCCATCTAAACCATTCATTTAGCTCATTCATATAGATTCTCGTCGATTCTCTAAATGTATTTTAGCTAACTTTATTGAATTTCTGCAGCAGATGTCGATGCATATAACGGTTTATGCGACGTATCGTATGAAAGTGATACTTTCTTGAAAGATTGTACATTTCATGTTAATGTATATATTTAATGAAAATACTATGTGTTACATGTAAGATTATTGCATGAAATCAATAATCTTTGATAAATCGAGCAATCAATTATCACAAATGGGTTAAAATGGATGGATTTAGTTTAAAAAAATTAACCTTATACATAAAGTATTCCATAGAAACTTATTAAGAAAACCATTTTCTATATTAATAACCACTAACAACCAATAATACATAGCTAAACTAATAGATTAGGGATCATATTAAACTATTGAAAAAGAGTGCAAATGGGATAGTAGCAGTGAGAGATGGCTTGTAGGTTGGGTTAAGGATAATTTGACTTTGACTAACGGAAAAAACAGATTCGCCGTTAACTTTTTAACGGCATTTGGCGGTTGATGGCTTAGGTACCAAGAAAGGGCCACATGACGTGTGTGGCTTAAAGGAGATAACGTGCTATCCCGTTACCACCCAACAACACCTTATGTTTTACACCTCATCCCCCATATTTCCCTTTTTAAATTATATTTTAAAAATATATTATTCTTTTAAAAAATTAAATAATATTTGAGTAAGAAATAAAGAAAATGAGCTTGTTTACCATTTTCTCCTTATTTGACGTTTTAAGATGATTCATTTTTAAATAATTTAGAAATGTATGATAACAAAAATTCAAAATTTTATGAAAGTAAGTTATTTCAAATACCTAAAAGAACTTATCATTAAAGTTATAACTTAAAAATAATATACCAAGTAATTATTATTTTAAAAGTTGTAA